>JAWWEU010000125.1:73173471-73184046 GCA_035583155.1 Acropternis orthonyx | reverse complement strand
TGGCTGAGGGTCCCAGAGCTGCCCCCAGGGCTGGCGGTGCCCCAGCAGTGCCAGCACAGGGACGGGCACTGCCCTGGGATGGGACACAGCAGGGCTGGGACACAGAGCAGGGGCCATTGGCATTCTTGCCCACCTGGACACGCGTGGGTTCATATTCAGCTGCTACCAACCATCACCCCCAGGGGATGGGCCACTTTCCAGCCAGTTTTCCCCAAAAAACACTGTTGTTCCTCTTGGGAGTGTGTTCTGAGCCAAGGGAAGAGGGGACACAGCACCCAGGCTGGGGTGGTGCCCACCAAGCTGAGGAATCGTAGCAGAAGCAGTAGGGGGATGGGTCAATGCTGCAGATCAGCCAAGGGGGCAGTGGGACACCCTTCAGTGAGGAGATCTGAGAAACAGCAGCTGAAACCTGTATTTTGAGCTGAAGGAAACAGAGGGAAAGGAAGAAGCTTAGAGAAAGCAAGGGCAGAGCACTAAGCCAGCCCAAATCTTGTCAGTTCATCTTGTAGAGGTGGGAAATAACAAGGTCATAAAGTCATAGAGTGGTTTGGGTTGAAGGAGACCTTAAAAATCATCAACTTCCAAGCCCCTGTCATGAGCAGGGACACCTTCCACTAGCCCAGGTTGTCTGGTGGTCAAGCAGACAACAGAAATTCAAAAGAACTGGACATGTTGGGTCAACTGACACCACCTTAAGCCCTTAAATCTGCAGAAGAAGCCAACTTTGGCTTCCTCCCATTTCCCATCTCCTCTCCACGTTCAAGGAAGATGAACTGAGATGGAAAGAGGCACAGAGTAATAGGATGACACTGAAGGAAACCCAGTGTACAAAAAGAACCAACCAAACCAAACAAACAAAGAAACCAAGGAAAAAGGACAAGGAGGGACAACCCAGCCCCCTCTCTGCAGGAACCCCCTCCATGCCCAGGGGAGAGTGAGTTTGCTCAGAGGGACTCACATTTCCTGTCCTACCCCATCCCAGGAGCTGCTTCCAAGAATTCCCGTGCTCCTTCCCAGGAAAGGTTAAAAGCCCTCCCTTCTTTAGAGCAGACAGCACTTTTTAACGGATTTATTTTGAGCATTTTCTTGCCTGTGCCAAACAAAACACACCATGAAAGAGCTGCCGCCTGTCTGCCGCACTCGGATCCAGCTCCCAAGGAGCTGTGTTTGGAGTGCTGGTGCTTCCCATGGATCATTCCTGCTTGCTGGAAGCTCCGAGGGGAGGGAGAAGGGCTTGGACTACCTGTTTCCAGCTCTGATCCCGGGTTTTGGCTGCTGATGGAGCAGGGAGGGATGGCTGGAGTCATGTTTTGCAGGATCCCCACGGAGCTCCTGACAGCCTCTGGTGCTGTGTCACATCAAGGAGCTGCACCCCCTGCCAGATGTGCCGCATCACATTCCCCTCCAGCAGAATCCGCCGGCTTGCCATGTTTATTCAGACTCCCGAGCTCCAATTATGCAATCCTTCCCATCCTCTCCAGCCAACACACATCCAATTAAATTCTGCAGTTACCATGGTTTCTTCCTCACCAGCCCAGGTAGTTTAGATGTCGAGTTTGGGTTTGTGGAAAAGCAAATTACCAAAAAAAAAAAAAAAAAAAGGTGTTTCCTTGTTAGGAAATGCGCTCATTAGGCTGGTGGGTTAAAATGTGTTCAGCCCACTTTGCGTTGGGGGGTTTGGTGCTGTTATTTTGGGGGTACTGAAATCCATGGAAAGGGAAGAGCTTGTGAGTGGTTTACCATGACAAATGCATTGTTTTCAGAGTCAATTTGAGCGGCCAGAGAGGGGGACTGGAGCTGGGGAATGTTTGCCTGAGTATACGAACGTGCTGTTGGAAAGAGTTTGTCGTTGGTAAAAGCTGGGTTTAATTGTAGTCTCTTCAAATCCCTGAACGTCACATAAAGCAAAAAGCTTTACAACAAAACATGCCTTTCAGGGCAGAGCTGGAAATGAGTGTAGAGCCTGGAAACAGAGCGGAGATGCCTGGCCTGGATTAGCAAACCCTGACTCTTGTCGTGCAGCTGTTCCCCGTCCTGCTTTTCAGGATCCTTACACGGCAGAGGAAGATGGACTCAAACCCTGTCTCCATGCAATATTTTAGGGATCAGGAAACGCTATCCAAGTAATTTCTCCAACTTTCCCAGCAGGGAGAAGAAGAGGAGACTGCAGGCAGGTCACAGGAGCTCCAGGGATGGAAGGCAGAATGTGTCAGTGACGCAGGGTCAGGCTCAGCTGATCCCACAGCGCGTTGAGACAGAGCAAAGCTTGGCCTGGGCTGTGACAGACAAAACTATCAGAATTAATAGCTCTCCAAGCCCGCAGCTGGGGCTTCTCCCTGTGAAAATCTAAGGGGAAAAAAGATGAAGACTCACTGAAACATTGGTAGATCTGCAGAGAGTCAGAATTCATCATAAATAATGACCATCAGGCAGTTGGCAAAGTCCAGGAGGAATTTCATCAAGGAGGATTCATCAGCTTTGGCTTCCTCTGTTTTCTTCCTCCCTTCCATGTTCAAGGAAGTTGAACTGAAATGGAAAGAGGCACAGAGTAGTAGTGATAGGATGACATGAAAGGGCAGCTATTCTACAAAAAACAAACAAACAAACAAACAAACAAAGTGAAAGGAAAGACAAGTCTTTGCTGTCCAACAAGACTCCAGATCCCACAGCTGGCTGGCCTACAAGATTCACTCTACCAAATAGATGTAATGTCATGATAAAATTGGATGAAGAATGGGTTAAAAACCTGTCAGATGATCATCAAATTGTTTCATCCCTCCAGCAGATCTTGGTCTGGTGTGTGCCGTGTCATGCTGTCCCTACCAAAGCCTGGAAGCCTTGCAGGGGACAGCAGGACTCAGGGGCTGTCACCTGGAGGAAATATGGGAAAAATGTCCTAGTTTTTGCTCCCAAGCCACGCTGCCCCAGGTGTCTTCCAGGGCCAGAGGAGAGGCCTTGGCCCTGTTTAATTTGCTCATCAGCGCTTTGCCCTGCCTCATGTGTTGTTTTTATAGAGGCTGGTTGAGCTGAAAGGGTGTGTTTGGTGTGGATTACAGGGCAGGAGAAGAGGTATGGGAAATGCCCGACTGTCTGCACATGCACTTGTGGTGGGAGCTGGGGAGGAATAAATCTTGGCTGAGGTTTAGAAGGTGACCCTTTGACACCGTAACCATAACAAGGTGCTGATCTGAGTGGGCAGCCGGAGACAAGAGAGGGGTGCCAAGCAAAATGTGGGCATGGACCTGCTCCTTAATGGAGACACTGATGTTGTGGTGCTCAGGGCCGAGGAGATCCCTTGCAGTGACCCTGCTGGGGAACTTCAGCCACCCTCTGGTTTCATTCCTGGGCAGAGGTGGGACTTTGTGACCTCCCGGGCTGGGGGAAAATTAAAGTTACAGCCAGAAGTCTGCACCTTAGCAAAGAAATCCAGGAATGAGCAGACTGTTCCAGAGGCATAGAGTTGCAGAAGCATGGAATGGTTTGGGTTGGGAGGGACCTTGTACGTCATCTCATTCCACCCCCTGCCATGGGCAGGGACCCCTCCCACCAGCCCAGGTTGCTCCAAGCCCTGTCCAACCTGCCCTTGGACACTCCCAGGGTTCCAGGAGCAGCCACAGCTTCTCTGGGCAACCTGTGCCAGGGCCTGCCCACCCTCACATGGAAGATTTTCTTCTTAATATCCCATCTAAACCTCTTCTCTGTCAGTTTGAAGCCATTGCCCCTTGTCCTGTCACCAGAGTTCCCAATGAAGGGTCGCTCATCCACCTGGGACTAAAGTCCAGGCACTTTTTGTTGTCTCACCTACACAGAATCGTGGAATGGTTTGGGTGGGAAGAGACCTTAAAGCCCATCTCATTCCATCCCCTGCCATGGGCAGGGACACCTCCCATCAGCCCAGGCTGCTCCAAGCCCCATCCAGCCTGGCCTTGGACACTCCCAGGGATCCAGGGGCAGCCACAGCTTCTCTGCCCAACCTGGCACAGGACCTCCCCCTCCTCAGAGCCTCCCTCCATCCCCCTGGAAGGGGGCTGGAGTTCCCAGCTCTGCCATCTGGACGGTGCCTGACGAGCGTGGCCGGAGCAGTGTGAGCCCATGAGATCATCCCCTTCCCCGAGGTTAGGCTGGAACATTTCACCACTGGGGCAGAGCTCAAAGCCAAGCAAAGCCACCGAAGCCATAATGATGTCTTTATTGTGAGTGGCCTGGCACCGTGCCCTCCATTCTGCAGAGCCCAGGGCACTTATCCCGCGTTCCTCATTGTGGGTTTGGGGCTGGTGGTGCTGCTGGAACTCGGCGAGGGCATCTCCATTCTTGGCACCCGCCTGGCCCTGCTGGGAGGGCCCTGTGCATGGAGAGCCCCCGAAGAAGGGCTTTGTTGCCTTCATGCCAAGCAAGCCCCTCCTGGCCACCACATGGTGTGATGGGACAGGGCTTTGTGTTGCCTGTTAGCGGGAAGGCTCCGGCTGGGACTGAGCAGGGTACGGATGAGGTGGGTGCTCAGCAGAGAAGGGGCACTGCAAAGGTGGTGGTGGTCCAGGTGGGTGGAGGAGTGTGGGGATGGGGTGTGGCTCGTGGGGAGAGATTTTGGCAGTGGAGTGGGCTAGTGAGGAAGGTGGAAGGGTTGGGGCAAGGAAGCTGGATTTGCTGAGAGGAAAGCCATCCATGGCTGCAGGATTGAGGCCATGTTGGGGCATTGATGGCAGTAGCAGAGACACCATAGAATCACAGAATGACAGGATCATTAAGGGTGGAAAATAGCATGGAATCATAGAATCATGGAATCATTTAGGGTGGAAAAGCCCTGCCAGCCCATGGAGCCCACCATGTGCCCAATGCCCACCTTGTCCCCCAGCCCAGAGCTCTGAGTGCCACGGCCAGTCCTGCCTTGGACACCTCCAGGGGTGGGGACTCCAACCCTCCCTGGGCAGCCCCTTCCAATGCCTGACCACCCTTTCCAGGCAGAAATTCCTCCTGAGTGGGATATGGGGTGTGAGTCAGGGCCAGCTGAGCAGATGAGTGTGGTGCTTGAGGATGGCAAAGGAGCCAAGGGGTCAGGAGTGTGTTGGGGAGATATCACTGATGTCACTGACTGGACATTGTGTGACCAAGAGGGACACAGTAAATGTGATGGAGATGCCTGGAGTGGAAGAGGGGACAAGCCCTTGGGGAGTGGTGAGAGGCAGAGCAGAAGGAGGTCTAGGTGTTAAATGAAGGGGAATGAGTGAGATGAGTCAAGATCCAGAGAGGATGAGGAGGAGTGAGAGGGGAAGGGTTTGAGAGAGGCTGTGATGTCCAAGCGACATGTTACAGTGAAGAGAAGAGAGGGAGGTGAAGGGATTTGAGGCAAAGACCCTCAGAGAAGGGGAGAAGCTGGATGAGAGATGGATGTGGAGATGGGGAAGGGGGGAAGTGATGAGGAACAGGCAGGACCGTTTGCTGCAGAATAAGGGAAGGGAGTTGGGAAGAGGAGGGAGCTGAGGAAGGGTCTGTGTTTTATACGACCAGCATGGGATGAGATGTTAGAAGAAGGAATGGGTTGAATGCTCCAGAAATGCTGTGTCATGGTGCCTCCATACTCTTCCTCCTGCAGAGGTGGAGACAGCAATCCTGCACTCCCAGGGCAGTGGTTTTCCTTTCTGCTTGGCTTTTCACCAGCTCTACATTTTCCCTCTCCTCAAGGTTTCCTCAAAGTCAGGAGAATGCCAGTGGACTCTTGATTTGTTTGGCACTTACCTGCCCGTGTGTGTGTGCAGAACAAGGAAACCCAGGCTCTTTTTAACTTTCTTCCTCCCCATCTCAGAACTTTGAAGGCACTGGGGAAGGAATAAGATGTTCAGGTTAATGCAGGTAATAGGGAATCAGTCAAACAGCTCCTGGGAGATGGAGTTTTGTGTTGATGGACGAGAGGGGATGAGTTTCACAGGAGTGTGTAATGACCTCGAGGCATTCGTGACCCCAGGGAATTCCACCGATGTTGCAGGATTGGCAAAGGGTCACCTCTCATTCAGGGATCTGCCATTGGCCCTGACTGGAAGGGAAATCCCAGATCTGATGAAGCTGATGGGATTTGACAACTCCTGTGTGCCTTGTCTCTGGTCAGAGGGCTGCAGGACGGTGATGGTGGTTGGACCACAAGATGTTGGGCTGAACCAGCAAGGGAGGGATGAGAAATGGGCACGGGAATATGCACAGTTCAGAGCCATGAACTGCTGGGCTGTGGCCACTTTGGAAATCCAAAGGAAATGTTGAGCCAGGCTAAGAATAGCCTGCCCAGCCCAAACCTCAGCCAGCAGTGGCCAAGGGAAGAGGAACACCACGCAAACCACACCAGATATTTAGGGAGAACAAGATCCCTGCTAATAATCAGGCATTATCCTGCCATGTCTGCAAAATGTGTTTCTTTGCCACAGAACAGCCTGTCCTGACCTCCTTCCTTGGGATGGATGAGCAGGAACTGGATGGGCTCCGTGCAGTGGCAGCAGCCCATGGAAATCCCCAGGGATCTTGGCCATGGGTTGGCTCCATGTCACGAGATGAGTTTCTAGGGGAGATCTGGGTATGCAGGGGTGGGGTGGGATGCAGAGCACTGCAGTGCATCCTCCAGTGGGGTTTATGAGGGGAGGGACTTGGGATGTACTCTGAAGGACACTTGGGACATGTCTGAGTAGGAAAAAACTCATTATGAGAAGACCCTGGAGACACTAAGGCTGCTTAGGATGAAGAATGAGAAATTAGTTTGGTCCAGAGCAACACATGGGACAATGACAAATGATATTTAGACACTACAAGACCAGTTTACCCACCAGGCTGGGACTCAGAAGCATTTCCAGAGTTCCCTCATGCAAACCTGAATAAATGAGCTCACCTCGTGTCACCTCCGTAGCACGGGGACGCTGCAGGCTCCTGTCAGCACTTCTGTGTGTGTGTGTGTGCCCTGCTGGGCACCGCAAGTGGAGAGAGCACCCGTGGAGAGCCACAAGTCACTTGGCGCAACTGGAAGGTGCCAGAGCTGAACGAAACAAAGGCAGAGTTGAGGCATCGGGGCGTGTTGTTTCAGGACGTACCTGAGCTGAGGAGCATTCGTGAAATGAAGGAGTATTTTTAATGAGTATTAAAAACCCCCCACTGGGGAACACTCAAATGACCCAGCTGGAAGCAAAACCAGGGAGAGGTTCCCTGCAGAAGTGACCCACGTTGCTCTGCAGAAGATACCCAGACCCTCCTCCCTCTCCACGCTGTCCCAGAGGGAAGGCAACGGATGAAATGGCCCTGATTCCTCCAGGCAATCCCATCTAACCAGCAGAAAAACACCCTTCCCCTCCCCAGCTCTGCCTGTCCTGGCATGACAGGGAGGCTCCCACGGTGCGGTAAATGCTCTGTGCAACCCAAGTGCACTTTGTCATGTCAAAGGACAGAGCATTTCCCAGTGTCTTGGCTCTTCCAGGTTTAGGGAGGAGAGAAATGAGCAACCCGAGTTGCCATGGCAAATAATGCAGCAGCACCCCTGCTTAATGCCACTCTGCAAATCCTTTAGTATTGAATGACTGTGATTTTGCATGGGAGTCTGGAAAATAGATTCCAAGGCCAAGTGAACAGTAGCTCATGGAAGTCATTCTGCAGCAGTCTTCCTTCCCCAGCCAGACAGGCAGAGGCCAGAAAACTTATAAACGGTATAGTTGGAGGTTTTTTAAGTATCTTGAAACAGAAATTGGACGGTAGATGTGCTATCAATGCACTTAGTGGGGATGCGGGTTGGGTAGTGATTAATGGCAGCAGTGCCTGGAGTTTGCATCCCTGTTATTTATGGAGCACTGGCAGTGGGGTTAGAGCAGCACATGGCAGAGGAGAATCCCAGTGCTCAGCACAGGGATTTAAATAGCTCTGAGGAGCAGTGCAGCTTCAGGGCAAGCGCTGACCGTGGTGGGTAGCACTGGGAAAACACACTTCTCCAGGACCCCCTTCCCTTCCCTGATGCTTTCTCCCTGATTTCTCCGCCATTCCCCTCTCTCAGCAGCTGTGCTGACTGGAGAGCATCAATTGTCCTCTCCGTGGCATAACTTCATATCCCCACAGCTCAGCCTTTGCATGATGAGCATCCAATCCATGCTTTCCCAAGGAAGCTGCTCTGATGCCTCAATTGCCATGGAGAAGAGGGACATCTCCAGCAGAGTTGGAGTCAGGGGAGCAGAACTCTGCCCTCTGCTCTGCCGCTTCTCTCCTTGGTCAAGCGATGCCTCTCTGTGTTTTTTTCCAGGCAAGGAAGCTCATCCCAAATCCAGAGATGCTGTTCCTCACTGGGTTTGCCACCTCCCACCGTGGGGTGGTAACAGGCTGAGGTGACATTGCAGCTGCCCCCACAGAGGTCCTGCCAAGGTTAAACACTCCAAACTGCCCGCCCGAGACTCAGTCCAGCTGAAATGGTGTCTCCTGCAGCTGCCCAGCTCCAGGCTGTGAAGGGTGAGGTGGTGTCAGGCACAAACCTGGCCTGGAGAAGGGTGATGGGATCTTCCTCCAGCTGGAAGAGCTGGTGGCAGGAAAGGTGTTGGAGGTGATGGAAGTAAAGGAGCAGGAGGTGTAGGGGAGTAGGATCGGTCTTGGTTTGTAGCCACTACCTCTGTCCTGGAGGGTGGGTGGAGGAGGAGAAAGCTGGGAAAAGGCCCAGGAAGCATCATGGGGCATCCCTGGAGCCACAGAGAAGATCAGCATCAGTCAGATCCATGGGATATATATCCTGGAGTAAGTGAGGAACCATAAATGCCCTGGAAGGAACGTGCACAGCCGTTATCCAAGACATTTGTCTTTATCCAAGCTATTAATCAGCCAAGCAGCCTCCTGATGGGGTGGGTTCTGGATTATACTCAGGGTCACTGAAGAGCATTAGCAAAGAGAAACACAGACACTGATCCTCAGGGAGTCCAGTTTTGGGCACTGAAGAAAGGCCAGCCCCAAATCCCAGTGGATCTGGAATACATCCAGTGTCTTGTCCCGTTGCTGGAATCAGCGCCAAGCTATAGGAAAAGGGATTAGGAAGTGTTGGATTGTTGTCTCCTGTCTCTGGGGGTCTCAGAAGTGTGGGAGACTGGGGTGAGCAAGGGGTGCAGGCATGGTTGGGTTCTTTTTTCTCTCTTTAAAAAAAAACAACACAGAAAATCCCCCCCAAAAAAACCCAAAAAACACAAACAAAACCCCAGAAACCACAGAATTTTTCATTAAAATAAAAAAAGTAACGGAAAAATTGTGCACAAATATCTCAAAAAAACCTAAGAAAAATGGAAAAAGAAAAGGCCCCCTCCAGAAAAAAAGCCATCCCCTCTCCTGCATCCTGGTGTTGGGAAAAGGTGGCAGATTCTTTGCCCTGCCAAAACACCAGGGGAAGGTCTCAGAACAGCACGTGGAGACTCCAGTTCCTCCAGGAGATTCCCCATTCGCTCTCAGCTCTGGAATTCAGGATGTGCTTCAGCCCCTGGGCAGGATTGTGCTGTCAGGTTTTCCCTCCTCCCCGTGGTTTTGGTGGCTGAGGAAGCTGGAAATCGGGATTATTAGATGTTCCTCTGCCCAGCTCCAGATCCTCCTGCTCTTTTTCCCACAGAAATATCTTCCTTTAGAACAGAACCACCACCAGTAAGAGACAACAGCCTTCTTCAGGGGCTGGTTGGAGATACATCAGGATGGGGACCTCCGAGCTGGCTGGATCATTTGAGTGCAGTACTCTAAAATTTGGGTGAAGGGCAGGAATAACAGGACGAACTTCTGTATTTCAGGGCATTTTGCTGAATTTCTCTGTATCACAGCCCGGCCCTAGGAAGGTTCAGCACTCACAAAACTGGCCCCACCTGGCAGGGCATCACATTGGTCTTTCAGAGCCAAGCCTCAGTCTCCAGAGAAGGTTTGGATGGATTCTCTACATTCCAGGACCCCTTTCTGTGATGTGAGTGCCCACCAGAGCTGGTCAGCGGTGCCTTTCCCTCTGTGGAGTTACTCCAAGCTGGACACAGAGGTAAAACTGGGCATTTGGGACAGGAAGGGTAAGGCACAAGGAAGAAAGAGAAAGCTCCAACCCACCTGCTGGACTCCACCACCTTAAAGACCTTTTCCAGCCTAAACTACTCTACGATCCCTTTCAAAGGGCATGGAATCCCCCACCTGCATCCTGTTGAGATGGAGGCTGCTGAAAGCTCAGCATGAGCCCCAGGTGTGGTGGTTTGCACCCTTTGCCTGCCAAAACTGGATAGCCATGACTCAAACATTGGACAGCCATGATGCCCAACATTGGACAGCCATGATGCCCAACATTGGACAGCCATGATGCCCAACATTGGACAGCCATGCCCCCCAACACTGGATAGCCATGACCCCCAACACTGAATAACTGTGACCCCCAATATTGGATAGCCATGACCCCCAACACTGGATACCCATGGCCCCCAACACTGGATATCCGTGACTTCCAACATTGGATAACCATGACCCCCCAACACTGGATACCCATGATCCCCAACATTGGACAGCCATGCCCCCCAACATTGGACAGCCATGCCCCCCAACATTGGATAGCCATGCCCCCCAACATTGAAT
>JAWWEU010000125.1:73136666-73162549 GCA_035583155.1 Acropternis orthonyx | reverse complement strand
CCAGGTTGGGCAGAGAAGCTGTGGCTGCCCCTGGATCCCTGGGAGTGTCCAAGGGCAGGTTGGATGGGGCTTGGAGCGCTCTGGGCTGGTGGGAGGTGTCCCTGCCCATGGCAGGGGGTTGGCACTGGATGGTCTTTAAGGTCCCTTCCAACCCAAACCATTCCAGGATTCCATGATTCCATGATTCCAAAGCCTTAATGCAGACCAGGGCTGTGGGACCGGCTGTGCTCCACCATGCCTTGGGCTCGGTGCTGCATCTTGCCAGCAGATGAGCTGCTGGGGGCTGGTCCCTCTCACTGAAGGGTCATTTAATTTGGACCTTGCTGCTCCGTCAGGGCCCAGAGCCACCAGTCCCCTGGGGATGGTGAGACCCGTGTGTTTACTGAGCTCTGCATGTCCAGGGCATGACAAGGAACTTGGCTGGCTTGGGCTGGGGAGGCTGGTTTGAATCTTGCCTCTTTCTTGTGGGACCGCGTCGGGGCAGAAGTGAATCCAGAGCTGGGCTTTGATGCTGTGAATGTGCTGAGGGCATGGGCAGCGGGCACAGTGACACCAAAATAAATTCAATATTTCTCAGGAATGGGGTGGGGACATCAACAAAACCTCTGCCTTATGCAATTGCCTCCGGCGTTCCAGCAGATTTGAAGCAGCTGCTCTTGGCTTTCCCTCTTCGCTTTCATAAACGGGTTGTTTGTGTGTTTGCTCAGGGTTGGGGGTGGCGGGGGCGGGGAGGGAAGAGGGGACGTGTGGGTGGGACAGCACAGGGATCCTGGAGCACCCAAGTCTTCCCTCTATGCCAGAAGAAAACTTGGAATACCTGAATATTGGCCAAGCTGACATGGGCAGGACTGGGCTTGTCATCCCAGGCTTAGGAGGTCCGGGGAGGGCCATAAACAGGGACTGGTAGGGTTGAGCCAGAAAGGATGTTCCTGGAAACACCAGCTGGAGAGGAGGAAGAGGTTGCCATCAAGACCAGACAAGAGGCAGCTGTGATGGGTTTGAGGTAGAGGATGGAAGGGTTTAAAAAAAGGCCTTGGCTTCCTGAAGGAAACAGAAAGAGGAGTCTGATGGTTTGGGGATTTTTTTAAAGTAGCAAAAAGTAGAATTGGTGAGATCTGGACAGAGCCTGGGTGGGTGGTTCAGAGGGGGGGACTGGCTCTGGGGTGACACTGTGGTGGTGACCTCGGGATGCAGGAAGGTGACTGGTCCCACTGAGCTTGGGTTTGGCTGTGCTGGGCATGGCCTGGGGGATGAAAGGCTCAGTTAGAGTCGAGCTGGAGGATGGGTGGGGCAAGATCCATGGACCCCTCATGACAAGAAGGACACGGAGGGGCTGGAGCGTGTGCAGGGAAGGGAAGGGAGCTAGGAAGGGGCTGGAGCAGCAGGAGGGGTTGAGGGAGCTGGGGGGGCTCAGCCTGGAGAAAAGGAGGCTCAGGGGGGACCTTGTGGCTCTGCAAGTCCCTGCCAGGAGGGGGGAGCCGGGGGGGGGGTCGGGCTCTGCTCCCAGGGAACAGGGACAGGAGGGGAGGGAACAGCCTCAGGCTGGGCCAGGGCAGGGGCAGGTGGGATAGTGGGGAAATTCCTTCTTGGAAGGGGCTGTCCATCCCTGGCACAGCTGCCCAGGGCAGGGGTGGAGTCCCCATCCCTGGAGGGATTTCAAAGCCCTGTGGATGTGACACCTGGGGACATGGGGCAGTGGTGGCCTTGGCAGTGCTGGGGGAGTGAGGGGATCTGATGACCTTTGATTGCTTTTCCAATCCAAATCACTCTGTGGTTCCATGAGGCACTTGCAGCAGGGAGGGAGGATGTGGTGCACTTTTGTATGAAGATGAGAGGACCAAGAGAGGGGGTGAGGGAAGCAAGGAAGGTAAAGGAAGGTGACACAGGAAACTACAAGTGAGCAGTAGAGTCTCCTCTCTTCCCTGCAAGGACAGAAATCCCCCAATTTCACATGCAGCAAGGCTTCGCTTTTACCACGTGGAGCAACTTGCCACTCTCTGTGGGATGAGAGGAAACCCCCTTTCCCAAGCCACGCTCAGCACCTACACATGCAGAGCACCTGCCCGTGTCCTGCAGGAAGCCTGGGATGAATTTTCCACCTCATCCCAGAAAAACCACCTCTAACACACAGCACTGCAGCAAGACCCCAGGCTGCAGCTTCAAAACTCAGCCATTTAGAGGAATGACTGGATATCTCTGACCCGGGCCCTTTCCCAATCCAAATATATTCCCTTCAGCCACATTATTCAGCCCAAGTGCTCACCAGCCTCTTTCTATTCAAGTGACACTAAAAACATGCTCATACAAGGGTCAGCATGCCTTAATATATAACCAGGATTTCAGCAAAACCCCAGGAGCAATCAAGTCATCACTCAAGTAGAAACAGTCCTGCCAGATATCCACAAAGAAGCCTTTTCCATCATTCCAGGAAATAGTCCCTCAGCTGTCTCCAGCAATCCTATTGTGAATAGATGTCTTTTGCCACTTTCCCAGAACATCCACCAATGCAGGGGGTTTCAAATCCGGAGAGGACAGTGCTGGAAAAACCAAGATTTAGAGTCGGGGTGGGGGGACAGGAATTGTCCTGCCATCCAGCCCTGTCTCTCCAGCTGGGGTGGGATGGGCTCCAGCCCTGCCAGTGGTGCTCCTGGTGTGAGGCAAAGTAGGGCTTCTCAGTTTCTTTCCACAGAACCACAGAGTCATTTAGGTCAGAAAAGACCTGTAAGACCATCCAGTCCAACCATCCCCCAGCACTGCCAAGGCCACCACTGCCCCATGTCCCCAAGTGCCACAGCCACACGGCTTTTATCCATTCAGGGACGGTGATGCAACCACCTCCCTTGACAGAGTTCCAATGCTGGACAGCCCTTTCCAGGAAGAATTTTTCCCCACTATCCCACCTGCCCCTGCCCTGGCCCAGCCTGAGGCTGTTCCCTCCCCTCCTGTCCCTGTTCCCTGGGAGCAGAGCCTGACCCCCTCCGGCTCCCCCCTCCTGGCAGGGACTTGCAGAGCCAGAAAGTCCCCCTTGAGTCCTGACCAGTTCTTCAATGCACCTTTGGTGGAGTTTAACTGTTTTATGTCTTGACAAGGGGGCTCAGATCCCAATTGATGATGAAGTTTGGAAACAGGGTGACAGCGAAAGACCCTGCAAAGGGCTTGGACCCTTTATTTCCTTTCCATTCCTTTCATGCCCAGGTGTCTCCGTGCAGAGAGTGGTAAGTGATGCATAACAGAGCAATGGCCACGGAAAACACCTCCCAGCACACCAGCTCTCCATCTTCCAAGGCTGGATTATATCTGCACATTTTTGTTTGCTCTTTGGGCTGGGAGCCACCTGTGTGGAAGGTCTCTGGGTTTGCATAATGTTCTAAGCCACTGGCTCATCGTTGAGCTTTGGGTTTCCAACCTCCTTCATTGGTGTATGATAAAAAAGGAGCAACACCTGCACAGCTGCTGTTTTATTTCACTCTTTGAGCACCTCTGTAGGAAGGCCAAAAGGAGGAAGAGCTTGCTCTGTGCCCTGGGTTTCTCACCAGCCTGGCATTTGCTTTCACGTTTCCAAAGCTTTGTGGAAGCACTTGTGTCCTCCAAGTGCTGAACCTTCACCCATTTGCCTGAGACATCCTTCCCACGATCTCACTTGGTGCCATGGTCTGGGTGACGGGGTGCTGTTGGGTCAGAGAGTGATGATCTCAGAGCTCTTGTCCAACCTAACTGATCCTGTGATCCCGTGACCGCTCCTTTTAGGAGAGGCAGGAAAAGAAGCACAGGAGGGATCTTCTCACCTTCCCGTGCTCCTCCCGAGCCTGCAGGGCATCCCCACACTGTGCCAGGGAGTGAAGCCACATGGAGACAGCCACGCAGCCCTCAGCAGACGTGCTGGTGGCACACAGGCTTGGAATCCCTCAATCCTGCCCCTTGCCAGGCTTTCCTGCCCTGGCAAAGGAAGGTCCAGCTGTGGGTCTGGTTGAACCAGAGGTGACCCCCCACACACTGAGGGCATGTGCCAGCGGCTCAGTTTGGCCCTTCAGGCCATGTCAGGTCCATTATTTTGCCGCCTGGCTCTGCAGACAAAGCAAGATCTGCCCTTTGTGGAGTTGTCCTCTCCTTCGCTTCTCCTCCCAGACACGTTCAGCTGCCTCCCCACCGAACACAGCTCTGGGATTTGCAGTGCCATCCATCAGAAAGGTTCTCCTTGCCTTTCCTCCTCCCAGCAGGAAACACTCCTGCCTGTTGGTCAGCCAGCTCTTCCCCACCAGAAAAGGTCCTGGCAAGGTGCCCATCTCCATGACTTGTCCTGAAGCGTGAGTGGGGGAGGCGGGGGGGGGGGGGGAGGAGGTGAAAACGTCTGGGCAAATTATTAGATGAAAAAATCCACTGAAGACTTGAAGACAGAGGGCTCACTTTTGGCTCAGGAAGCCTTTGAGCTGCAAACTGCAGGTTGGCAGAGCGTTGTGTGGAAGTATTGCCATAAGCCACTCCTTTCCTCGTGCTCATCCTTAGGCATTGCCTGTTACCTGCAACGCCAGAAAATAGGACATAGGGATACCTGGACCTTGGATATGACCTGCTGTGGCTGCTCCTGGGTGCAGGGCTGGCCTGTGCTTCTCCAGGTCCCTCAGAAGTAGCTTGCAAAGATCCAGAGAGAGGGGAGCTGAACCTTCCCTCCCCTTCCACGTTTTCCCTTCTGCTTATTAAATCAAAGACTAGAATTTTGCATTGTTCTGTATTTCTGTAGCATCTTCATTCATTTGTATCATGCACCTCCCATTCCTTTGTTTCTTGTTCATCACTAGGAGCGGGAGCAGGACACATTTCCAGTCACATTATCCACCTTTCCCCTGAACTAAATTTTCCAATCACTCAGGTGAAAGAACTGTGTTATGTCACCCCAAGCATTTTCTTTCTCCTAAGGCAGACTCCCAAGCAAATGAAGGCTTAGCTGAAGCAAAGGTTTATTAAATACTCTGAATTGAAATCGCTGCTCATTCCTTTTAATCACAATTTCCCTCTTGTTTTAGTTCTGATTTCACAGCTGTCCTGGTTGTAAGAAACTATGGCCAACACCAAGGCTCACAAACGCTGTACTGTGTATTGGTAATAGCAACAAATGCAAAAAAAAAATGCAGAAAGTCCTACAAGAACCTAACACAAATCAATGAGAAAAGGAATTTAAAGTGCCTGTCTTTTTCCAAGCGTGCAGAGTTATTTTCCCACCCCTCTGAAGTTCCCTGTGCACCAGCTGGCTCGAGGGATGTAGAAAATATTTTGGCAGAGCCAAGGGACCTCTCCAGAGCTCCAGTGGGATGCACGACTTTGTCTTTGGCCATTGTTTTGTTCTCCCTTTGTTCAGCATCTCTTCCCTTTCTGTTGGTAAAGCTCTGGGTGCAAGGAGAGGCTTTAGGCTGCCGAGTGAGTGCACAGCAGAGAGGGCAGTACCGGGCTCGGGGGTTGTGCACGAGGTGAGGCAGCTCCACCTGGGGGATTCCTGAGCTTTAAAGGGCTCAGAAAAACCCCACGAAGATGAAAAGGGGTTTGAAACAAGAGCCTGTAGGGCTTTTCCCCTTGCAATGATACTGTGAGAGGTTTGAGCAGTTCTAGCACAAATGAAATGACTTTGCACGTATTACTTGGACTAGTTCATTATTAAAAGAAAGAGATGGACTAAATCAATGCAGCTATTTAGTCACAGCAGGTGTTATTTAAGAACAGTCTCCACATATAAAAAAGGTTTTTATTTTAAATACTTCCAAGACCCTTGAAGCAAATTTGGCTTCTGGCTTGATCCAATATTACTTGAATATATATAAACTCTTCATCTTAACATCTGTGGCCCCATCTTGTTTACATCTAGCACAGCTACTGAAGGCTTGAAAACTGAAAGAGCTTAATTTTTTTTACAGCAAAGCATTTGGATTTCTTCCTAATGTTTCACTTTCCAAACTGGGTGTAAAATAGTAATTCCTGGAGGGTAATTGCTGTGGACAGACCCTCTGGGTGTGGGGCACGGCAACTCCGTGGGATCAGAGCAAGTGCTTGGCACTGCAGAGATTTAGGGAGGTTTGCCCATCAGAGCAGGGCCACCAGGGGCAGGCACTTCTCTCTTGCCTCCAGTGGTTTGCAACTCACTTTTTATTCCTAAAAATGATGAATCTCTGTTTAATTATGTGTGAGGGAGCTTCTCCCATCCAGTTGCTCCTGGAGCTTGGGTAACTTTTCCGGAGGGAAGAGCAAGGCTGTGCCTTGCCCAGCCCCGCCTTCCCCACTCCTCAGTGAGGGTGATCATTCTTACCAACTCATGGAACGGGTTTGGGACTGTCTGGAAAGCCCCTGGAACTTGCAGGTCCTTGTGCAAGACAGAACATTCATTGGCTCTGCTGTCGAGTCAGAGGCTGAGGACCAAATCCGGAGGTGAAAGACTCAGAGCGTGACTGTGAGGGAGAAAATCCTCACCCACCCTCTCACAGAGCCCAGCAGAGCTCAGGGAGAATCTGACACCACTTATGGATCTCACAGGTCGTCCCTGTGCTTGACAAATCCAGGGTAAGCTGAGGAAGCCCCGTGGCCAAAGGGAGAAAGGATGCGAGGAGAGATGGGCAGCCAGGGGGGTTGGGGACAATGGGGAGCCATAAAAAGGCACTAAGAGCAAAAGAATTTTCTCACAATGGTACTGAGCCATTAGCAGGCTGAAATGGAAATAAACAAAAAAAAAAAACCAAAACCCAACAAATAAAAAGAGTGCTGCTAATGATGAAGGCAGAAAAGTTCCCTATATATCTCTGCTCTGTCGTCGGGAAGAGCCAGATAATGTAATGCCAGCCTGGATGGTGAAATGCTTTCAATTCCAGCAGCAATCCCTGGAGCGGGGCTGGGGCAGCAGCTCGGAATTCCCAACACAGAGAGGTCTAACTGCACCCAGGAGTCTCCAAAGGAGCCTGAGGAGGTCTCTGGAGCAGCACTGATGGGATTTTTCACTTGGTTTGGGAGGTTCCCAATGATGTTTTTCAAAAGGTAAATGGGATATCCTAGGAAAGAGAGTCTGGCATTAGTCCCAGGATAAATAACACAGAATTTCACACAGGACACAATAAATTAAGGGAAAATAATTACTAGAGGAAGGAAATGAAAGGAGGGCAGCAAAAGTAAGACCAAGTAGTAATACTGTCAAGTGGATTTGGTACCTTATAAAAATAACATTGCCAAGTTTTACAGAATTGTAACAGGCTTGAGTTACAGGGTTTGCCAAAAACTTACACAAAGCGGTGCTTTAATTCAGTCCTGGGTTCAGTTTGAGTAACAGGGGTGAGCAAGGCATGAGGAAGACATTAAATAGCTCTCAAATTAGCTAATTAATAGGGTTCAGTGTGTAATTGCAAAGGCAGGAATGAAAGTAGTGCCCATGTTTCCACCGGGGTAGGGCCGAAAGCATTTCCATGCTATTTAACGTTTGAATGACTGGCCTGAAGAAAACACACATTCAGTGCTGATAAAACCTTGCAGGTGACCCAGAGAGCAGGGAAGTCATAAAGGATCGAGGCAGGAACTGTGCAGTGCAGGGAAAATTTTGATTCATTTATTGACACGCAACGAGGATGGAGCTGAACGCGGCCAAGTAGGCAGCGATCCGTTGGCTTTGGGAATTCGGGGGCGGGGTGGGAATCAGAGGAATTTGGGCTCCCACTGCTGTTTGGTGACCAAAGCACCGGTGGGACCATGGGGTGGGAACGTCAAGTAGGAAGGGGAGGACAGGTCAGCCCTCCTGGAAGCAGGGCTGGAGGATGGTGTGCAGTGCAGGGAGGCACAGCTCGTGGGAAGTGTTGACAAGTGGAAAGGGCTGGTGGAGCCGGGGGATGATTCATGGAAGGGAGAAGTGATCACAGCTCCAACCTCAAAGGCGCAACGCGCTGCCTGGGAAATCACAAGGGCAAAGGATAATCCAACCCCTGAGTGGCAAACAGCGGATTGTGAAGGTCTTGGCTGTCCTGGGGCAAACCCTCAGTGAGCCTGGCAGTGCCAGCTGGCCCCAGGACAGGGGGCACGGGCACAGGGCCACAACATGTCCTTCAGATGTGTGTCCACGGGGGTGCTGGGGCTCCGGAGTTTGTTGCTCACAGTCCCAGGCACAGCGTGGGGTGTCCTTGGAGCAGAGCACCTTGTTATTGCCCTGCTTTGTGCTGGCAAACCAGGCTGCTCCGAGCCCCGGGATTGTTCCTCCTGAGTCATAGAACCACAGGATCATTTAAGGCTGGAAAAGCCCTCCCAGCCCATGGAGCCCACCTTGTGCCCGATGCCCACCTTGTCCCCCAGCCCAGAGCTCTGAGTGCTCCTCCAGGAGTCCATTCCAGGGGTGGGGACTCCACCACCTCCCTGGGCAGCCCCTTCCAATGCTTAACAACCTTTTCCATGAAGAAACTCCTCCTGATGTCCAATCTGAACCTCTCCTGGTGCAGCTTGAGGCCGTTCCCTCTTGTCCTGTCACTCTTCCGTGGTGGAAGAGGCCGATCCCCCTCTGGCTACACCCTCCTGCCGGGGAGTTGCAGAGGGTGAATGTGCTTTGCCCTTTGCTGTGTGATGCACAGAGACCTTCCCATCTCCTCCTGGCTGCTGTAGCTTGTGTCCACCAGTGTTTGCCACAAACAGATCCGAAACTTTGTCCTTCTGGTCAAGCCCGGAGTGCTGACCTTTTCAGGCCACTCTGTTCCTTTGAGGCAGTTGTGATGGAGGAAACAAGCAAAAAAAAGCTTACGAAAAAACTCCTTTCCAAACTCTCCCCTCTGTGCCTGAGGGAGAGCTTTGTCCTCCTTTCAGTTTATCTCATCCTTTCATGTCTTCCCAGCTGATGTTTACCTTGGGAGGAGCTGCAGCTCCAGCATCTCAGTGGAGGAATCCTTTGGGATTGGAAGAGGTCAGGTGCCTCTTGACAGAACTTTGGTGCGCTGCCGTGTTTTCCAGAGCCTCCTGCCTGGCCCTGAGCTACGTGGTCACCATGAAACCTTGTCCAAATCTTTACAAATAAGATCTGAAATGCAACAAGTAACTCTCCAGAGCCCAATCCGAGCCGTAATGCAGGGGGAAAAAAAGTAGCCTTTCCTGCTTTTATCCTGCCCCCAATTTTCTTTTACTTTTCCAAATTATTTCAGTTCAGTTTAAAGATGACATTTTTAATGAATGAAAATTAACCTTTGGACTGGTTTCTGAGACAGGAAATAAACAAGCTGCTCCTGTGTTCTTTGCTGCTTTCCTTAAATCAATAAAATTCTAATTGTTAAGGCTGGGCAACACTATTAAATTAAGATTTGAACTCCTGTATAGAGCAGCCCTTTTAATTGCAGCCTGTGAGCCCTGTGAGGAGACTGAGAGTTTGTGTTTGCCCAGGATGTCCCTTGCAGAGAGACATTTAGCTTTGAACTCCAGAAGTGAAGTCAGAGAGAACTCCCCTGCCCTTGGAGAATTTCACTTCCACTGTGGCTTCCGTTCCCATTCCACTTTGGCTTTAATTACTGTGGAGAGAACACCAAAGTGCCCCACAAAACCCAGAAAATGCCCTTTCCTCTGTTCTCCCTGCACAAGTGACAATGTCCTGGGCTGCTGTGCTGGCTCTTGCCGACCTCACTGGAGGAGTCACAGAGTCATGGAATGCTTTGGCTGGGAAGAGACCTTAAAAATCATCCAGCCCCAACCCCTGCCATGGGCAGGGACACCTTCCACCAGACCAGCTTGCTCCAAGCCCTGTCCAACCTGCCCTTGGACACTCCCAGGGATCCAGGGGCAGCCACAGCTTCTCTGCCCAACCTGGCACAGGGCCTGCCCACCCTCCCAGGGAGGAATTCAGCTTGAACCCATTCCCCTTTTCCTGTCACTACAGTTCCTGATGACAAATCCCTCTCATGCTCATTTGTAACCCCTTCAGATACTGGAAGGTCTGCACTCAGACTTCCCTTTTCCAGGCTATTCATCCCCAGTTTCCCAGCCTGTCTCCATAGGGGAGGTGCTCTCATCCCCTTATCAACTTGATCTCTGGTAGAAAGCACCCAGGAGCAAAGGACATTCCCATTCCTCCCAGTAATGGGGCTTGAGAAGAGCAAAGGCAACCTAAGTTGAAGGGAATCCACTTTGGAGCACAAGGATACAGGCTGGACAATGGGAATCAATTCCTAACATGGATACAGGCTGGGCAATGGGAGTCAATCCCAAACATGGACACAGGCTGGGCAATGGGAGTCAATCCCAAACATGGATACAGGCTGGGCAATGGGAGTCAATCCCAAACATGGACACAGGCTGGGCAATGGGAGTCAATCCCAAACATGGATACAGGCTGTATCCATGTATCCCAAGCATGGATACAGGCTGGGCAATGAGTGGATCTGGTGCATTTAAACCATAACCCCAAACACAGCATTTCCTGCAGCATTGATTGATCAAGTAAAGCAAAGACACACTTGTGTTTCTTGTGGGTTTTTTTCCTTAATAAAGGTCTTCTCTCCTCTGCCCCACTGTACCTGAGTGATTCTTGTATCACTGAGCAGAAATATTTCATTCCCTGGAGGGCAAAGCCTCATCCAAAGCTCACTAAAGTCTGCGGAGACCAGTAGGTGTTAGACCTGGTGCTGAGAGCTCACCAGAGCGTGTTCTGCAACTGTTCCCTGCTTCCTTCCACCCCCACTAGGGCACAACTGGTTTTATTTGCTTGTCAGATTGATACCTGTGATTTCACAAATCAATAGGAAAGACCAGAAGATGATTGCAGGAGCCTTAACACGACCAGAAAAGCAGTGGGGAGGGATGGAATGTGATTATTGTCCACAAGGAGATTAATACACCATCAAACAGAAACGCTCCTGGGCTTCTAAACCTCATGTAACCCTTTTTGTTGGCGGCTGCTTTCAGGGCCATCACAAAAGGGATTTTGTCATCAACACCTGAAGGGTTTCCAGCTGCCTCTTCAGTAGGGACTGCAGTGGCAGATCCAAATAGCTTGGACAAATTCTGCTTTATTCTGATTCCGCCCTCCCCCCCCCAAGGGATAAATGATTTCTTTTAATAATATTTAATCAACCCAATGCATGATAATGTTCTTAGAGCCCAGAGAGGGATTCAGGCATGCAGAGCTCAGAGTTGAAGGATTTGGGGTGGAAGTTCTGCTCCAGCTGTGTCCCAAATTCACTCCAGTTCAGGGCAGGCGCTGTGGGATGAGATGTGCGTGACTTTTAGGCAACTCTCCCCATTTTTGCCTGCAAATCCACCCTGTGAACACCCTGTGGGATAAAATGTTCACCTTTTCAGTGTCTCCTCCAGCACTGACATTTCAAACAGCCTCGGTGAGCTCAGAGGCAGAATCAGCACAGGGTTGTTCCCACCACCACTAATTGTTGCCTCCTTGTAAACGATAGCATCTTTAAAATGAAATTATATATTATGTGGTGAAATTTGGGCTTAGCTCTCATTGGAAAAAAGCAAAGAACTTAAAATACATGAGTAATGGCATTCAGTCAAAAAGAAACATGACTGAAGTTGTCCAGTTGGGACCGTGCTGCAAGGGCTCAGCAGCTGATGGCTGCAGCTACTTCTCTCTTCTCAGGACAAATATCATCTCTTGGCCAGTGAGAATAAATAGAATTTATTGTAGAATCATAGAATACCCAGAGTTGGAAGGTGCCCACAAGGATCCTTGAGTCCAACCCCAAAAAATCACAAAAATCACACCATTTGGCTGAATTCCGAAAAAAACCCCACAACCTTGAGAGACAGTCAACCAACAGTTTGGGGCACCCTTGATTTGGAAACAGATGTGAAGCCATCCTTTGCTTCATGAGCTTCTAGAGGTGCCACCAGGAGAGAATCATGGAATCTCCTGGGCTGGAAGGGATCCCAAAGGATCATCGAGTCCAGCTCCTGGCTCTGCACAGACACCCCAACCACCCCACCATGAGAGGGTCACACCCTCCTGTGTAACAGACATCAACAAAGCCCATCAAGAACATTTTCATTGTGACTTCCTGTCTTTAATTTTCTTTCCCCTATTGTAAGCAGCTTTTGGAATTAGATGCTTAAATCTAATCGCGAAATCAGAAAAACAGTTTATCCTCATTAAAAGCTGATGACAAATCTACATCCAGCCTTATACAACACGCTCTCATTTTGCCAGGGCAGGGTGGTGTGAGAAGATGTCCACGCTGACACATCCAGCAGCAGCCTTGCTCTGCGAGAAGGTCACTTTGGGTTAATGTAACAAACCCAAGTTGGTTTGACTCTGGGGAGAAGGTGTGAGTTCACAGAAAGAGCTGAAAGCTGGGTGTCTTCACTCACAGCCTTGACCAGGCTGAGAACTGGGACAAATGCTGTCAAACCCCAGTTTTACTGAAAAGTGATGAAAAGGAAGAGTTGGGGAGGCACGAATTGTTCCCTGTGTCTCCAAACCACATGGAGAGATCGTTTCTCTGCTGCAAACTCAGGGCACGTGTCTCCTGTGCCCCTCACCAAACTCGGCACTGCAGTTTCTCCTTCTCTCTTGCTGGTTTGTTTTCAAGGCTGGATGTTCAGTTGCTGTGATGTCCCTGCCTTGGCAAGTCCATCTCCACAGCACCAGAGTCATCCTGGGCTCTTGGTGGTGGCAAAGTTGGGTCTCAATGTTGACTTGGTTGTTCTGTCGAGGGGCGCTGGTTGATGCCACGTTGTGGGGACACGGTGAGCTGCTCCTCCAGACATTCTGTTCCGCTTCCCAGTTGCTTTCCCTCAGCTCCCAACCCACTGGGGTCATCCTGGTGGAGCAGCCAACCCACTGTGTGTCTGCTGGTTCATCCAGCTCAAGCCAACCATGCGTTTGGGTGGCTCCAACTGGGAGCAGTGTGAGTGAGGAAAGAGCTGCCAGGTCTGCTTTGATGGGGCTCAGTGTCCATCTGCTGCTGTTGGGGGCCACCCTGACTCCAGTTTGCACTTCCACAGCAAACTGTGCCGGGAAACAATTCCCAGCAGCGTGAGGCCATTGAACTGGGACCGGGCGGCGTCGCTGGAGATGCTCCGTGTGTTTTTGTGGGCTCACAGAGAATGCAAGGGACAAAACTGAAAATGATTGCCAGGAGAACGTCTCTGCTGACAGTTCAGAAGGAGGAAATGTTTCATACGGTGCTCGGCGTGTCCTGTGGTCCAGCAAGGCCAGTTTGAGTGCACTGTGCTCCTCTCTTGCTCCCAGCCTTGGGCCCAAGGTGAAACACCATGTGGAGTGTCCCGAGGGCCACACAGCCACACTGTGCCATGGGAGACACCCCCAGGGGGCTGCTCTGCTGCTGGATGGGCCCAGGGAATGGTGCAGCACAGCAGGACATGGATACCAAACTGTGCTGGGACTGCACCACTCCCTCTAAAGCAATGCCAGCAAGGTGGGATCTCTGGGCTCCCAGATTTCACCTCTGAAATGTGGGATATCCAAGCACACTCCCCATTGGTGTGGCTGTATGACCATCCCATCCACACAGCCTCAATTCCTTAGGAAACTGGCTCCTAGGGGGGAAAACTCCCTCACCAGGGTCTGGCTCCTGGCTCGAAAGCCAAACTTCCCCCAAATGCCACGCCACGTTCCCATTCAAGTCTTGCTCCCGCTCACAGGGCTGCAAGATAATACTCAGCTGACTTTCAGAGTGGCTGTAGCTCACCACTCTGTCTTTAAACACATATTTTACAACTCAAGAGCCTTGATTTCCGGGAACTCGTGAATAGAGAAGAAATATTGTTCTGGGTAACTAAACAGTATCAATTAAAAGCATTATGAATCTTGCAGAAATGATTCCTGCCCACCTAATTCAATCACGTAACAATGACTAATATTAACTTGCCCTGAGATGATGGCCCTGGATCCTTGGCTAGCTATTCCATGATTGAGTTATTGGAAATGTGCACTGCTCTTAAGTGCTTGAGTGCCTTCCCTCAGTGAGCTCCCTGGATTTATCCATTCCAGGGCAGCATGGGGAAACTGGAGAAGAAAATGAGTCCAGGGAACAACAGAAAGCTCAACTCCTGTCCTCTTCATACGGATAAGTGTCTCAAGGCTGAGTTTCCATGCCTACCTACAAGAGATCCAGTGGAAACCCTTCTGGGATTAACCATGAGTGGCTTCTTGAGAGTCTCGAAAAGGCTTGAGGTCCCCAAAAATGTGATTGCCCCCATTTGACTGCAAGGAACGTTGTATTTTTGAAGGCCACAAGATTCAGCCGGCTTTGGCCCCACAGCCTCGGGCTCTGCCCCACAAGTTCTCAGCTGCAGAGGAGAGAAAATTAATCCCTCTCTGTTCTCACCCTCTGATCACGACCCTGTGCTCCCAGCTTTCACCTCAGAAACGTGGGATACTGAGCACACTCCCTAATGGTGTGACTGTCTGACCTCCCCTTCCACACACTTAATGGAATAGGTCTCATTTCCTTAGGAAACTGGCTTTTAGGGGGGAAAAAACCCAACCCTCTACCTGTTTTTCTCCTTCCTTGGTAATAAATAATTAGAGTATTATTTCCCCGATCACAGATTCGAGAACCAAACAAATCCATTGGAGTCTCCAAAATAAAAAGGATAATAAATCTAAAGTCTGCCTTGCTTTTGGGTGAAGTCACTGCAAATATGAGCCTCAGATGATGTTCCACGAAGGCAAAGTGCCTGCAGAGAGCAGGGCAGGGCTGGGCTTCACCCCTGTCCTGCTGGAGGGGCTCAACGTGCCTTCACCAAACTCCCATTTCTCTGCTGCAGTGGTTTTATTCTCTGCGCTACAGGAGCAAATAATAAGTGAAATATTTTAATTAATATGGTAAATAACAGTTTCCAGGCATCTGCAGCAGGAAACAATTGTGTTTCTGGTATAAAAAATGGACAATAGGAAATATCAGAGTGCTTTTGCAACACAATGGGGGACAGAGGCATCATGTGGGAATGTACATGTTATTCCTACCCTGCTCCTTCCTGGTGTTATTATTTACCTCGTTTTCCAATTCCAGCCAAAACTGACAGAGCCACAAACCCACTGATTTTGTGCGGGTTTCATGACAACAGAGCTGAGAGGCCTCAGAGATCTCCTGTGCACCCTCCATCCCATGGGATGCCCATGTGGACAGCAGCAGCACCACCACCCCAAAAACATAGGAAAGCAGACACAGGTGTTCAGTATTGCCAGAATTATTTGTTTTCCAGTCTGGCTTTATGTGAGAAGGGTTAAATGTGCCAGAATTCCGCTCTGGGCGTGGGTGGCATCATCCTGCCTCCTTGGGACACTGCGTGTCATCGTTGAAGTGTCTCTTGAAGGAAAGATGTTCCATTTTCCACACCGAGAACCTCCCTGCGAAGTCACTGATGTTATTGCTGAAAACTGCACGAGGGACCTCAATTAGTGGCTGAGAGTGAGCCCAGCCAGAGGAAATCCCTCTTGCTGGGTGACCTGATCTCCGACTGGAGTCCCCCCAGGCACCGGCACCACTGTGATGTAGAGCACAACCAAACGGCAGGGGCGGCGTGTCTGAGGGCTGAGGTCATTTCCGTGCTGGGTGGAAACTGTTTTCACAGTGGAATTCTTGCATTTCGTTAATTAGGAGTTATTTTGCAAAGCCAGTGGGGTCGGAGGATGTCCCCTCCTCGTTGCTGGGCAGAGATGTACAGCCTGTCCGGGCAGGGATCAGCTGGAGTCACCTGCAAGAGTCAGGGGCGCAAACTGAGCCTCTCCCCTCCTCTCCCTGGCTCTCTGCAGCAGCTGGACACAGGGAATAACATTATCCCCCCCAATTCCAGAGCCTTTTGCAAGTCCATATGTATGGGATCAGGTCACCCAGAGAAGCTGTGGCTGCCCCTGGGAGTGTCCAAGGCCGGGTTGGATGGGGCTTGGAGCAGCCTGAGCTGGTGGAAGATGTCCCTGCCCATGGAGATGGTCTCTAAGGTCCCTTCCAACCCAAACCATTCCATGAATTCCACTACCATATTAGAAACCAACACATAGTTTGCTCTCCAACGAAGTCCTGCCACCCTCAGAGCAGAGCTTGAACCGTGGTTTTAAATAAGATAAAAATCCTTCACACAAGGATATAAAGAAATAACAAATACCCTTCCCTCCAGTGAAAGGCTTTGAGGAGAGGAAGAACCCCTAATGCCTGTAATTGAGCAGATCAAAGTGAAGAGAGAAAAAACCCACAGTTTTGTAAAGCCTTGCAGCTGCAATAAAGGTTTTTGATCATTTCTTCTGACCAAATATAAGAAGCAAGTGATGAATATTTGCACCTGGCAACACGAGGGCCAAGTGACACATCCCTAATACAAAAGAATGAGACAATGTGTATTTTACTGTCACTCAAGTAGGTGCTTGAGTGTGTATTTTTTCCTCTCCTCAAAAACTGAGATTAAAGCCTCTGCCTGGGATATGGAGACTGGAATGATATCAACAAGCTATTTCTAATATATTTTTTAAATATGATTCATTGACATTTTCCATCAGTGATCAGGAGCTCAGTATTGGGAGACAAAGTATAAAGAAAAATGCTCTGATTTCAGGACAAGGAGTTATTCTGGAGAAGGATCAGGAGCATGGGATTGGATCAGAAATCCTGTTTACAACCCACAAGAATATACCTTGGGAATAACACTGAAAAGCCAGGGAAATGAGAACCAAAGCAGACTTGGCTTCATGTTCTAGGCTCTCCCTCTCAGGTTGTCCCCAGACACTTCACAGACACAAATCCCAGTTCTTTGGGAGGTCTTTCCCCTCGATTATCACTCCCTAAAGCTTCTCTAAGCCTCTCCAGTGTGTGGGGGAGGAACTTTTGGGGAAGAGCCCTTTCCTGCCCTTCTCCAGGTGAGCCAATTTTCCCCATCAGGCTGCCCAGCATCACCTGTGCAACCCCCACCCCACCCCAGTGTGTCCCACCCAGCCTCAGGTGTGTTTCCAAAGCCCAGGGAGATTTCAGGAAGCAGCAGCCCAACAACCCCCAACAGACACATCTCCAGCTGCTCCTCATGGATCCTTCTCCCTGCCTGGTGGGAAAAACCCTGCCTGGCACAGCAAATACTTGAGTGTGAACCTTCCTAAGCAGGTCATTCCTGGGCTGTTGGACCTCTGAGCTCCAACCCAGGGGGGCTGAGGAGCTTCCCCCAGCCCAAAGTGTAAATGAGTTTATAGGAAACAGCTGGGGGTAAAGGTCAGGGCAGGTGGGGAGGAAAAGAACCTCCCCACCCTCATTAAAGGAGCTGTCCTCCTGCTCTTGGGCCCTCTTCTCTTCTCCAGTGGTGGAGAGGAGCTGTTTTTCCGGGGTTTGTAGCAGGGGGGGTGATGAGTGGGATAACCCCTCTGGGAGCCAGGAGAAAAGGAGGAGAGAGAGGGAGCTGTGCCCTCCATCCCCTGAGCCCTGGGAAGATGAAAACTCAGTCGAAGGAGGTCCTGACTCATGAAAATGGGCTCTCTGTCCTGCAAGGTAAGTTCTGATTTTTGTCTTTTGCTGAGCTTTTTTTGTCATTTTGTGCCTGTTTGAAGACAAGGGAGACAAGGGAAGTGATGCAAGTGAGGCTGGAAACTGTTGAACAGCTGAATTAAAGGGCATCTTGCGTCTGATTTGGTTTTGTTTTTAAGGTTTTGGGATTTTTTGACACTGTTTTTGAGTTTGTCTGTTGCGCCTTTCCTGTGTAAAAGCAATGCTCAGGGGCAATGACTTTAGAGACCTCTCTGTGAAGGGAGGAGGGTGAGTGAGCAAAGCTGTGGGATGGTGTGACACAATGAAAGGCACTGAGCTGACACATAAATTTATTCCCCCTCGGATGCAAAGGTTGAAGTAGGGGTGTGTATTTTGTGAAAGGTCTTCCAGTGTTGAGTTGTTAAAAAACACCCCACCCTGCTGTGCATCCCACAAGTAACTTGTGCTTTTAAGTAATAAAAAGGCTCTGGCAGAGAGGCCACGCCCCAGGCAGGGCAAGGGGAAGCCAAGGTGGTGAAAGGTTGTGTCCTTTCTCCCTGGAGTGGTGGCATCTCTCGCTGTGCTTTTCAGGAGAAAAGGCACCTCCTGCCAGGAGCTCCTGCTGTTCAAAGGGACAGCCAGGAAAGCTCCTCGTGCCTCCTGTGGTAGCACAAGTTTGTGGACAGGGTGATGTAGGAGCTGTATGAGCTCAGGGAGCAGGATTTTCCTCCCCAGGAGAAGCTCAGCATAGGGATTCCACATAATTCCTAATGGGAGCCTGGGCTGGAAGGGGATGAAATAAACTGGGAGCTGTGAGTCCCTTGTCACCGGGGCTGAGGCCACAACCTGTGTAATGCCTCCGTGAGTGACCTGGAGCAGCTCCCAGGAGATGGTCAGAGAGATGAAGACATGAAGGGGATGGATGGACAAGACCCTGTGCAAGGATTATTTATTCCTCTGTCCACTGACTTTGGGCTGTGCCTGTTACCTCTGGCTGAAGAGCCCCTTTAAATCTGTGCTGGTGGTGGGAAATGGGGAGACTTGTGCTCTTCCTTTGCTCACTTGCTTCTTCTGAAGAGATCCCAATGGACCAGTTTGCTCCTGGAGGGGAAAAAATGAGGGATGTGGGATAACCAGCAGGTGGGAACTGGTATGCGGGAGGCATGAGGGGGATTGAATGAAGGGGTCCCTTTTTGATCAATGTGTGAGGTTTGGGGTACACAGTGGGATGAGCTTAATGGAAAGCATTCCCGGGGATGTAACAGTATTTAGGAAAATCCTCCCAGCTTCTGAGGCCCTAAAGGGATTGTGTTGGAGCTGGTGTGTCTTATCAAACAGCAGGTAATTCAGTGCTGCACCCCCTGTGAGTCACTTTTGTTCTGGAGTTCTGATCTATTCTGCAAACCAGCTTCCAGTTCTTGTCTCTGCTGCTTAGGACTGAATTTTGCTGTGAAAAGGGGCACTTTAACTCCTTCCCAAGGGACATCCATGTGTCCCCGTGTCCCCTGCTCTGGCTGGGCAGAGGCTGTAGTGGAGCAAACCTCCACCCCACAGCTCAAAAGCTTCTCTCTGCATGGCCCTGGGGGACTGAACCCTCCCCACAGTTGAATCCTCAAAGCAATAATCTAATATTCCGAGCAGCTGCGAGACGGGGAACATCCATGGAATGCTGAACTGTCTCCCTGCCTTGCAGTGAGCAGGAGCTGCAGCTCAAACCTGAGGGCCCTGCTGTGTCCTGTGGGTGGGTGTCCCATCCCCAGGAATGTCCCCACACATCATTTTGGGGGGGTGGGACTCACGTGGAGCCACCAAGAGAGACTGTGGGGACCAGAGAAGACACTTTGCTTTGATCAGTCAGCTGGTTGTGATGCAGGAGCTGCCTTTGGGGAAGTAGGGCTTGGGAATTTTCTACTTCAGTGTGCTCAGCTGGGCTCCCCTTCCTGGAAAAGCCTTGGTTAAAGGTGAACTTGAGCCCTGCATTTCAGTTGTCTGGCACTTTGAGGGTGACTTTAGGTAGAACTCTAGTCTGCTGCAAAGCTTTTCTATAAAACCAGACCAGAACTGAATCTCAGCTTTAAAATAACCCCTTGGTGGGATAAGGCCTGTGCATCACCTGCTTTTTTTTTTGGCAAGTTCCACTCGTGGTTTCTCTCTGTCACCCAAACCCCAAATCCTCCATTATTTAACCCACTGACCAAGCCTATTTAATGGGAGTAAATGACCCAAAGGCATTTCCACCATATCCAGTGACGACTCATTCCAATTACTTCTGTAATTATTATTTCTGCTAAAGGGGGAATCTTTAATCCCAAGGCCCCTCAGCAATGGGGGTGGGGAGGGGAAATGAGGCTGGCTTCTCAATTTCTTGCTGGATTTCAAACCCAGGGAAGCATTTTTCCCTGGCAAAACCACGGGTGGGTGCTGGGAACCTTCTCAAATGAGGGGGAATGGGATGAACTCCAGTTTCTCCTGGTCTGGGAAGGGCACAGAACTGTGTAACACAGAGGACAGGAGGGAATTCCATTGCAGGAAAACAGTGTCTGGGACTCATTTATTTCCTCGTGTTTGGTTGGGACTCCTGGTGTTATCCCTTGGACTGGAGTATCTTACCATCAGCTAGAGGGAAACTGAGATAGAAGGTTTTGTTTTTATGGGAGAGGAGTGGGAAATGCTTAATAACCTGTGGGCTGCCTGGGTGAAAATGGGGAATGGTGTTCTCATGAGAACCCAGAGACTTGGTTCTTTGGAAAAACAAGCCACATCCTACAGTTTATAATGTAAAGAAGTGAGTTCACAGATGTGTTCCATTCTTGTTTGATTTCTTTATTGGACTGGGGGATTCCCAAGGATCCTTCTGTGGAAGGAAGTTTGCTGTGTTGCAACCAGCACCCGCTGACCCCACCAACGTCCTGAGTGGGAATGGAGGGACTGGGAATCCTGGCTGGATTTCTCCTGGGTGTGGGAGCCTCCAGCCACACACCTGGGGTGCAGACGAGATCATGTAGTGCCACTGGGAATTGAATGTGCTGTGTAAATTCTCTGGGAGAGCAGCTGGAAAGGTCTGGTGGAGTTTGGACAGAGCCCTCCAGGCATCTCCCCCTGAGTAATTCTCGTGTCTGGGGTTTTCTCCTCTCTCTGTGGCTCTTCTTAAAAGTTCTGTGCAGTTGGAGCTCATGGATGTGTGTTCCCAGAACAAAAAGAAAATGACATCAGCTGTTTCCCCTCAATGGAATTAAGGCCAAAGCCTCCAGCTGTCCTGCATTGGTGGGGTTTTGTCCTTGTTTCACTACAGGAACTCTTCTCCTTAACAACTTGCAGCTAATGAATAGCCCAAAGTGCAGAAATCTGTGCTGGGTTAGAAAGAAATGAGTGTGATTTTACAAACCTCATGCTCGCTGGCGTGGGAGTGTGAGGCTTTGTGGCTGCAGCCACCCAGGCAAGGGCTGTGTTGGGGACACGTGGGCACTGAGTGGGGCCTGGAGATCACCTGAAACAGCCCACAGGTGTTTTTGCTGAAAGCCCTTTCTCAGCATGTGCAGAACAGCTTTGCTGATGGTGCCTGGCCTTCTGTGGATGGTTCTTGTCCTGCTGTGCTCCTACAGTGACTGTGGGATTTGGGTCTAAAAGGGCTGAGGGGTTGCTCAGGACCCCCCACTCCTGCTGGGAGAACATCTTGATTTGCTGCCTTCCTTATTCTAATCAAATCAAGCTCGTTGCCTAATGTAATTGGAACAAAGAGGGATCTGATATGTGGCATGTGTCAGCAAGCTCAGAAGGAGGTAGGGATGCAATTAATGTGGTGGGCAAGAGCATCTGAATTATTTCCTAGAATGTTGTATTTCATGGGAAATGCCTTTAATTAGGTTTGGGTATTTCCACACTTTCTGACTAGACTGGGAGTGGGTTGCTCAGCTTGATCCTAAAAAGGAAGATCTCCTTTGTCAAGTTAATAAAGAAAAAAAAATTGTTAAAAGTAAATTTGCCTGACCAGGGCTTCTGGATTCATAGTTGGTCCCCTGTTATCTCCTTTAAAACACAAGAATAAGTTTCTAAGGGGTAATGAAAAGATCCCCAAAGCTTGTAGCACAGGGATCCTGCCAATGGTCCAAGTGGCTTTTTGAGGAGGATGAGCAGGGGTGTTGGCTGAAGTGAGAACCAGGTATCTGAGGAGGCTGAAGGCTTTGAAGCTTTAATGTCCTGCTGGTGAATGGCCAGCTGAGGATCCAAGTGCTGCTGGTGTAGCAGCGAGCTGCCCTGACAGCTGGCTCCAATTGCCTTCCTGGCTTTCTTGGAAAAGAGAGGCTCTCGAGCTTCCCTCAAAAAGCCTTTGAAAAGCCTCGAGCAAACGAGTAGCTCAGCCATGGCAAGGGAAGTGCTGTTTGTACACCAGAGTAATTTGCTTTTCTCAGATGGATGAGAGGCCCGAGACCTGAAGTCGTGGCTGCTGAAGGTGCTGCTGGTGGGTGTGGTGTGCCTGTCCCCCTCTCCCGAGCTCCTGTGAGCTGTGACGTGTCCTGTCCTCCGATAAGGTCATTGAACACGAGCTGTGGTGGTGCTTTCGTGGACCCACTTTGAACCAAAGCTGGCATGACGGCACGTGTGAGTGCTGAGCTGGATGTGGATCCCCCATGGAGCTCCTTCCAGTGTTGCTTCCCTGAGGTTTGTGGGGCTGGGGGGCTGCTGCTCCTGAGGGTGGTACAGCAGGCACTGCAACATCTGCACTGCCCAGCAGGAAACCACAAGTTACAGGGTGCTGCTGGATGGGGCTTGGAGCAACCTGGACTAGTGGAAGGTGTCCCTGCCCATGGCAGGAACTGGAACGAGATGGTCCTTCATGTCCCTTTCAACACAAACCACTCCATGATCAGAGCTGCCTTACGGCTTCTCCCTTCACCTGCACCAGCAGCATCTCCTTCCCCTCCTTTAATACCTTTAATTTCCATATCACTTTAATACTTTTTCTATGCTGGTTTAACTTAGGGAAGGGATAATGGCACATAACTACCCCTCAGTGACTGAGCAGGAAGAAGCCCAGGCTGGGATGGCTCCATGTGGTGCCTTTCCCAGGAGCGTGTTGTGGCTTTAAAGGCCGGACTGCCCAGTGTTTGGGATCACTTGTGTGCTGGAACAATGCATGGACTCATCTTTGTTTTAGCTGCAGTCCAGGCTGGGTTGTTAGGAGCTCCTGTTCTTCCTCCTCTCCGTGTAAATGTCTTATGAAGTGAGTTTAAAGTCAATAAATGCTTCCTGTTTAATGTCTGCCTTATGAAAGATGCTTTATAAAAACATCAGAGCTCTCACCCGGCACGAGGCTTATCTCTGGTTCCCTGCTATGCATGATACCAAAACTCATCTAGTAGAGGGGGGCGGGGAAAAAAAACTGAATTGAAGAGAAAATAAACTTGTGTCTTCCTCTTAATGATGCTGCACCGATTATGCAGCAACACAGCATATTGAAATGGCTCTGGAATTGGATTTCGGAGCCAGCTGAGCTTGAAATCCTGATGGGAAAGGCTCCTGGGGAAAGCTGGTCTGCAGTGAGAGAGCACCCAGCTTGTTTCTGTCTTGCTGCTTTGCAGCGTGACAAACGAAATTTGAATAATTGCTGTGTAAACTGAGAGCAGTTGTTGGGTCTGAGAGGGCTGAGGAATATGTGCTTTCCGGCTGGAATCTCAATGCTGGGCAGCAGGACAAGCGTTTCCCCGACCCAGTGCAAGGTGGGCAGGTCCCTGGTGTGTGTGACTTTGCAGGGCTGTGTTTGGCACAGTCACGTTGGGCACAGGCTCGTGGTTGGCAACTCATATGGGCAAGAGCTTCGTGCTGGGCTTGGCCAAGGCAGTGCTGGGCCAGAGGTGGGGGCAAATACAACTATAAATACAACTGGTGTGATGCAGCTCCTCGCCTCGGCTCTGCTCTGCTGTGTGAGCTGTTGGCAGGATCATCTGGCAGGCACCGGGCTCTGTTTGCTCTGCTTGAAAACATATACGGATATATTTGTACCCAGATCTCTCCATTGCTTTTCTTCCTTTAGCCGAGGGGAATGGGCCCTGTGGGAGCTGTTATTTCAGCTCCTGCTCTGTTCCATCAGGTGAAATGTCACCTGAAGTCTGCAGCTAGCAACACATGATGAGAGCAAAATAACTCAGTGAGGGGAAAACAATGCCTTTATTTCTTCCTTTAATGGCTGTGTGTGTGTCTAAATCATATCTTAACAAGGCTGTGGTTATTTTTGAGCTGTCTGATCCTCCAGAAGAAGTTTTCATGAAAACACCAGTGCAGTAGCTGGCTTGTTGCTGAGGGCAGGCTCCACAGCCTTGAGCAGGATGAAAAGCTGGGCTGCGGATAAGCTGGTCATCACACCAAGTGCGGGGCTGAAGGAGGTGCCAGTGAGTTTCCAGAGATGCTCTGCTGTTCTTTCTGAGGAGTGGCTTAGCCACAGTTGCAAACAGCAGGATCCTCTTGTGTGGAAGGGCTAAAATTTAAATTGGTTGAGTAGAATCAAATGTAATGTAAGAAGTTCCTTTTTGTTATGAAGGGACTTGCTGATCCCCCTAAGCTTTGGGGGCCCTCGTGGAGGTGACACACGGAGTTGTGCATCCAAAGGAAAAGCCATTCCTGGTGCTAAGTGATGCCCAGTGGAAGTGAGCAGGGAGCTGGGAATTCCTGGTGCCTGGTTTCCCAAAGTGCTGCACCGTGGGCTGTCTCTGCCCTGCAGTTCGGTGATTTTTAACTTGTACCTTCACAGAAGGTTAAACAGACTCCAGCTGCCTGTAGCCCAGGTAATAGCCAAGTTTATTCTTCCATCAGGTTCCTTTCTCTTTCTCCACCTAAAGCTTGGAAACTGCAGCTGAACCTCCTGTGCTCCTTTATAAGCCTGGGCTGCTGGAGTTTTGCTCGACAGGTTTAATTAGGGAGAAGCTTGTTCTCTCATTCTCCTTGATTTTTCTGACTTTTCCTCCAGTAGCAAACTGCTCTGGGCATGACTTCTCCCTCTCAGGAGAGCCCCTGCTGTTCCATTACAATGATTGCTCTGATAAGACCTTACAAGGTAATAAATGACTTCTGTGTTTTGCCCCGTGTAGGAGAGACAGAGTAAAGATGAGTTTAACAAGGAGCCCTTGGCATAGATGTGTTTTTTACTGCTCTGAAGGTCTTTTGTGCCCTTATAGTTCAAATTAAAGGACAGACTTCAGCTGAAACTTTCTAGTCTGATTGAGCTGTATCTTCTAAAAGGCAGCACGCTGTGAATAGAGAGACAGCAGAGCTTTTGGAGATGGAGCTGTCAGTGGGATGTTGCTGTTGATGTGTGCATGACTGCTCATGGGTTTGGGCTGAGGAGATCTGCTCAGTGTCCTGCCTCCCAGGTCAGCTGGGGGTGGCTCCCTGTCTCTGAAGGCTGGAGAGAGGAGGTGCTGACAGCACCCCAGCCCTTGCCAGGATGGTGATGTGCAGCCGTGGAGAGGCTGGAAAATTGGGATCTGATGCCCTTTTGGATGTGGTGAGGTCACGCTGCCAACCAGTGTTTCACGCCTCCCATTGCAACCCCTCCCAGTCTGGAGGAACTGGGATGTGTGATAGCTGGAGCCTGGAGAGGGCTGGCTGCTTTTGGAGGGCTCTTGGTCTCGGGGCAGATACAATCAGGCGGTGCTTTCTGAAGTCACTTGCATGATAGTGGAGAAAAGTCTTAGTCCCTTTCCCACCTGGAGGAGGGACTTGAACTGATGTCCCTAAAGGGGAGCCCTAACCCCTGATGGCTTTAGGTGCTCTCCAGGAGCCCTGCAGCGAGTCCCTTGCTGCTCCTGCTGGCATCCAGCTTGCAAATCAGTGCTGTCAGCTAAACCCAAGAGACCAGCCGAGCGTGGCTCCAGGACAGAGCCCAAGCCACAGTCTAGCCTTGGTTAACAGTTTTTTGATCCATGTCTGCCTTTGCAGCAGCCAGAAATGGGGCTGTGATCTTTGATCTGAAGCTGCAATGCTCCCAGTGTGACCATGCAGATCCTCAGAGCCCAGCTCTCCTCCCACACGGGAAGGCTGCTGAAATCCCAGCTGGATGGTTTGGGGAGGGCTGCTCTTACCTTGTCACTGCTGGGCTCTGTGAAATGCAGGTCAGAAAAACACAGTACAAAGGGTAACCCAAACTTGGGGCTTTTGCTTTCTTTGAAAGAGCTGTGTGGTTTTCATGAGGGTTTTAAATCCCTTTAGTAATGTTAAAAGCCCTGAGGTGGGATGGAGGACTCTTGGTGGAAATATTATGGTCATGATATTGGTAGGAGAGCAAATGTTGTGCTCATGTGCCTTGGAAAGGAGATACATTTGAAAGAAAAAACATGTATTTTGACTTGGATTAAGCTGATGCATTCTCCTTTAGCACCTTTTCTGTTCTTAACAAAGTCACAGAATTACATTCCTTATGATGCCTTTTAGCATTTTGGTGCTAAAGAAAGCTTGGCAGGCAGCTCACTTAGGAAAGAGAGA
>JAWWEU010000125.1:73103997-73118692 GCA_035583155.1 Acropternis orthonyx | reverse complement strand
CCTCCCCAGCTCTCCTGGAGCCCCTTTAGGCACTGCCAGGGGCTCTCAGGTGTCCCTGGAGCCTTCCCTTCTCCAGGCACTGGGGTTGCCATCCCATGCCCCGTGGTCCCTGCTGTGTTGATGCCGGACTGTTCTCTCCTGTCAGAAACTGTGCAAGGTGTGATTTTTAGGTCCTGCCCGAAGCAGTGCAAAGATCTTTGGAGGAGGAAAGGTCTGTGTGTGGCCCTGCCCCTGCCTCCAAGTTCACACACAGACAGAAATGAGCTGGAGGGTGTGTTCAGATGTCAGGACCACGCTGTGGACACTTGGCCTCTCCGGCTCTGCAGATGAGGGGAGGTGTTTGTGATGTGCTTTTGGAGGAGTCTTAAAGGACACTTGTTGATTTGATATTTAAATATGCACCCCGTGAGGTGGGTTATTGTGTGTCTTGGAGAAGAATACAAGTTTGTTTGCTTACTTGGATGGTTGCTCGACCTCCACATGAAGCATGAGTTTGGAGAAGGAGTGAGAGAGAGGCTCCAGTGACCGTGGGCAGATGTGGGGTGGGGTGTGTGTGATGCTGCCCTAATGAGCTCTGCTTTTAAACACTGAATATAAGACAGCTATGCATTCACATCCCCTGGAACCCTTGGAGAGCTTCAGACTTCTGGATTCTTATTTAATTGCAGCTTTTAGTTAAAACTCAGAAGGTTGGTGTGAGAGACTTGAGGGGAATCTTGAGGGCAGCACGGGAGGTTTGGCCCTGCTTTTCCCTTCTGCTGGGGCTTGGGGGATTTTGAAGCATTAGCTGCTGCCTGAGTGAATAAAAACAAGAGTGTTGCTTTTGACCTCCCTGGTGTGAGTAGGAGCAACTTTGTGCCCCAGGGTGACAAGTCATCCAGCAGTTATTTCCAAGGTGAGGTGGCAGGGTCCGCTCTCCCTGGCAGGAGGCTGGATGACCACGTGGAAGAGCAGCTCCAAATACCACCTCAGATAAGACATGCTGCATACAGGTGGTTTCAGCTGCATGTAGAGTCCAGCTAAGAGCCAGTCTGGCACTGACAGCTGCAAAATTCATCTATGGTGAGGGGTGTTCTTGTGTGTGTATTGTCTTATTATGAATAAATATAAACGTTCTTCTCTATCCAAGCCTGGCAGAAGCAGAGCAGGGGACTAAAAAATGTTAACACCCACCCTGTTTTGCCTGAAAACGTTTCAGAATATAAATAGTGCTGCATGATAGGCTGAACTACATACAAGTCTGCTTTCACTGCTGATGCGAGTGGATGGGGGAAAAAACACAACTGTAACACTTCTAATCTTTTAATGACTTCTGTGCAAACTGTGCATAACCTGGAGCACTCAGGTGCAGGTCCCTTAATATGAAAAGGTTCATGTTCAGCAGCCCTTCTGTCTGCCTAAACCAAGCTCTGTGACTCCCTGTGGGCCCTTCCATAAGGCTGGGTTTGGAAGTGTGTGAAGGCTTTAGTTGCTTTGGTGATTTGTATCTGAGGTGACAGCACTTCCAAGATCAGGAAAGGAGTCTGCTCAGGAGGTTTAATGGTTAGGGTGCAGTGGTGTTGGCCAGGTTTGTGTGAAATGACCACTGGTGACCTCAATGCTCTGTTATGTTACCAGGCATTATCTTAACACAGACACACTGGTATCATCTGAGCATTGAAAATTAAATTTCACTGAAGGGCTCCCTCAGGGTAAGGTCATCTATCCATTACATGGCACTCAAAATAACCTCTCTCAGGTATCTGAAACTCCCTATGGGCAGCTGAGCCTTTGGCTCATCCTGAGGGTCAGAACCTGCTAGACCAAACCCAGCCTGATCCACTGAAATCAGCCCTTCCCTTGGTGTCACTGAACTTCTGGGGCTTTCCTCTTGAAAAATACGCGTGGATTTGTGAAAGGAGGTGGTCTCCAGGTGGGTGTTGGGCTCTGCTCCCAGGGAACAAGGGACAGGAGGAGAGGAAACAGCCCCAAGTTGTCCCAGGGGACGTTTAGGTTGGATATTAAGGAAATTGTCCTCACACGAAGGGTTGTCCATCCCTGGCACAGCTGCCCATGGCAGGGGGGCAGTCCCCATCCCTGGAGGGATTTAAGAGCCCTGTGGATGTGGCACTTGGGGACATGGGGCAGTGGTGGCCTTGGCAGTGCTGGGTTGATGGTTGGACTCTTATCTGGGAGGGCTTTTCCAGCTTCCAAGATTCCATGACTATCGGGGAGGCTGGGGGAGAAGAGAGGGCACTGTAGGTGCTGTGATGTTGCAGAGCAGAGGGGTTTCCTGTTCCCCTGTCCCCTGGCAGTGCTGGCACAGCTTTGGGATGCTCTGCCCTGCCTCTGAGCCCCCCTTGCCTTCCCAGGGAGAGAGGAAGGGTTTTCTGTAACAGGGTATCCCTTTCCCAGGGTTCAGGAGGGATGAGCTCTCTGTGGCAGCACATCTCAATGAGCTTCACCAGAACTAATTGACCAGGATGTTTTAGCCTAAAGCATTCCTCCCATCCTCTCTGGCCCTGGTGCTTCTTTCAAACCAAATGAACTTGGAGATGAAACACAAAACAACTCTTTGAAATTAAAGCTTCTTAAGTTTAAAGCACTGCGAGAGTCATGCTGGATTGCAAGATAGGTCTGTGTCTCCAAACTCCCCCCAAGAAGTCTCCCATGTGAGTAATTTCTGCCTATTAAAAATCTAAAATTAACCCCTGGGATAACACCATGTTAAAACTGGAGCTCAAATTTATCTCTTTCTGAGGCACTGAGTGTTTAATCCCTACAGACTCTCTCCCTTGAGACACGGCTTGGCAATTTAGAGCAGATCTGAGAGTCTTTTGAACTTGGGGGCTCAGGCAACTCTTTTTTTGGCTAAATGTCCGGTCTCACATCTGAGAGACTTTTAACTCTGAGTGCGTGAAAACAAACTCGGATTTATCCACCCACAATCCAAAAGGGCAGGAGTTCAGGACCACTTCAGAGGGCTTTTAGCCGAGCAACCCTGATTACGGGTTTGGAGGCCAAGCTGTACTGCAAGCCCGTAGGCTAAGGTGGTGTCGGGGTGGCAGGAGAAGTGGCTGTGGTAATGATGTGTGAGGTTGGCAAGGTTGCAAGGGCTTAAATCATGTGTGTCATCTCACAGGGGGCTTTGCTCTGGAACAAAAGATGGCACTGCAAAGCCAAGAGCTGAGCATATGTACCATAGAGCGCAAGGTTGGGCTCCGGCTTGGAGGTCTTTTCCAACATAAATGATTCTGTACCTCTTCTGGACCTGATTTTGTTGGCCTGGATGTTGCAGGGTGGTTGGGTTTCTGCCTCGTGCTGCCCTTGGCTCCTCTGCCTGTACAAACAGTCTCCAGACAAGCCTCTGACACTGCGAGGGGCTCGTGCTGGGGGATGTCAGCTCTCCAAAATGCTCTCTCAGGAGGAAAAGCAGGACTCTGCAGCTCAGCCAAACTCAAGATGTGCAGAGCAGGAATCCTACGGTGCGGGACAAAGCAGGACATGCTGTGCTGTGCGTTCTGCTGGGGCTTCCTTTCTTGTTAAACGACTTCCCAGAAGGAAGTCATGACCCTCTCAGTGCTCCCTCTTTGTGTGGCAGAGTTAGGTTTGAGGCACAAAACAAGGCTGGCTCAGCTGCCTTGAGAGCACCCTAAAACTCCATTTGCTAAACGGTGCCTTTCCCTAAAGGGAAACTCCTGTCCTGCCACGGGGGTCTTTTGGATGTGGCAGAGTTAACCTGGACAAATCCGAGATGTTTCTGGAGTGTGACCTCGCTGCAAACTGCATTAAAGTGTAGTTTCCCACTGAAAAGAACTCTGTCACCAGCACTGCTTTGGTCCCCCCAGGAGCAGGGATGTGTGTGCCAGGATGGGGTGGGCAGGGCCACGTGAAACTCATGCCCAGGGTCCTTGGTCCCCTCAGGTCACCTCTGTCTCTGGGCCCTGTGCTTGCTGCTGATGGGCAAATCTGGCTGTTTGGGGTCCCCAGGACTCCTGGGAGGGGATCCCACATGTCCAGGATTCCTGTCCCCATGCAGAGCAGTTGGTTTAGGGAGTCTCAGGGGAATCCTGCGTGTCCCACATGCCTGGGGTTCCTGTGGTCAGTCACTGTCACTAACGAGGCAGCAAAGTTGGCTCTGTGTGTTGGTTCCTACCACTAGGAAGAAAACCAGTTTTGGGTTGTGTAAGAGGCTTCTGGTTTCCCTTGGAGACTCAGCAAGAGGAAGATAACCAGGTGGCTTATTTGGCTCCAGCTGGAGAAAAGTGCCAGGAGAGGTGGGTGAGGACCCCTCCAGAGGAGAGGCTACCACCAGGAATGGTGGTGCAGCCCTGGTGTCCCCTGCTCTTGAGGAGACGAGGGAAGGGCCTGTTCTGGGTTTGGGTGGTGAGCTTTTGGTAGTGGGTGGCCTCTGTGAGAAGCTGCTGGAAGTTTCCCCATGTCCCATGGAGCCAAAGCCAGCTGGCTCCAAGCTGGACACAGCTGAGCCTGGGAAGATGGGAGGGGGGTGGGGGGGGAAAGGTGTTTTTAAGATTTGGGTTTATTTCTCGTTAGCCTGCTCTGATTTGATTTGCAATAAATTAAACTATTTCTCCAGTTTAAGTCTGCTTGGCCCATGACAGTAACTGGTGGGTGATCTCTCCCTGCCCTGATCTCCACCCAGGAACCTTTGGTTGTGTTTGCCCTGCCTTGCCCAGCTGAGGAGGACAGTGAGAAGGCTTCTTAGGTGGCCCCTGGAATCCAGTCAGGCTCAACCCCAAATCCCTTCTCCAAGGTCAGCTTTGTGCTGTGCTGGTGGGCCAAAGGCTGCAGAAATTGGGGGAGATCTGGAGAGCAGGTGGGAATGAAGAGGAATTGGCTGCAGAGGCTTCTCTCTGTCCATGCCTGCTTAGGTTTCCTTGGATTTAGGAAGTGTTATAAGATTGGCCAGACTACTTTTGTTGGGCACTTTAAAGGCTATAATGTGTAGAAAGTGTGTTTGGTTGGAAATTAGTAAGAAGTCCTTGGCTGTGAGGGCAGGGAGACCCTGTGCCAGGTTGGGCAGAGAAGCTGTGGCTGCCCCTGGATCCCTGACAGTGTCCAAGGGCAGGTTGGACGGGGCTTGGAGCAGCCTGGGCTGGTGGGAGGTGTCCCTTCCAAGGAACTGGATGATCTTTAAGGTCCCTTCCCAACCCAACCATTCCACGATTCTACGATAGAGGTGTCCAAAAGGAGCAGGCTCTGAGGGCCTCCTGCCTCCTCCCACCCCGGCTACTTCAACATTTCTAAGAATTACATGTGAGCAGAGTGTGTCTGTGTTGGGAATATTGGGCCACTCCGAAGTGACACCCTTAATTGGGACCCGCCTTGTAGACAAACTTGTCGTGCAATAAGCGACAGCATTTCTTGTGCACAGTTCTTAACTTCTTTTCTATTTTTGTTGTTATTATTTCCACCCGCTCCCACAAGCAGGAAGATGATGGTGAATGTGCTGTTCTCAGCTGTAGATTTCTTCCCTGATGCTCGTGGTAGGAAAGCCTCTGTCCAAGGAACAGCCCCTCTGTGGGCAACAAAGGAACAGGGATAGGAGTGTTGGGCTTATCCAAGAATGGAAGGAGCCACTGGGAAGAGGAGGAAGAATCCTCCAGATGCATTGCTGGGATTGAAAAGACCTAAATTTTGCTCCAGTTGTTCTAGTCCACTCTTGAACTCGGCTTTTATTGCCATCTCCATCTCCTCCAAACCTTTTTTTCTTGGAACTTTGGGAATAAGGGGAAGCCCATGCAGGACCTGGGGTGCTTCTTTAGGAGATGCCGGCAGGACGAGCTGCTTTTGGACGCTCCCATCTGCTCCTGTGGCTTTGCTCCTGCTCTCCTGGGGTGTGGGTACGTGCTGGGAGCTGGGCTGAAGCGCAGTGGTGTCCCTGGCCCAGCGCTGCCAGCACAAACATCTTCCCTGGCCAGCCCAGCCAGGAAGCTGCCGAGCGAGCGCTTCCCCTTGGAGCTCCTTCCTGCCTGGAATGCCAGCCCTTTCTCCGCTGGGTCTGGAGGAGCTGTGCGGCACAGCCCCGTAGAACTCCTGCACCATCGGTCTGGTGTGGTGGAGGGGGGGGGGAAAAAACCACTCCTGGACTGGGATGAAGCAGCAGGAAAAGGTGGTGATGAGGTGGTAGAGCTGCCCGTGGCCTTGGTCTGACTCCCCCAGCTGAGGAGGTGATGGCAGAGCCGGGAACAGGCACTGATTTGGGGTGGTGAGGCTGGAGACAAGGCTGGGAATAGGAAATGTGCTCAGCTTGTCTCTGTCTGCCTCCCCCTTGGGAAGAGAAGTCCTGTGGAGCAGATGGAAGGGTTGTCCGTCTGTGAGCTGGCTCTTGTTGCCTCAGAAGTCACTGTTGATGTGATGAAGCCATGTCTCATTTTCCATTTTGTCCTGAGTGGTGAGTGCCCTGTGGGTCAGAGGGGGCTCTGTGACGGGAGAGGGCAGTTGGGGATGAGGTGTCTCTGCCCTGCAGAGCTCCAGAGCGGATGGAGGAGGAGATGGAGGATTTGGGGATACCCTGGATAGCTCCAGAGCTCACTGATCCTGCAGCATCACTCATGCTCCCGGTTCAGGTACACAGGCAGCAGCCCAAGCTGGCCATGACTGGCATCTCCATCTCTCAGAAGTTTGCAATGGCCAGGAACTGTTCGTGAAAAGTACTTGGAACACCCCCAAAAATTGCTGCTCTTAAATTTAGGGAGAGCTTCCAGCTCTGAGGAGCTGGCTCCAAGGATGCATGTTAGAAGAGGGTTACTTTCCTGGGTCAAGAAACCGTATTTCCAAGATGGGAGTGATGTTTAGAGGAGGTTTTGGCATCCTTGGGATCTCTTGGATATTGGGGGGCCGCCTGGTCACGTGAGGTGTCCTCAGCCACTTCCCAGGACTCCAGCACCCCTCTCACATTGGCAGTGGAACTGCCACCCTGAGGGCAGTGTTTGCTCTGAGAATATCAAACTCCTGGCTGTGAAGTGCAAGAATTGTACAGGCTGGGGGGGATTTTTTACTTCTCCTGCCCTGATCCCACCCCCAATCAGCCTGCTTTTGGGGATGGCTGGTTGGAAGTATGTCTGTGTGTATTTTCTTTACCTGCTTCCAAGCATCTCAGCTGCCCCTCTCAGAGCTCCCCGTGCTGTTCTTCTGGGCTGCCATGCTTTGTGCCTCCCAAAAAAAACCTCTTCCAGATGGCTGGAATCACCTCACTTTGGAGCAGAGCTGCTGTTGCTTCACCAAGCACCAAACCTTGGGAAGTGTTTTGTGTTAGCCACAAGTATTCTGTCAGGATAATGAGTGGGCAATTATTTCACTTCTGCTCAGTTTTGTGGTGCTCCCCTTTGCTCTGCTAATCAACTCTGTCTTCTTTAAACTCTGCTCCAGTGTCATTACTGGGCCATGATTTACACAAGGAAGTGGAACATAAACTTGTGTTATGGAGCCAAATTTGCTTAATCTCCCTAAAATAGCCTGTCAGGGTTTGTGCTCCTCCAGGCCACTGTTAATTCTCTTTGTGCTGCTGAAGGTCTGAATGACTGTGTATAACCTGATCTTCCTTTGATTTGGGGTCTCTTGGTTACTGGAAGTGCAGGGAGAAGCTTTTGCCTTACTCAGACAAATAATGGGAATAATAACAAGTTATATCCAACCTGCAAAAGGTCACGAAGAAAGAGACTGAAGAGTGTGGGCAAAGGGGGGAAAGAAGACACAATATGGAGATATTTTTTTTCCTTAAAAACCTTGCAAAAGAGGGCTGTTCTTGGGTCAGAACACTGAGCTCTAGATCTCCCTGCTGCAGGAGTTTGGAGATGCTGAAATGCAGATGAACTCAGAGGATGAGTGAGCCCTTGTGTGGAAGGGGCAGGTGCTGCTGAGACCCACCTTGAGCTCTCAAACCCCTTGGTCTCCAGACTTGGAGGGTGCCCCAGGAAGCCTCCCTGTAGGCTGGGCTGGTACTGAATCTCTTGTCCAGGTGTTTGTTGGGAGCTGTTATCCCACCCAGGTTATTGGGCTGGATGCAGATGTGCTGGGCAGCGGATGGAGCTGTTTTGATGCCCTTGGGGTGCCCTCACCCCCCACCACCCCCATCCCTAGCAGTTCCTATTGTGTTCAGGGCTAATGTGCTGATGGCAACAGCACTCCAGGCCTTTGCTTTCTCTGCAGAACCAAAACCTCAGTGGGATGTTTGTGTGGGAACTGTGGCCAGAAACACTCGCTCTGGGTGGATGTTGCAAGGAGATGGGCTGAGCCTTGAGCTGTCTGCATCCTGCTCCCTTCCTGTCCTTCCTGAGCTGTTCCTTCTGTTAGCACAGGGCTTGCTAAACCCTTTCCTCATAGTTTCTGTTGCTTGCTGATGATCACAGCCCTTCTCACAGAGGAAATGCCCCAGGTGAACCTCTTAATCTTTCAGAAAGTCACATCATAGCCTCAAATCCAGCCAGGGTGGTGCTCCCAGCACTTCAGGATGTTTTGTGTGATTGGGATGTTGCTAGTTAATGATTTGAGCCTTTTTAATGAGCGAGGCTGGATGCAGCCTGGTGGGCCAACCCACACCAGATCTGGGCAGTGATGAGTTTGGTACAGAACAAAATCAACTGCAAAGTGTGCCAAACCATTCTGAGCTGGGGGGATGTACCTTGGGCAAAGGGATAAAACTCTGAGTTGCTCTGGGGCTGTCACATCTCACCTTGCTTGGGGTAGGTGGAAACATGGGACATCCTGAGTGGGAAGGGACCCACAGGGATCATCAGAGCACGGGACACCCCAATCAATCCTCAAAATGTCTCAGAGTGTTGTGCAAACACGCCTTGAACTCTGGCAGGCTGTGCCTGAATTGGCTTTGGTGTTGAGACAGAACCAGCCTATGTCTGGTGAGGACAGAATTTCCTTCTCCCGCTTGCTGCTGGGGGTTGGAAAGCAGGGATGTGAATTCCAGCCAGGCTGCCTGGGGAGAGCTGCTCATGGTGAAGACACAAAGCTGGGCCACAAGCTCAGGTCAAATCCCCAGTGAGGATTTCTTGCTAAAACTAACACGAGCACTTGATTTATGATGGGGATGGAATCTCTGCATCCCAACCTGCTGGGTGCTGAATGCCTGTACCCCAAGGAGATGAGGAAAGCCCTGGGGGCATTTTATTACTCAGCCAATATGCCCACAACTAAATTTTGGTACTCAGTAATCTTTGTAGCATCACTTCAGGCTACAGAAAGCATTTTGACTGTGACACCAAAATAGCTGAGCTGGAGGGGAGTCCTGGAGCACATCTTGACAGGAGATGGCTGGCAATGACCTGCTGTGGTGTTCCAGTCTCGAGTCAATCCTTGTTCTGGCATGCAAGCCCTCTATTAAAATGCTCCAAGTGTATCTGCTTTGTATCTCCAGGCTGAAAACAACTGCTCCAGGGCAGCAGCTCCCTGAATGATGCCTTTAAATGCTGCCTCAATTCGCTCTCTCAGTTCAGCCTGTGGGGAGCTGGGTCTGATGGGGAGGGAAGGGTGTGAAGAGGTGGAGTGAGCTGGGAGGGAAGAGGGGTCCAACCATCCTGAAATTACCTGTACGGATAAGGACATGAAGTAGATGTAAATGCAACTTCTTCCCTAAATGTTTTTGCATTGTTTTAGGGAAGAAAATTGAATATACTTAATGCTTGGCATAATATGCGACAAGAGGGCTTGGCATGTTTGTGTATAAAGGCAAATATATCAAATGTCCAAGGTCAGGTTGGACGGGGCTTGGAGCAACCTGGGCTGGTGGAAGGTGTCCCTGCGCATGGCAGAGGGGTGGAAATAAATGGTCTTTAAGGTCCCTTCCAACCCTTAACCAGCCTGGGATTTTCTGAAATACACTTGTAGGAGTTTTTGGGAAGGTGTTTTTTGTCAATTACCATATTTGGTACCTGGGGAGGGGATGGAAGGTCAGCCTTTTGCTGCTCTGCAGCAGGATTGCTCCAGGAAGGGCATCCCTGGACCTCTCCTCCCCTAAAGCTTAGACCTGTGTGGAGCCCAGTAAACCTGATTGCTGGAGGACACTCCTCTCAGCAGCATCAGGCACGAGTTGGTGAAATAATATCACCTCTGACCCCGGTTCTGGCTACTTATCTGGTTCCCAGCAGGCTTTAATGTTGAGAGATGAAATTATGTGAGACTGCTGCTGTCTTGGGCAGAGAAAATGGTGTGAACAGAGGAGCTGTTTATAGCCCTGGAACTGAAATGTTTCCAAAATCAAACTTATCCAGCTTATCAGGGTGTAAAAATACCCTGATGTGGGAAAAGGAATTGCAGGCCGGCATAAGCTGGATGTAGCTGCCTCTCTTCATATCAGCCTGGTGGAGTTTCTCTCACTTCAGAGGATTTGAAATGCATGATTTCTGTCTTTTTTTTGTCTTCATTGGTGCTGAAGCAAAGCCCTTGGACTACCAAGAGGGTTTGGCTTTGTTTCAGAGGCCAAATGGCTGTTCTGTCGTGGGTGTTAAACCACTGCAAGGGAATGCACTGGTTTCTTCCCTTTGTCAGAGAAACCCTGGTTCTGGTGCTGAGAGCTCAGAAATTATAACAAGGCTCCTTCTGCAAGCCCATCCGTGTGGATATTTCAAACTGGTTGAGCTCTTGTGGATGTGGAAATAAAGGAAGGACATTAATGCGATGAAGGAATTGTGCTCCTGACATGCTTTGCCCTCTTTGGGTGTAATCACTTGCCACATCCTAAGACTTGAGGCTTGTGAAAGGGCAGGGCATGTGGGAGCACCCCAGAGAAGGAAATTACTCTCAGGTTACTCTTTGCTTTAATTTCAGTCATTCCTACCCACTTCCTCAGGATTCCTAGCCAGGAGCCAGTCTGTCTGTGAGAGGAAATCACCTGAACGGATGAGAGCGTGCCAGCGCTTTTGTAGGTGGCTCTTTGAAGTTCTGCTCATTATCCTCAGCTAGGGCACCCAAAAAAAACAAAATCTGGAAGGGAAGGACAGCGGGTGGATGTTGTAATGGCAGCAGAACAGGATCTGCAGCCTGGATGCACAGGGCAGCCACAGCTCTGAGTGGCAAAGAATGGTTGGGTTTGGCCAGTTTGGTGTATCAGGCTTGTTTTCTGGGATGTGAGAGCCAACAACAGGACTTGGAGATAGTTCGTATTTTGCAGCCTCAGGTGGAGAGGGAGGGAAGGGGGGGAATGGAAGTCAAGTGATGGGAGTTGGAGATGTTGGGTTGAAGCTTCCAAGCTTGGCTGGATGCTTGGTGGGTTTAATGCTGTGCCCTCTCACCACATCTGTGTGAGTGGAAATGATCTGCGTAGGTTGCAAATCCTTTTCTGGGCAAGAATCTCTCACCACAGAGCTCGTGTGTGAGGCTGGACATGGTTATACAGCTGTGTGCAGCTGCAGTTTTGCAGGAGTTAACCCCACACCGAGTGTCTGGCACCCCTTGGCATGTGGGGCAAGGAAGTAATTTGATGTTACAGCACAGGATTGAGAGCAAGACACCGAATTCAGGGTTGTGATTGTTTTTCTTTCAACTCTCTTCTATTAAAAAAGAATAGAACTCACCCAAACCCCCTTGTTTGTTTATGTGGCAACCTTTGGGTTTTTCCAGTTTGTGCAGGAAGAATAATCTCCTAGGAGAGGGTGATGAGACTTCAGTCTAACTGGCTTTATATTGGAAAACTTTGCTGTTAGTGAATCCAGACTGCCTTGCACTGGCCCTCTCCAGTTCCTCTGGCAAAATCTCATGGCTTACCTGGAACTGTTCATGGAATAGTTTCTCCTTGAATCCTTTGTAGACTGGCGGGTGATTTCAAACTCCTTGCTTGGGTATCAAATGCATCGAGGTTTCCTTCTCTGTCTTGTACAGACTGAAAAGGAAGATAGAAGAGTCCAGAATGTTCTGAAACAGTTTTTCCTGTGTACAGAGGCTTTCAGAAGGCACACCTAATGATCTCTCAGTTGGTCTAGATGGTCGTTGTAGGTCACTTTCTACTGAAAATATTCTACTAACTCAAGAATAGCTTGTCTGGTTGTTGATTCTTTCTTCCCTCCCATGGAAAAAAGGAGGTGTGTGGCTGGTGTTAGAGGGAGGAAGAAACCACTGCTTTCAAAACTCTCCTTTGTCGCTATTCAGAGGGAGTCCCATGTCTCTGATGCCATCAATAGTTTGTGGCATTTCATGCAAAAATATTACACAGGGGCTGAACTGCTTCATAATGGCATCTTTATTTATTCAGTTCTCCAGGTGGTGGGAATGCTACGGATCCAAACTAGTTTTAAGTACAAGTGCTGGGCTAACAACATTCAAAGAGCTTAGTTTGGGTTAACATGAGAGTAGGAGAGTTGTTGGTTGTGCCGTTGCATTAATTTTTCCCTGTCCCTTCCCTTGTTTCAGAAAACAGAGGTCTCCTTAAACCTGGTGCTGTTTTGAGGTGATAGGCTCTCAAACCATGGGTTTGTGGAGACCCTCAGCTCATGGTGAGCAACCAGAGGGGGAGAGCAAAGCCCCTTCCCCAAGAGGACCTGGCCAGGGAATGCTGCATTTCTCACACTCAGTTAACCCTCTGCTGAGCACTTGAACTTCACACGTTTCTTGAAATGCCTCTTTCCCTGTGTCCTTTCACCAAATATCCAGTTCAGATCCCAGTGTGCCTTGCCAAAGTTAGGGGTGTGAAGCTGTAACCACTTTCCCTGGATGCCCTGTGCATCCCTGCCTCTTGTCCCCGCTGTCCCGTGGCTGGGGGAGGGTGGCACTTCCAGGAGAGAAAAGCAAGAGGCTTTTTGTGGAACTCGGAGTTAAACCAGCACAGCAAACTGCAAATCAGTTTTAGCAGCAAGCTGGGCTTTGAATCTGCTTGTGGAACTTGAGGGGCTTTTTTTTTCTCATGGTTTTGTGTGTTTGCTGCCAGCAATTGTATGTGCTCAGTGAGATGAAAGTCATCGTCCCAAAGTGTGAAGAATCTTCGCAACCACAACCCAGATCGCGATTCCTTTCTTTTTTGTGTTAAATGTGGGAGTTTTAGCTTGTCTGGAAGCTGTTAGAGGCTCCTCTGTGCTATGAGTCCTCATGAACCTGCTGCTGAGTCAGTTAAAAATCTGCTCTTTGCCTGGAAAATGTTGGTCCTGGTTAGGCTTGGTTTTGCCTCTGCTGCTTCCCCGGGTGTTTTTGGTTGGGATGAAACTGCGCTGCTGCCTGGCGCCCTCATCATGAAGGTTTCAGGTAAATATTTGTGTCCATGGATGTCGCTGGATGTGTTAGGCAAGGGGCTCTGCAAGTGTGCATAGCTGGGATTTAAGGCTATTCCTCATTACATCTTCAGATGTTGCTGAGTGTTCCTGTTTTTTATCTGTTGCTTTCAGTTGTGTAATTCTTTATTGCGCTATTACATGACATCATCTGGATCTGCTGCTCTGTGCCTTGAGCTTCATAACATGTTCAGCTGAGTCTTGGGTAAGGGGTGTAATTTATTACTAAATCCATTAGAGTTCTGAAAATAAATAAACACCATGCTAAACTCCCTATCACCAGCACGTTGCCTCCAGCAGCAGTGAAGATATTCACATGGAGTTGTCGGAGAGGGGATGGGTGCCTGGAGTGGTTATTGAGGATTTTTTTTTTTCCTTTTAAATTGTACTCTTGCACAAAAAGAGGCTGGCAAGTGTGTTCTCCACTGGAATCAACAATCTCTGAATGCTCTGAGGCTAAACTGAGACTGAAGTCAGCTATTCAGCTGTGGCTCTGAGCAAACCTATTGTGTTTATCTCTGCCCGAGACCTACTCGGTAAGGCAGCAGGACTCTTTGTGTGGCTGTAACATCATTTAAGGGTAGGCTTTTCCCATGGTTTTACCCATGCAGGAACCAAAGCCGTGGAAAACCACATTCACCTCTCTTCAGTCACTTCAGTGGCATGGCTGGGTCTCAGCAATCCTGCTGCTGTGAGCAGGGACAGCAGGCAGGGAAGGGCTGGAGCTGTGCCAGGGCAGGCTCAGGTGGGATCTCAGGGAAAGGCTCTTCCCCCAGAGGGCGGTGGGCACTGAGCAGGCTCCCCAGGGCAGTGGGCACGGCCCCGAGGCTGCCAGAGCTCCAGGAGCCTTTGGATGATGCTCTGGGGCACAGGGTGGGATTGTTGGGGTGTCTGTTCAGGGCTGAGGGTTGGGCTGGATGGTCTTTGTGGGTCCCTCCCAGCTTAAGATGTTTCATCCTTCTCCCTTGTGCAGTGCTGGCTCTAAGGATGTGCAGGCAGGAGGGAGATGGAACATCTCTGCTCCTTGGCTCAGTGTGGCTCCAGGGTGCAGGGACCTGTGACACAGACCCTGTGTCCTGTGGTTACTAAGCCATGAAAAGGGAATCTTCTTTGACAAGCTCCATGGAGAGATCCCCTGTCTAATGGCTACAGAAAGGTGAACTGACACTCAGCTGTTGATGTAGCAGGGTAGGGCTTAAGCTGCTGGGTGGGAGATGGATTTCAGTCTCACACTCCCTTGGAAATAACTCTTTCCCTTATACCAGAATAACCACAAGCACTGTTCCTTTCAAGTCTGGTTAAGATTTTGCCCTCGGGGGATTGTGCTCAGGAGCCTGAGGACAGGCCATAATCTAAGAACAATGAAGTCCATGTGCTGTTGTTCCCATCTCCCCCAACATCAGAGGGATGTGGAGCTGCTGGAGCGAGTGCAGAGGAGGGGCCGGAGATGGTGCAGGGCTGGAGCCCCTGTGGGATGGAGCCAGGCT
>JAWWEU010000125.1:73083823-73095359 GCA_035583155.1 Acropternis orthonyx | reverse complement strand
CATTGGCAGCCTTGTGCTCCCAATGCCACAGGATTTGGGGTTTCTCTTCACAGGGACTGAGGTCGGCGGCAGCAGGGGGGGAGGGGGGAGGAACTGTAGTAATGCCAGTACTTCTTGAATATTATAAACCTGGCTTATCAGCCCGACGCAGAGCTGGAATTTGTCTCTTCCTGTGCTGCATCTCTGCTTTCTGAGAGGGGCGTTTAAATACAGGCTGGAGACGCTGCTTTTCCAGTGAGCTCTGCTGGGCTGTGACAGCAGCAGCGGGGACTGCTCCGGCCGCTTGACTTGGCCTTGGCTTTTTCTTTTTGCACTGATTGCTCTTCCAAAGAGGAACTTCTCTGGGAGAAGGCTCCGAGACTGCATGTCCCAACAGTACCCGCTGAAGGAGGCGAAGGGGGACGCGGTTTGCTTCGTACCTGGCTCTCCTCTCTTCTCCGTCCTCATGGAGCCGGCGCCTTTTTGCTACCCCCGGCTCACCTTCCTGCGCTCGCCCTACGGCCAGTTCGGGGCCAGCGCTGGTGGCTCGTCCCAGGATGATTTGGCCCAGTGGCCCCAACGCTTGTCGCAGAGGTGGAGCAGGCCGGTGGACGGTGCGTGAGCAGGGCTGGGGGCTGGCGAGGGGGTGGCAGAGAAAGCCCAGTTGAGAGTTGGGGAGGCTTTGGAGATGGTGGGTGAAGAAGGCAGGTGGGACTCGGTGGATGGATTGGTGTGGTTGTGTTGGTGCGTTCGCCTCTCGGACCTGTCCTGGTCATCTCCACCAAGCTCTGGTCCCTGCTTACACCCAGGCTGGCTGGGGAGAGCTGATAAACAACCCCAGCATGGAAAAAGAAAAATAAAAATAGAAACTGATCTGAGCCAGTCTTCTGTTTCATAAGCTTGTTCACTTGCTGAAATGAATCCGGCAGTGTTTGAAACCTGAAATACCTGCTGGAGGCTCAGCAGGCTCCTCTCACCCTTTAGGGTTTGTGATGCTGTCAGCTCCATCCTTTGGACTGTTATTAAAGGTATCAAGTGTGGGCATAGAGGAAGGTATTAAGATTTTTCTAATGCTGATTTGCCTCACTGCAAGGAATTACTTTAATATATCAATTTGGTTCAAATCTTGCTTTAATTTAAAAAAAAATAAATCTGTATGTGGAGACTTGGTAAATCTTGCTGGTTTAGGAGCTGAGCTCTGCTGTAAGTGCTGATCCTGAGAATGGAAGCCTTGACTTCCCATAAAACTTTTTTTCGGGAAGAGTATCAGGCTTCACGAGGTGATGCCCTGAGCAGCCTGTTTGTCTTTAAAGGTGCTCCTGCCTGGAACAAGAGTGGGACTAGAGGCATCCAAGGGTCTCTTCCACCATCAGATACTTTACAAACCACACTGTACTTCCTTTGCATCCTATTACCAGTTGGAATATGATGTGCCTTACCTGGAAAAGCTCGTCAGGTGGCATGAAAAATAAAAAAATATGGAGGAGACTGGATGAGCAGTCTCGGCAGAGAAAATGCGTGGGAGGTGTTTTAAAACATGCGTTGCCTGTGGTTTCGTGCAGCGGAAACAAGTCCGTGGCAGGGACTGGAGATGGGGGTATGTGGCTCGGAGTGAATCCCTCTGCTAAGGGTGATGCCCCTTCCCGAGCCGGGTCCTGCCCCTTTGCTTTGCTCTGGGAAACGTTTGCTCTGTCTCCCGGTAAATATCGCTGGGAATCTTTCACTGGAGTCACAGCAATTGTCAGAGTTGCTGTAGGGGAGTGACCCAGCCTTGCCAGCATTTGGATAATTCGCTAATTTATTTGTCTTTATTCTTTTAGGGTTCTGCTTTTGTCAAGGCTGACTTGATGTTGCTTTGGGGAGATGGGGGATTTTTTTTTTTTTTCTCTCTTGTCTTTCTTTTGGCCAGCATAGACCATTCCTCTGGGTCTTAAATATTCAGCTGGGGGGAGACTTGACTTATTGTGATGAAAATGTTGAATTGTAAGGCAATTGAAGCAGTGCAATAGGCTGGAGCAGGGGGAGAGAATGTGGCATCTTCCCTCCAAAGCTCTTTAGGGCAGCGTGCGGTCCAGCACTGGGCGCACATCTTTGGATACGAGTCCTCTTGGATGAGGTGAGGTTTTTCAGCTCTGTTTTCTGCAACTTGCTGTTGGAGCCCGGACTTTCTCACCCCCGTATGCAGGGCTGCTTCTTGAATGCATGCATTAACCCCTTCCGTGCTGCTGCCCGTGCTGGATACAACCCCAGAGCCCAGCAAGTCGGGCAGGCAGCTGTGTCTTTAAGAGATTTGCTATAGGTACGTCTTAGCAGCAGGGTTTTCCTCCCCCTCCCTCTCCTCGTCGTGCATCTTCCCGTCTTCTGGCTCTCCGTGCACTTCTCCCTGTAAGGTACAGCATCTCCTCACCCCGGCTGAGCCTGGCTGCCACAAAGCTGGCGGTTTTAAGGAGGAACACTCGCTTTCTCCCCTCCAGCATCCAGCAAAACTCTCCGGCTGCGGAGCGCTGGGTCACTTTAATTGTTCTGCTTTTCCTCCCCGCTCTCAGAGCTCCGGGAGGCGGCGGGAGGAGAAATCCCATATCCCGGCTTTGGGGCAGCGGTGGTATGTGCAGAGGTGCCGGGCAGGTGTGGAGTTGTTAGGGAAGAGCTGGGACCAGTGCCCATCTGGGAGCTAATGGGTCGCGCTCTCACTCCACCCATCCGCCGCTCGCCAATTGGAAGTGAGGGGGAAAGATGCTCCGGCTGGATTACCATTGGAGCCATTGAAAAAGCAGGAGCCGCCGCCTGGGCCACCTGAGCCTTGGGGAGCAGCGGGGTGGATCGGGGGGAGCAGCGCCTGCCTGGGCAGCATCTCTGTTCGAGGAGTAGTGCGGGTAAGTTGTGGTCTTAAAAGACCTCCCCACCGTGGAACCGAAGCGCTACTCTGTTGCTGGGCGATGCGTTTGGACAGGAAATCTGAAAAACCAGCCCTGCCAGCTCTTGAATTATTTAATTGGCTAAAGTAAGGCAGGACTTGATGCGTTTTCAGCAGGCTTTGCTGCTTAGTGGTGATATCTGTTGCCTGTGCTGGCTGTCTGCTGTGTTTGAGGATGGAGAATACCTCCTGAATTCCATTTACATTCACCCAGAGCGCTGGCTTTCGGGGTTGGAACTGAGTTTCAAGGTATGCACGAGGAGATGAGCACAGCAAAGCTTGCCTGTTCTGCTTTTTCTCTTAATTAATGCTGAAACATCCTACCAGCCTGTCTGTGAGGCTTTACATAGTGATGTTGCACTTGGGGAAAACTGAGTGAAGGCAAAATGCATGTCTGTGATGTGTCTCAGATGCTCACGAGCATCATCCCTGTTGCTGTAGCCATGGGAGCCATGTGGATGAACCATAAACAATGTCCTAATGAACAGCATATCTCATGGAGTGCCGGTCTGCAGTTATTGCATCACTGGACTGGGACATTTTTGGTTTGGATTGATGATGGATGGCAAAATGGGACCTGGTGCTTCTGCCTCTCCCCCCACCTGTGTTCTTGTTGTCACTGATGATCTTTTGTGGCTGTTAAATGTGGAAACCTGTCCGGGGTGATTTGTGTTATCCTGCTAAACCTGCTGGGAATTGAAAACCTTGGTTTTGGGGGGATGGTTGAGGCTGTGGAGTGCGGCTGTGTTGCCATTTGGGTTGTTTACACTTTCAGTGGCAGAAGGAGGTTTTTCCTCTGTGTCTTGATTGGAATCACAACTGAAAATGTGTTTGTTGATCAGGTGACTTGGGTTCAGAGCTGTGCTTCTGTTTGCAGGGTAGATCCTGGGTTTGGCCGAACTTTGGGATTTGTGTGGGTTAGAGCTGCTCCCCTGTCCCATCTAGCTGCCTTTTGGGGGGGTGGTGGGAAGGGGTGCAGGAATAACTTTACTGTAAAAGCCTGGCCCAGCCACTGCTGTGTCTTCAGCAGTGGTTTTTATCTCTGGTGATAAGATTGGGGGGGGGGGAACTTGATAGAAATGCACCTTGTTCCAAAACATGACCCTGGTACCCTGAGGGGAGGATGCTCCACTGTGAAACAGGTGCTGCAGCATCCCTTCTACTTACTCCCCAAGAAGGGCTTACAGCTACTAATTTACACCTCAGTGCTGCTTAATTTTTAGAGTCTTTACACAGTTGAACCACTCCAGGGAAGTTTCCTTCCTCTGAATAGCCCCAAGCAAGTGAAATGTTGACAGACTCTCTCTTAACCATTTTTGCATGTTTTACACAGTGCCACTGTAGATAAGTGGCAGGTGGTGGCCTCTGGAAGACCTGCCTGCATAAGGAAAGCATTTCAGCAAGGAAACATAATCTCAGGCACCTCTTAAAATCCATGTTCAACCCTGACCAAGGTTTGGGGCCGTTGCAGTATCTGTCCTTCTTTTGGATTAAGAGTGATGAGGTTTTTGATAGGGCCCTGCAAGAGAAGGAGCTGTCAGTAAGAGTTAATGCTTTCTAAATTATTTAAATGTTTCAGGAAAAGTCTGCTGAAGAGCCTCAGCTGGTCTGTGCTTGGGCCTTTGCCAGCTTGTGGGATCTCTGGAGGTATTGGCTTTCGCTCCTCTCCATGTAGCACTTAGGCGAGAAATCCTTGTGAGTCTTAATCACTTTTTTGGAGGGTCCAAGAAAACCAAAGCTCCCCATCCAACCCTAAAAAAACCAAAACGAGGCAGAGGGGGAAATACCAAATAGCCCGATAGTCTGCCAACCAAATCCCAGAGCGTTGCTGTTCCCTTGCTGCTGAAATTGTCCTTCTGGCCAAGAAATCCAGCGGGTGAGGAACAGAGATCCCGTTGGAAAGCAGCTGTGTGCCTCTGGATGTGCAGGGTGGCTTCCTCTTGCAGCTCACCTCTGGGAGGCACCCTCGGATATCATAATGGCTTGGGTGGGCTAAATTGGGATGAGTCAACCTGGCCAGCCCGGCTGCTCCTGGAAAATCCAAACACTGGCCTTAAGAGGGGATGGGGGGTGGGTTTTGGGGGGTGGGGGGAGAGGTCTCTGGGAGCTGTCGCTGCTGCACCCAGTGACTTGTTATGAGGCGGTTTTATTGCAATGGGTGTTCTGGGGAGGGCCCGAGGAGGGGAATTGTTCAGTGCACTGAGGAAAAGGCTTTGAGAGCAAGCATTTCTGATCCCTGAGCCCGTGTGTGGGTGTGTGTTTGCCAGGGAGTGAGCAGGCAGGAGGATGCTTCCTGCTTTATCCTTCCAATATGATGCTTTATTTTCACAGGCAGCCGCTGTGAAAATTAGTTCTGGGGTTTTCATCTGCCAGAGTTGGCTGTGGCATGACTTAAGACCTCCTCAAACCATTTCCCTTCCTCAGAGGAACATCCAGCTCCTTGCATGCAATCCGTGGTTTGATCCTTCAGTGTCTGCCGAGCTTCATAGCCATAAAGTTGTGTTTTCTGCATGGATCAGGACTGGGATGTATTGCAGAGGTCACACTGTGATGGAGGTCACTGTTTAGGTACATCCACAGAGCAAAACTTTGTATCCAAGTGTTAGTGCACCTCGGGACAGCCCTGGGATTGACAGAGGGCTGGTGGTGTGTTATCCAAAAATCAGAGACATGGGACACTTACATAATTTTTTTTTTTTTGGTAAAAAGCAATTTAGATTTTTTTTTTACTTCTGATTTAAAATTGAGGTTTTAGTTTTGTTATTCCAGACCTCTTAGTCTTAAAGGTGCATTTTTGGGCAATGAAACCCTTGTGGGGTGCAAAGTAGTGCAAATCCTTTAGGGATATTTTGACCAGGGGTGCAGGGGGAACAAGAGACACATCTCTGCGTTTCTGTGACAAGATAGTGTGTTAAACAAATAATTCTTTAAAACTGCCTTTAGCAGAAACACCCTCTCCTGTAAGGTTTGCTAGAGGGCAGGTTTATACATCAGGAGGGCAAAGCCTGTGTCCCTGCAGGTCTGAGTCTCTTGGATATAGCACCAATTTGCCATTGGATTGGGCTGCTTAAAACGCCTTCCTGCTCAGTGTCTGAACAACACTGTTTTAAAAGCTTACTGAGGTGGAGGGCTTTGGAGTAGACTTGAATAATCCTGGGCCATGGCCATCTTTTACACTTCAGGATGCTCAGAAGTTGATTTCTTCTAGGTGTTTGCATGCAGATGATGTTTTAATGGACCCATTTAGGTAAAAGTCTCCAGTAAATATCCCTGTTTTATTGCCAAGTGGTGCCAGTGCCTGCTGGGGCACCGTACTGCTGCTGGTGTTAAATGTCCAGGCAGGATGTCTATCCTTCCTTCCTTCCTTTCTTCAGGGGATGAGTCTTTCAGGGGCTTGACAGCTTCACGTGGAGGAGGAGAAGCTGGGAAAAGTGGGAAGCAGCAGGTGTAGGGCAGAGGGGAGCCTGCCCTTCCAGTGGGCTCCAGCTGGAATGTGCTCTGAGGCTTTTGATGTGCTGACTTTTTAACGGGAATGACTCTTTGCTCTTCTGCTGGTGCTTCAGAAAACAGCCTTGGGAAGATATGTAGGTGTCTGTGGTGGGCACATGGATGTGATGGAGGGAGGATGGACCCAGGTGGTGCTCTGTGGAGCTGCCTGGCCTGTCCTTCCACAGCCCTTCCCTGCAGCCCCTGAGGTGGAGAAGGGACAAATTGAGGAGGGAAAGGGCTCTGCTGTGCCTTGGGAAGGACAAATTGAGGAGGGAAAGGGCTCTGCTGTGCCTTGGGAAGGAAGGGGTTATCCCCCCTCGGGCTCTGCTGGGATGGGTGTCTGCACTGAGGAGGGGGGAGCGAGGCTGTAAAGCTGCAGTGAAGAGCTGTCCCTTAGTTGACTTTTGACTCAGCCCTTCAAGAAAAAAAAAACTCCCTGGAACTCCCAGGGCTGATATTTCCCATCTAGTGATTGACAAAAGGCTTTTCTACTCCTCTTGAGTCTTTATCGTGTTTTCCTGTGCCTTTATCAATGCTTTCTGGGGAGAGGTCTATGTTTGGGCTTGCCACAGGCAGCATCACTCACTATTTACCAGGCATTTTCCTGCCCAAGTATTAACAATCCTCCCTTACTCATCTTACACTTCCTTGAATTAGTGATCAGTTTTGAAACCCTGATTTCTGTGGCTTGTTCTCTCTCTTTTTTTTTTTTTTTTCTCCTTGGTCACACCTCTCTGGGTGCAGAGAAAAACAAGTCAAATCTCCAGCTCCTGCCCTGTCTGTCAGTTGTGATTGCCCAGAACAACAGCACAGGGGCATATTCTCATCTCTGTGCCAGCAGGAGCCGTGCTCTCACCAGTGTTTTTCCAGCTGAAATATCCAGGGCTGTGGGGAGGAATCAGCTGCTGAGGGTGTAGGATAGAAATGAGAAGTGGCAACTTGCAGGCAGGAGAGCTTTTTGTGAGCTTGCTGTCCATCCGTTCTTGCTGACTTGAGCGGTTTTAAATAATTTGCAGGGAATGTCTCTGCCAGGAGACCACGCTGCTTGGTTCTTCCCTGAAAACTTCCAGAAAGAATCTAATGTTCTATGAGCCCAAGAGAGGCTCGGGGGGGGGGGTGGGGGTGGGTGGGTGGAATGTAATATTGATGTATTTGGAGCTGATCAGCTCATCAGTGTTATCAGATTTGCTGCTTGTCGAGCTCTTGTCCTGCTCTGCTGTGATGCAGTTGTGTTATTACAGGAGTTTGAGGCTTCCTCATCCTCCTCCAGTTGAGCTCTTGCTGCATACAGAGATTTTTAAACTCAATTGCAGGCTCCTTTCAGTCACTGCTCCACATAATTAAAAAAGAAAAAGCCCTTCTCTCCTGCAGGTTTCCCCTGGGATATTATTTCTTGTGTATGTGATTTTTCTCTTAAGTCTGTCTGTGTTTCTGGTGATTTGGAAAGGTGAAGGAGGGGAGCAGCATCCTTTGGTTACTGGGTATTTAAGGCCCATAAATTGGGGCTCCCCCCTTGCCCCAAACGGCAGGAACCTGAGTGCAGGTCCCTGGTCCCTTGTGCAGATGTGAAGTCACTTGTCCTGGGATGTTAATTCACGTTGGGGTGGAGAGAACAAAGAATAAGGAGTGATCTCAGAGTTTAATATTGAACACCAGGTCTGGTGGAGCCTTGGATAGGGGAAGCTGCATCATTTCCCACCGGATCAAAGCCTTGGATGAGACAATACATTTGTCCAAGGAGGAATTTACCCTGGATCTGTTTGAGGGGGTGCAGCTAACTGCAGCATTCCTCATGGGGCAGTTGGGTGCCCAGCTATTTGATGGGCATTGACTGATAAACCCCTGGAAGTCAACTTGAAGTAGAACTTTGCTCCAAAGCTGCAGCCCTGCGTGTCTTGTGGGAAGTGGATATCTTTCCAGTTACCCCTCCAGTTGCAGCCCAGTTATCTAACTGGCCGGTTCAGTCTGTCACAGTGAGAATTGGTAATTCCTCCTGGCAGGAAATGGGGAAAGTCTACAGGTGTTTTCAGCTGAACAAGTGATTTATTTTTATTTTTGTGGTGACTTCTTGCTCAGACACTGAAGTGTTTTGCTTGATCAGCTTTGAGGCAGGACATTGCGTGTGCTGATGGGTTTGAGAAACGTAAGAGAGTGTTGAAGTTGTGGAAGAAGCTGTGGCTGCCCCTGGATCCCTGGGAGTGTCCAAGGGCAGGTTGGATGGGGCTTGGAGCAACCTGGGCTGGTGGAAGGTGTCCCTGCCCATGGCAGGGGGATGGGGCTGGATGGGCTTTTAAGGTCCCTTCTGACCCAGATTCTATGAAATGGGGATATTGTAGCACACCCTGAATAAAAGATGAAGATACCTGATGTTTTCTGCTCAGTGGTTGTGGGATAACTGAATTCTCCAGATGTACAGGCTGCTTGTGTTCGGGCAGAAGAGCTGCCAGTATTAAGAAAAACCCCTTCCCAGTAACTTTCTCAAACTGGTGTTGTCTCAAAGTAAAGTCCTATTAAATATCAAGCCACTAACAGTGTGAGAGATTTATTGTGGAGAAATCCCCAAAGCCAAAGGCTGTAGTACTGCTTGTAGGAAGCCTGTTGCAGAGCTGGGTTTTACTTCAATATAAGGCTTGTGCTGCAGAGGGCTGTTTACTTGAAAGATGCCAGCAGCAGAACACTGTAATTGAGTTACCCAAGTATCCAGAGAATGTGTTTTTATTCATAATCCAACTAATATTGCAAGGCTCAAGAGGACTTAGTACTAACTTTAAAACAAGAGAGTTCAAATGGGTTATTAGATCTGAGACATGGTGCCAGCAGCAGTTTAATAATAAAGGATGGCATGGTAGGGGGTTGTTGTTAAATGTAAAAATGATAAGAATGTAAGAAATCAGGAAATAGACCCACTTCTTGCCTGATGCTTCCCATGGTGGATTACCTGGTTTTGTCCTAGTCCTAAGACTGAGCACCTTAAACAACAGCAAACTTGGCTGCGCCACCAGTTAAGAAAGCAAACTTCATGTACAGGTCTGGTGGAAGGTGTTGCTGCTCATGGCTGGGGGTTGGAAGGAGATGGTCTTTTAGCTCCCTTCCAGCCCCCAACCCCTTCTGTGGTTCTGATGAACCTCTGCCTTGGTGGCTCTGAGGTCACTGCCATTGCCTCTGCCCAAGGAGTTACTGAGGAAATCTTACCTTGTGTCCTCGAGTCCAAGAGAAAGAAGCTTTTTCTCCCTTGCAGCGCTCCAGCTCATCGCTTCTACCTTTGAATTCAGTGCTCAGAAAGCTCAGTAATTTTCCTTTTGGAAAACCAAGTAGTGACATTGTGTGCCTCTCCAGTTTAGTCTCATCTGATAGGCGTCCCTGCAGGGAATAAGATGGGGTGGCAGTACAAACTTACTTACTGGAGTAAATTAACTTTTAAAAATTAAGAGCATGGCTAAATTGTCAAAAGAGCTTAAAATCGTGCTTTTTGGCAGGTAGTGGATGGTGGCATCTTGTTGTACCTTTGGAGGGGGAGCAGTTGGAGGGTCTGGTTGCCTTGTGGATGTTGAATGAGAAAGTCTGGAGAGTGAGGCTGTGGTGAGAGATACTGGAGGCACAGGAACGAGAGTGCTGTACATCTTAGCTCCTTGGGGTGCTGCTTCCCAGCTTTGTCCCTAGAAGCCTGGCCTTGCTGGAATTGCTCCGCTTGAATTGTTTGTTTGCTTGTTTTTAATTTTTGAAGTCTTTAAAAGAAAACATGGGTGAAGGGATTAACCATATGGGTTTGGTGGATCTCAGGGAAATGGTGTAAAAGTGGAGAGGAAGAACTCCTCAGCCCCTGCACCAGCCTTTGCAGGCTGGAGGAAGATTTATTCTTCATGGAAGCACTCCTGGAACTTCAGGCAAACCCTTGAGCATTATTGTGTTGATCCCTAGTGAATTTGGAGACCTGTATTCCTGGCCAGGCTTCCCGAAGCCAAACCCTTGCATCAATTACTGTGGTGTTTTATAAGTGCCCCTTGGCTGAACTCTGAATTTCCAGAGTGGAGGTGAGGTGGGGAGAGGAGATGCAGGTTGGGGTGTGGACCTGACTGCTGGAGAAAGGAGGGCTCTGCACAAGTTGAACCCATTGCTCTTGTCTCCAGAAAATGGCTGAGGAGCCAAGACCTTGGGTATTAAATCCCATAAACCTTGTAAGAGGTGAGGCAGATGGAGCCTGTTGGTGTTTGTCCTGCTGGCTGCTACTGAGCCTGCACTTAAGCCCAGCCTTGCTGGCCTTGAGGTGGCATCCAGTAGGATGAAGAATGCTTGCTTCTGCTAAACTTGGGGAAATACTGGGAGAGAGGGACTGATGGGGAAGGAGGAAAGATGTTAATTGGACTCCCTCTGAGATCTGTCTTGCTTGGTTAAAAAGTTCAGCCTGGGGAAGAGAACGCTCTGGAGAGACCTCACTGTGATATTTCAGTGCTTAAAGAGAGCCTGTAAGAGAGATTGGGGGCAGACTGTGCAGAGGGGCTTGTTTGTGTTAAGACAAGGGGTGATGGTTTTAAACTAAAAGAGGGTCAATTTAGCTTATGTATAAGGAAACTTTTACAGTGAGAGTGGTGAAGCACTGACATGAGTTGCCCAGAGATGCACCATCCCTGGAAATACTCTAGGTCAGGTTGGACAGGGCAGCCTGACCCAGTTGAAAATGCCCCTGCCCATGGAAGGGGAGTTGGACTAGATGACCTTTAGGAATCCCTTCCAACCCACATTATTCTGTGAAAAATTTAGGTGGATTCTCAGGGTGCGGATGATGCAGCCCCCAATTTACCCTTCCGACTTCCACTTCTGCTCATGCACTGACCTTTCAGCCAGTCCCATCCCTCCCATGGTGTGTAAACACCCCATCACCTTTTCCCTCCTGGGCACTGTTCCTGCTGCTCGTGTGTGTGACCCCTTCCACCCCTTCCCTGGGGGCTGGAGCAGCTTTTCCAAAGGCGCCAACGAGGCTGTTGGGAAGTCTGAATTGGGTTGCTGCTGGGGGACAGCATTATGTTGGGAGAAGACAAATTGCCAGGGCTGGACTTTCTCCAGGATGTAGTAGGGTGAATGCCTGACGCTCTTATTTTTTATTCTTGTTTGGGGGGGGGGGGGGGGGCGGGGGGGGGGGGGGGGGGGGGGCGGGGG
>JAWWEU010000125.1:73066539-73083813 GCA_035583155.1 Acropternis orthonyx | reverse complement strand
TCTGAAATGATCCTGATTTTTTTTTTCTTGTTTCCCCCCCCCCCCCCCCCAATGGTGCCATTTGATTTTTAATTACAAGGTTAAGACCTTTGGTTTATGACTCATCTGAAAAAACAGCACCTCTGACATAATTGCCCGTGTTGTTGCTCATTAGTGACTCAGAGGAACAAGTGGCACCTAATGAAATGGCACTGCCTGCTCGAACACCCCAGCCTTGCCCTTTTCATGCCAACCCCCAAGCAGCCACCAAGGTAAAGGTGCAATGTCAACCCAGGCAATGCTGAGGTTGGAAGGAATTTCTAAGGAATAAACCGACCAGCTCCTGATCATTAGACATCATCGAGCTGCAGAAGGAGCTTTGTTCAGCTCAAAGGAAGGCCGAGTGTCTCATTTTGCCTAGTGAAGGATGAACATGTGGCTTCAGGCTCCCTCCAAAGCCACACCAGAAGTGAGAAATGGATATACCACCCTGGTGGGAATGTCGGTTTCTTGGGTAATCCATCTGTTTGTTTCCCTGAAATACGTAAATGCAATCATTGCACAATAAGAGCCTCTTTAAAGAACTTTCCTTTGATCATTAGCATGCTAATCAGTTTGGATGGATCTTCTCCTTCCCTTCCAGGTGGAGGGAAACAATTGACTCATGTAAAGGGTACCCCTTGGCCACAGTTTGGTGCCTTTGTTCCTCCAGCCCATTGTTCTGGGATGAACTTTGGAACATTGTGTTTCTCCCTTGGACCAGACACTTGAATTGCCCTCTGCTTTATGTGCTGGCTTGTTTTTTTTTTTTTTTGTTGGTTAATGGTCATCAGGGTGTCCCTTCAGGAACCTGTGCAGTCAGTGGTGACAAGTGTCAGGGCTGGAAGGTGCTGCCGTCAGCGGCGGGACTCGGATCCGTCTGGTGCACGAAGGCTCCTGGGGGACCGGGGTGAATTATGGTGCTTCAGAACGTGGCACGCTGTGAAAGGGACTAACAAGCCTGTTATCTCTCAGCCAAAAGTCCTGGGGTAGAGAAAGGGTCTTTGGGAAACAGTCTCACAGCTCAAAGGAAAAGCAGGAAGCCTAATCTGTAGAACAATAAGGCAGGCCAAACCTCTTTCCTTGTTGGCCCAAATTCCTCGCAGGCTTGCGTAGGTAACGTTTGATTAGCCTAATGAAGTGGGCAAAGACGCAGCAAGCCTATTCCTCTTTCTGATTGCGTTTTGGCTGGGAAGAAGCGTGTGAAGAGGCAGCATTGGAGCAGCAGGTTTCTGGGGGCCTGCTTGGGTGACTCCTGCTCAAGGCTTAGAATCCGGAGCTCTGTTGGCTCCCTGTGAAACCAGCCTTGTACCTGGATGGAAAGCCTGGTGCTTCTGCCCCACGCAGGCTGAGCTGTGCCGTGCTGTCAGCTTTCAGAGCTGGCTTTGGGTACCAGGCTTTGGTCCCACCTGAAAGCAGGTGCCCCTGTGCTGTTCTATCACACAGAGGTGGTCGGTGCCCACCTTGCCAGCAGTTCATGGCAGAACTGAGTCGCTAACAAAAAGCATGTTCTGTGTTTAACTGCGGGGATTCATTCCTGGTGCTCTGGTGTTTGTGGCTTTGCTCTTGGTCAGTGTCACTTCCCATTTTGGCTTCCTCCTGAGACCTCGTTGGTGCAGAGGGTGGTGCTGCAGGACCCTCAGCTCAGGAAGTGGTCCAAGGGAGGCTGAAGCATTCTGGAGCTTATCTCCAAGTGCCAGGCACGGTTTTGGGGATATCCTAATGGTTAGGAGCAGCAGAATAGGATGTGAAGTCCCATTCTCAGCTAAATAGAGGTATTTTTTTCCTAAGTTGAACTGGTTTGGCTTATCTGAGCATAAGGTACAACCTGGTCTTTGTTATGGTTTGTATTTTTTTATAAAACCTTTTAGATGATGATCTTGTGTTAGTTTTGTATTGTTTTTGTATTTTTGAGGTTTGGTAGATCACTGAGACGATCAGGCTTAACCTGATACTTAGTCTTGCTGGTTTGTTGTCCTAGCCCAAGGTGTGCGAGACTTTCTTTCAAGCACTGACTGTGGCCATACAGAAAAATTCTGGTAAACACTGAAGTCAATAAGCACAAGGTTAAATTTAACACATTCAGGGCAGTGGGATGCCTGCAGTATTTTGGGGCTGGCTTTCTGCTGTAACCCAGGCTTTTACAGTGAGTTTAGCAGTAAAAGTGAAAACACTGAATATTGATGATTCTTATGTTTCCTTTTTTTCCAGAGTCTCCACCAGCAGCGATGTCAAGGAATGGATACTTCTTTGAAGAGAGTGGCAAGTATTATTTGACTTCTTTGTGCACACTTCCACCTTATTGGAGGGAGAGCTGCACTGCAGGGGTAGATGAGAACTTGAAAGAGGTGCTACAGAATCCATTTAGCTTAAGTGTGGTGTGAAAAAGTCTCGTGTGGTGGTTGTGTAATCTTGTACTGGGAGCAGACTCTGTGTTTTTAAACCATGTAGATGCTTGAGATAGTCAAGCAGTAAATAATCATCTCCACGTTGTCATCAGTGACTATTCTGGGTGGCTCCTTGTTTTTCAAGTTCTTTCATGATGTTTTCCTGTAATACAGCCTGGCAGGTGTATTTGCTTGTCTTTTTCTGGAGCGGAGATTGTGTGTAGGTGTTGGATGCCTTTGGAGACATCCTGCCAAAGACCATCAGGCAAATGTTGGATGGCTCTGGCAGGGGCATCTTTTTTTTCTCCTTTGAAGCAGGATTAAAGGGTGGGATTTGGAAACATGGATCATCTGCCTCAACAAAGGTTACTGAGATCTTGGAGATGCTGTGGTGATAAAGGGACAAACTGTCCTATGTTCCAACTTTCAATGCAGTGAAGTCTCCACTTCTGATCTTGGAGAAATAGAATTGCAGAATGATTTTGATGGGAAGAGACCTCAAAGATATACCTAGTTCGAACCCCCTCCTACCATGTGTTTCTCCCAAAATAGCATGTGTAGGGTGTTAGGGAGAGATCTCCTTGAGAGCTCCACTCCAGACCAGCCTCTCTGGGATGTAGTCCCTCAGGGCCTGAAGCTTCTTGCCCTTGGAAGTGTTTGGAGTGTTCAGGACTTCCAGATGGTGACAGGACAAGACTACAGTTCTCCAGTTCTTTAGGCCTGTAGGTGGTTGTAGCTGCCACAAGTCTCTTCTTGCTTGTTCCAGGGGACCAGGCCTCAGGTTAACATCTGGAAGGGGAAGCTGAATGTCCCTGCCAGGTGTGAGCTGCAGAGATCCAGCACTGCTGGTGACAGCCATTCCTTTGGCACTGGCTCATTTGCTTTCTCTGAAAGCATTCTGTGGAGTCAAGTTTTGGGAGTCAAAAGGATTTAACTGGGAGCAAGTCCTCTCATATCCAGTAGATCTTTTCTGAAGGATGGACTGAGTTGCAGAAGGGCAGAAATGAATGCCTGACATTAGGGAGGTTTTTTTGAGGGTATGTGGGGCACGAGGTCTGGGGAGCCCTGCTCCTTCCCTCCCGCCTTGGTGCCCCTTGGGATGTGGCTGAGTGCTTGCTTGAGGATTGGGAATGTAAAAATGATCCAGGTTGGGATCTGGAGAGGTGATTAAGCCTCCAGCTTCTGGCTTGAGAGCAAGGGGTTGGTGAGAAACATGGCTGGTTTTGGAGGTGTAGGATAAAGGCATCTGTCTTCTGGAGCCACCCAGTCCATCCCAGTCCTTCTTGCCCCAGGGAACACAAGCACAGCTGTCTGTCCTGGCATTTCATGTGGCCCTACATGCCCCCTTCCAGGAGCTCAGTCTTGCCTTCCTCAAACTATCCAAACAAGAAAACCCAACCCGAGAGCAGATGTCTGAATGTTTCGAGAGCGCACGTTTGTAGTTGTGGCATCCCTTGCTCAAATCTCCTTTTTGTCGACTGGGTGCCATGGCAATGGGCATTTCTGCCCTGGATTTGTTATTACTCAGCTTCCTCCTTTGTCTTAAGGAGGCAGCACCTCAGAGCTGCCACTGAGGGCTTCGTGAAACTCTGTGTGGTGCTTTCCTGTTACACTTCTGCGCTATTTGGGGCAAGGAGGGGATGTTGCAAGTTCCTCTCCATCCCGAGCGTTGTATTATCAGCGATTGGAAATACACTGGATTTCTTGGTTATGTCATGCTCTGATCTGCTGTCCTTCCTCATTCCAAACTGACCTTTTTCCAAAGTTCAGTGGCTGCTGAGGGATGAGTCACCTCATGCTGCCTGATTTCACTGAGGGCTCGGAGCAGATGGGCAGCACATCTTGCAGGGTGCCAGTGGGAATGCTCCCGCTGCTTTGGTGCTCCCTTGGCTGGGAGTTTCCGTGCACTCAGATTCTGAAAGCCTTGCCTAAAAACTTCATCAGGGCTGGAGGAAACCACAGCTAAAGAAATTACCTTTTCACATGGTTTCAAAACTGCTTGTTTTGAAACTGAGCTGTGTAATCGTTAAGCTGTTCCTTGGCACCGCTTGTTGGGATCTGCCAGTTCGCTGTGGAGACCAAGAGATGCTCTTGCCCCACATTTAGAGCAGAAAAAGCAATCCCCTAAGCTTGTGTGGTGGGGAGGGCAAGCTGAAAAATAAGCAACTTCCTTTTATTCCTTGTTTTGGATGGCTCTTTTCCCTCCCTTCCTTAGCAGAGAAACATCTTTTGATACTCTTGCGCTGTGCAGAGTGGAGCTTTTCCCTTATCTCCTTCTGAGATCTCGCGTATACATATGGTTTTCTGTATCCTTAGTAATTAGGATGTTTTTGTTTCTGAGCATATCTGAGTCTCTGTTCAGAGCCTGGGTCTGGCTTTTGCCAGAGGTAACTTTTCCCTTTATTCTTGTGGTGCTCTCAAAGCAGCCTCAGCAATGTTAAAATTCAAAAGTTGAGCCTTCAGTTTTAGTTTGAAGCGTTGTAGTGAGGAGGATCTTGGCTGCAGCACCAAAGAACCTCCTGGATATTTACTACTCATAAAAACTTCAACTATTTAGTAATTTGTAGCTCTGTTAATTACTCAGGAGCTGAGGAAAACCCCAGAAGGATTTTCTAGTGAATTAATATATGCCTATTTGGGAAGTTCAGAGGGTTGTTGTGGTCTCAACCATGTACCAACTTATGTGATAACTTCCTACTAGTTAAAAATTCAGGAATTTTATGCAAGTAGCTCATGCCTTCAGCTGCAAGCTCCAGTTTCCAGCATACTGATTTTTATGTGTTAGTGGAAGGACTTGACTGAAAGCTGCTTTTTGTGGTCTTCAGTGCCTTGCAGAAGATAAATGGTTGCAATGCAACTGGTGGAGGGGGGGAAGTCTGGTTAGTAACCAGTGGTCTGGTTGGAAGTAGGAAAAAAAAGGAAATAAATTTATTCCTGCCCAGTTGGAGGTTTGTGATGGAGAGTAGTGTGGTGGCAGCAGGAGTGTTGGGAGCTATTGGCTGTGTTTTTGTAGCTCTCCTCTGTCCCCTTGCTGATGAAAATCCATGTCTTCCTCCTTTTTTTTTTTGAGTCTGTGGAACAAGCCTCTTGCACAAGCAAACCTGGCAGGACCTGGTGATAATTGGTGTCCCCCTCCCTGCCCTGTGTGTGTTTAAGCCACCCAAATCTTCCCTAAGGTTGTTTTGACAAATGAGTTTTCTTTCTGGCAAATTTAAGTGAGTAATGAGACGATTGTGGAAACCCAATCCCAACCTGAGGGTAATTGGAGTCCTGATGAAATGCAGCTCAGCAATCAGGGCTCGGAATAACTCATCAAGCCCCACACTGGCTCTTGGCTGCCAGAGTCCTGCATCCTCCTTGGAGAATCCTGCTCCCTCCATGGAGGTGGAGGACAATCCAGTGCCTGCTGCAGGTGGATTAGCTCCAAAGTCACTGGTATTACCTGCAATGATTAAATTCTCCCAGTGTACGATGAGATTTTTAATAGAGCCAAGAAGTTTCCCTGATAAGACACAGAGCCAGAGGTTTTCTGGTTCCTCTTGGAAAAGCCCAAGGAAGGAGTCCCAGTGGCGTGCTGGGGGTGTCTGAACTGGGGCTTTGTTTTACAGCTGCCTCAACAGATCCTGCAGTGCATCCTTGGTTTTTTTTGTCTTCCAGAACAAATCCCTCAGTGCTTGGTCTCCTCTGACTTATTAATTGGTTTTGCTGGCACAATAAATTGCAGTTGTGTTGAAGGGCCCCAAGGCCCCAGTCTGGCTTGGGATGTTTGGATATATTTTAGCTGCTTGTTTTTGTTTCTCAGTTTGCAGTTCGGCCTGGTATGTGTGCTGGGGGTGCTTTTTCTAATTTTTTTCATATTTGACTTTATCTGCCTTGGAATTGTTTGCTTGACTAGGAGATTAATCTAAATGTGTTCGTGAAACAAATCCTTTTGCAATGGGTTTTCCCTCATGAGATGGCCAGTTTATCAGCAGGAGATGCACTGCTGCAGCCTGGGAAGAGAGCACAGGGTGGGTGCATCACAGGTTGGTTGCAGGTTTTGATGTCTGAGAACTCTTAAGGAGGCCTGTAATAAAATGAACACTCCTGATTTCTGAGGGTTCTGCTGCAGAACTGAAACTCCACGTGGTGCTGTGTTTCGTAAAAACAACAGCAAAAAAAAAAAAACCTAAACAACAACACTCCACTGAATTACTTGGATTATTCACAACATTTCCTAGAAATCTGGCTGCAAAATACAATACTGGAATTAATTCAAAAGTGCCCGGGTGTTGTTTATTTAATTTTTTTTTTTTTTGTAGCAGATCAGTTCTTTCAGTTCTGTTATGAATTATCATTGAAGTGGCAGTGGAAACTTGATGTTTTCATCTGGCTCTTCATGACAAAAGACTGACTCAAAGTAGGGTTGGGAAGATGGAGCTGAGGTCATGGTCAGGCAGGAGTGGAAGGATGTTGGAGGACACAGGTCTGGTCCTGGTGACTCACCTGCTCTACACTTCCTACCTCTGCCTTGGATTATTTTTTTTTCTTTGGAAGACTAGGCTTTTGTTTAATCTGTGCTCTTGAAGCCCTCTGGGAGATTAGGTATTGGATTGTCATCATCACAGTGGGTGGTCATTTCTCCAAAAGGCTGCAAACCCATATCTGATGGGCTCCCAGTGAGTGCTGAAGGGACAGGAACCATCATCCAACACTGCCCTGGCTCTTCTGCCCCTTAAGGAACCTGTGGAGGGGCTGGGATTGGAGAACACTTGTCTAAATTCCATCTGGATGATCTGGAGAAAGCCACTAGTCTACCTGTGCCACCCCAGATAATTTGGTGTGGTTTGGGTTGGAAGGGACCTTAAAGCCCATCCCATTCCACCCCCTGCCATGGGCAGGGACACCTCCCACCAGCCCAGGCTGCTCCAAGCCCCGTCCAACCTGCCCTTGGACACTCCCAGGGATCCAGGGGCAGCCACAGCTTCTCTGGGCAACTCAATAAAGGAGTTTTTCTAACAAAGCATGCAAGATAAACTCTGGGCCCTTCCCAGTTAGGAGCCAGCAGCCAACCCTCAGCAGTCCAAGGACAAGGGTCTTCTCCCGGGCTGGCCCCACCCGTGTCCACGTGGCTGCCACACGGTGGGTAAATGCCCTTAGGACAGAATCAGTGAGCCCTGCCGGGGGCCCTCTCAGCTGTGACCCAGAGGAAGAGCTTAAAATTTTAGGCAGCTGTTTGCAGAGCTGCTTTATTTAATCAGCATGGCTTAAATGTTTAATTTCCAGGGAGACAGCTTGGCAGGGTGGGACTCGAGGGGGCAGCCTTGTGAAGGGGTTGCTGGGGGGCTGCAGCCCCTGCAGTTGTTCTTGCCTCTGAAATGGAGTAATTTGTTAGGCAGGAGGGGATTTTTCCTGACTCTTGTGATTCAAAACAAGAAGTAAACCACTAACTGTGAACCTCCATAGGAACAAGTAAAATTTAGGCAAATATTTACTGTAGAAATCTATCAATAGAATTACTGTTTCTGTCAATTGTCTGTTCTATCAATGCAGTTGCTCTTGTTTTATCTGAAAAAATAAAATAGAGAATTATTTTGGTAAGTAGGTGATTACGCTGGAATCAGCATATGATGTGTGACCAAAGCCTTGCTTTGGTTCATGTGTGAGTAGGATGCTGTTTAAACCCTTTTTTCCCCTAGAAGACTGTACTGATAACACACTAAGTTCTTCCAAGTCTCTCCTGAATCCTTCAGTTGCTTTATTCCTGCCAATACTAACTCGCTCCAAGGTTATCTAACCTATGGAGGCAACAGGAATCAGTGTTTCTGTGCAGATTGTGAAGGTCAGAGTGGAGGTGGAGGCTCCATGATTGAGTTCCCTTTTGCACCCAATGTTGGGGATTTTGGGTGCTTTTCCCAGTGATGCAGCAAATCTGAACTGGCAGCACTTGGGGAACAAAGCAAAGCCTCTGATTGCTTAAAGCTCAGGCTGATGGCTTCAGCTCAGCTTAATTAAAACTTCATGCCTTTCTTGAAAATTGGTGTCCGTTGTTGGCCAGAACAGGTTGAAAATCCTTGAATAGAGAATTAGACGAAGCTGACTTATTTTGGAACTTAATGCTGGTATCAGGACTAGTTTTTTGGTAGATACAGGGCTTAAATCTGTCTGGAGTTTAATATGGTATTACAGCTGAGCAGTGGGATGCTCAAAGAACCGGATTGGATTTAGGGTAATGTCCATGTCCCAGTTGGTGCTCCTTTATCTTTAGAAGTTACTGAATATATATTATTATTATTATTATTGATTCTGTTGTCCTTCTGTACTCAACCTGGAACTCTTCTGAGAAAATGGATTCCAAAATAGTTCTTTGGCTCTTCCAAAACAATTTGCTGCCTTCTGTGCCTAAAAACTCACTTGAGAACTGTGAAGTGGCTTTTAACGTGACTAGCTGACAGCGTTGGATTGCCAGTCACAGCTCAAAAAACCCCCTCTTTTAACGCAGCTTTAGCTTCCTGGCTTTTTTGAAGAGACTTTTTTGGGAGGGGGCAACTACCGCTGCTGAAAAAGAGGGCATGCTGTGTTCCATGATTCTGGAAGCTGGGGCTTGGAATTGGCTGAGGGAATAGGCATTGCTGTGCAAACAGGTGCTGTAAATGAGAACAGTTTTCCAGGCTTGTGGTGGACACTGGAAATTGAGGGTAAAAATCAAGTTGTTTCCAGAAAACTGGTCCGAGTCAGTGGCTCCTGCCTGTGCATGTTGGTTAAAACACCACAATTGGCTCTATCATCTCTGAAACACCCCAAGAGGGATATGCAGGGGCTGTGGCTGGAATAAGCCTCACCACCTGGGGTTGGGAAGGATGATTTTTAGTAACATTGCTGCTTTTCTCCCTGGAAATTGAGCTTGATTTAAGCTATTTCTTCGCTTTCTTGGAGATGCCTGCAGCCCCTAGGCTGTGAGTGCTGCTCCCACAGAGCAATTCAGCTTTTCTAGGGAACATATCCGATTGTGGCTGGAGCTGTGCTTCCTGCCAACTCCTACTCTGCTGCTTTTATTACCCCAGGTGCAGCTGCCAGGTGCCCCAGAGGTGCTGGGGGAGAGGGAATGCCACCTCTGCTGCAGCTCAAGTCACTGCTGGGCTCTTGAAACTCAGCTCAAAAGCAAAATAGCTGCAGGGCAGGCACCTTGTCAGAGCTGTGAGAGGGCTGATGGCAGCAGGACCCAGGAGGTGGAAGTGCATTTGAGAAGGGGATGAGAGTAAAGTCTGGGGATAGAATCATAGATTCACAGAACGTTTTGGGTTGGAAGGGACCTTAAAGATCATTTATTTTCAACCCCCCTGCCATGGGTAGGGACACCTTCCAGTGGACCAGGTTGTTCAGAGCCCCGTGCAGCCTGGTCTTGAATGGATATTGGGATGTTAGAGCAAGGCAGGCCTGGGCCAGGCATGGATTACAGGGCAAGAGGTGATGCTTTGGAGGGGAATGGCTAGAGAAATCCTATTTGTTCTCCATAAAATGGGGGAATGGTTTATATTTTCATGTTGCACAGGATGGGCTGAAGTAAAGGAAGGCTTAGAGTAAAGGTATCTGCTGCTTCTGGCTGCAGAGGGAGAGGAGAGGGGCTTGTTCCTGCAGCACTGAAGGGTGGTGCTTGCTGTCCTTGGGCTCCTACACTTTCCATGCTTTTCCATTCCCTTTGCCATGAGATAGGTCCTACAGGGCCAGGATTGTTCTGACTACATGTGCTTTGTGGTGCAGGAGGGCTGCGCTGATTTCAGCCAGCCTCAACTCTGGCGTCTTAGCCAAACCTCTTTTCTCCAGTGCTTTTAGACCATATTTTGAGCTGAAGTGTCACTTTCTGTGCTCGGAGCTCTGGCTTTTGTAGCTCGTGGCGCTTCAGCAAGCGCTGCCATCCTCTCAAGGTGGCGATCTGCAGTGATAGGGCTGAGGGGGCACCAGTCTGGAGGTCTTAAATTCCTCTCCATCCACTCTGATGGCAGTGAAAATGTGTCTGTCTCTGCCTCTCTGCCTTCCACCTCACTGAAGCCACTTCTCACAGCACAGGCTCTAACGTGTTCCTGGGACTGAGCTGCCATATGGAAACCTGATTGATATTTATCCGAACTGCGCAATGGCCGCATCAGATTCCGGCTCTGAACCTCTGCAGAGCACCCAGCAGACTTTCAGAGGAGCTGAACAGCTTCTGCTGTCGCTTGTGGCATCCTCTGCCCTTCAAGCAGCAGGGTTGGCACTCGGTGAAAGTCGTGGGATGGGGTGGGCACCAGCTGCCAGGGCCGGAGGCAGCGACGGAGCCGCGCTCGGGGGGAAGGCACATCTGCCACACGCAGAGCCCATCTCCCCCCAGGGGTGACCCCCATGTCTGACAGGCATTAAGCTGCTCGTGTTTTCAAACTCCTGGCAGACTAACAGACTGGAGGATTGCAAGCAGGAGCGGTTGGAAGCCCTGAGGTGGTTTGGTGACAAAGCAGACACCTGCCCGGGGCTGCAGTTCCTGTACACAGCCCAGGTTTGGGATTATTTGCAAGCCGAGTGTTTTGTCCGTCCCTTGCCCAAGGGACGCGAGGCTCGGCTGCCTTTTGTTCTGCTCTTTCCTCCCCTAAAGAGGGAGGAACAGAGGATGCTTCCCTTGCCAGAGTCCTCGCTGACCTCTGCCCAACCCTCTGATCCTACTCCACCCTTGCCCTTCTTCCAGCTCCTGGGCTGCTTGTCCTGTCCCCAGCCCTCTTTCAGGGGCCACTGCTACCTCTGTTATCAAACCAGTTTCAGTGGGCTTGGGAGGGGGAATAGTTTTTCCGGCTTGGTTTTGCCCCATTTACCCGTCTGTGTGTCTGATTGCATTAGGACAGCGAGGGAAAGCTCACCCGTGTTCTCTGAGCTGGCTGCTCAAACCATCTTGCCCTCACGTGCCTCCCCTCTGACCCATGGAGTGGGAAGGATGGAGAGGACCTGTTGTGACAGCTTCCCTGAGGCTGCAGTCCTGGATCTGGCTGAGATGGAAAAGCCAGGATCATGGATTTGAGCCTCCCCTGGGCTGGTTTTGTCTTTGTAGGGCTTTGAGGGGTGGGGGGGAATGTCAGCACTGGTGGGTGCTCTGCTTTGAGGAGAGGTTATGGTGTCCGTCACGCATTTTAGAGGAACCAAACTCCAAGTTTAGTGCTTAGTTTGGGATTGAGATGCTTGCACGGGACTCTGTGGTACTTCTAATGCCAGCAGTCCCTCTGGCTGGCTGTTGTCCATCTCTCTAGGACAGAGGATGCCCCTCAACCCTGCCACATCTGCCAGCAGCTATTTCATACCTGGTGGTGCCCCAAAGGCTGTGAAACTCGGGGTGTTGTGCTGGGGTGTTTCCTGTACTCTCCTCGCTTTCTGTCTCTGGACAAACCTCCTTTGTGCAGGGTTGCCAACAGCCTAAGCTCCCCCCGCAGCTGAGGGTGGAATCCTTGGTGTGCTTTGCTGGGTGGGAACAGCAGCAGCTTGGATGCTTTTTGAAGCCTTCAGAGCAGCTCTGACGGGATCCATTCACATTTATTCCTGTCAGGCGGGCAGGTGGAGCCGGCAGAGACCAGGGTGGGGATTAATCTTCGAGCTTTTGAATAAGCAGTTTGGAAGTCACCTGAAGGCTTGAGACCCCTTTCTGGGGATGCTGAGCCCCACCAGCTCACGGCAGGACGTGCTGCAGCCCCTGCCCTGTGTCCCTGAGCTCCTGTCTGGGTGGTGTTCTTGGCAGGGAGCTGTGGGCTGGCTCCCTCACTGGCTGCCTTCAGCTGCTGCCTCTACATCTGCTCACACAAGGCTTTAAAAGCCATCAATATTTTAGTTTCCATTCAAGCCGCTGTCTCGAAGCTCCCCCTTTTCATTTCGCTGCAGCGCCTAGAGCCGGCTAATGAAATATATCCCTCCTGCTTCAAATTAGGCATAAAAGACTTGTCAGAAGGCGAGGGGAAGCTGCTGAATAACCCTGGTGATGTAAAAATCGACATCCTATAATGTCCCTAATTCTCCTAATTAAACATGATACACAAGTGTGCTACAAGGGTTCTCCAGCTGCTCGGTAATGAGAAGTTGCAGGGCCTGGCTTGCTGTAAGATGGGCCCAGGTTAAACTCTAATTAAAACCTTGAGGAGTAATTAAGAAACCTGTCCTGCTTTTTCCGTGGTGAACTGTGGGTCTCTCTGTACCACCTTTCTCCCTGGAAGCCTTCTTTTTGGTTAGTTTTTAATTATTTCCCCCCCCCATAGCTGCATGCTGCAGGGCCGCAGGCCAAGGTGGCCACAGGCCGGGGTGGGCGCTGGGGCAGCTCTGGCTTCTGCCCCAGAGTTGGTTTTTTTTTGTCCCTCCAGCCGGTTTTCCACCCCCAGTGTGGCGTTGTTTTATTTCCCTGGGAGGAGCAGCGCGGGCCGTGGAGAGCCCAGTGGAAGAGGAGCCCCAGGGCCCCGAGCAGGGCGATCTGCTCGCTGGTTGCCCCCCTCAGGGCCTGGCAGCCATGGCCGAGGGCTCTGCCCGCCCGCCCCGGCACACCCTGCAGCCCCCTCAGCGACACTTCTCCGTCTCCATTCCAGGCTACCTCAAGTGCCACACGGACGACGGCCCCGAGGCCAAGGAGGAGACGGCCAGCGAGGAGCTCTACGACACCGTCAACTCCACCATCGTCTCCGCCGACAGCATCCGCTTCTTCGTCAACGTCAACCTCGAGGGCGCCCCGCGGGCCGCTGGTGGGTGAAGCCCACGGGGCTGTGGGGGGGTGGTTTGTGGGGGTGCAGTGCTGTGGGGTGGGAGGGAAATTAAAGTCAGGCCTGGATCCACCCTCTGCTGTGGGCATGGCTGTTCCGAGCCCCTTCCAGGGATGGGGCAGCCACAGCTTCTGCTCCAGTGGTTTGCCACTCTTGTAAAGTAAAAAAGGGTGTCGAGAGACTTTTCGGGCTTGGATGTGCCCCCCTTTTTGGGCTCAGATGTTCCCCTTTTTTGGGCTCGGGTGCGTGCCCCCTGTTTTTGGGCTCGGATGTGCCCCTTTTTTGGGCTCGGGTGCGTGCCCCCCGTTTTTGGGCTTGGATGTGCCCCCCTTTTTGGGCTCAGATGTTCCCCGTTTTTGGGCTCGGGTGCGTGCCCCCCGTTTTTGGGCTCGGGTGCGTGCCCCCCGTTTTTGGGCTCGGGTGCGTGCCCCCCTTTTTGGGCTCGGATGTGCCCCTTTTTTGGGCTCGGGTGCGTGCCCCCTGTTTTTGGGCTTGGATGTGCCCCCCTTTTTGGGCTCAGTTGTCCTGATGGGATGCCAAGCAATCCCCCCCACACCTGCTGTGTGAAGGCACTAGTGAAAATGAGGACTAAACCAGCCTGCTGGACACCTTGGATGGGTCCAGGCCCTCAGAGACCCCTGGGGTGCCCACAGTACCACTGTGTGTGTGCTCTGTTTATAAGTGCCTTCTCCGGGGCCAAATTCCACCCAGATGTGCTTCAGTGGGATTTGTGTGCCTGTTCCAGGGCAGCGTGGTGCGTGGGAGTGAAAGTGTTTCCCGTGGAGGTGGTGCCTGTGGGGCTGGAGGGAAACACATCCCTGGCCCTTCCAGCCCCAGTAGCTTGGCTTGTAGGGATTAAGTGTCTCAGGAGGGACTCCAAAATCAGGGGACAGTGCCCCTGGAGAGACTCTGGAGCAGGCTGGTTCCTGGGAACGTGGCTGAGAACAGGCAGGTGGCTGTGTCTCCCAAAACTGTGCCCTCTGCGTGCTCCCTGCCAGCCCAGCATCCTTTGGAGACTGGATGTGGCACTGAGTGCCGTGATCTGGGAATCACAGCGGTGTTGCATCAAGGGTTGGACTTGATGATCTCGGGGGTCTCTTCCAACCACTTGATTCTCTGAAAGGAATCCTTAAAGACCACCCCGTGCCATGGGCAGGGACACCTTCCACTAGTCCAGGGTGCTCCAGGCTCCATCCATCCAGGCCTCGAATTTTTGCCTGGGAGACGCTGTTTTAATATGCTCTGTATTGTGTGTGTGCTAAATGGGGAGGGATGAGGACTGGAAAAGCTGGCTTTTATGGGATATGCTTAGGAAAAGCAGCTCTTGGACAGGGTAGCAGCTGGAGGCATCCTGCAGCCTGCCTGTTTGGGAGATTAAATGCACAGGCTCTGGATTGTCCTCGGTGTCAGTGTCAGAGAGTCCTTGAAGTTTGTGCGAAGCCATTTTTAGATTACATGCGATTCCCAATTGGCCTACAAGGAGCAGTTATTGGGAATGGTGATACAAAATATTCATGGCCTTGGACCCCTGTTCAAGGTAATCAAAGTCTGCTTCTTTGACTCAGAGAAGTGACTTTAATTTAGGAATAATATCTAGTGATTTTCAAGCCTGCAGTTTTACAAATGCCACCTTAATTGAAAGACTGAAGGGAACTGTGCTCTGCTATGACAAGTCTGGGCTTAATGCCGGGGGGTGCATTGTTTGGGGATGAGGAATGCAAGTGCTGTGGATTCTTCTGCAACCGAAGTTCCCTTTCCTTGTGTGTCCTCCTGGGCTTTTTCGAAGTGTCTTCCCTTCCGTTCAAAACAGAACAAAAAAAGGCTTCCTTATATCCCTGAAGCACTGATGTTGTGATGGTGGTATGAGTTGTGTCCTTCCTCTTTAGTTGAGATGTTTAGGATTTTTAAGGAAAACTGGACTTCTGGTGTACTGGAGTCTCCTTTTAAATGCAAGGATGGAGAACTTAAAAATGAGCTTCAGGCACTAAAAAATAAGTCCAGACTTTCAATAAGGGCATGTGTGAGGGAGGCTTATTTTTTCTTTTTTTTTTTCCTGTGAAAACATCAAAGTGGTCCAGGTACCAAAATCCAGGTTTTTCTCTATCAGGCATAGGATTTCTTGGACTCCAGGTGGTGAGGTCATCTGGGCTATCAGTTCTTTCTTGAAGCTTCTCCCAGGGTGGATTTTATACATACCCAATAAGCCTGTGTTTGCAGAGAGGGCATGGCTGATGCTCCTGAGCTGAGCCCCTTTAACCTCTCCTAAGAAAAACAGCCTGAACTGCTGAAAAAAATAGGCTATTCCCAAAATGAAGTTTAATTATGCTGTGGCCAAGATATGTCTGGGACCGAACTGCTGCCTCTTCAATTCTGCAAGGGAACTCTTCAGAAATTCCCTTTCATTGCTGCCACTCCTTGAGAGTTTTCTTTTTGGGTTTTTTTTTTTTTTTTTTTTTTTTACACAAACATTTTTTTGTTTGAACAAAACGGTAGATTTGAGCACTTGCAGGGATTGTCTCCAGCAAGACAAGCTAACAAAGAGGGGGAGAAATAAGCAGGAGTTCTCTAGGCAATGTCAGATGCCCCAAATGCCTCATTTCCAACCCCAAGGAAGCCAGTGCACCAGGATCCTACAAGATCCTCTGGTGCTCTGTGAATACAGATTAAAACCAAGTGTGGTAATGACATCTTTGCACCCTCATTTGATTTTCTTGCTTTTCCCAGGCTGGGTGAAACCTTTGTTGGGCTGAAATGATTCCTTGGGCCAGAGGGCTGGATAATGCTCTCTTGGCAGCACTGCTGGGCTCAGGGAGGGACTGACCGAGGCCCACCTTGCACTCAGAGGGTTCTCCAGTGCTGCCTGGGTTGATTTGCTCCCTGGTGTCAGGGGTATTTGCTGCATAAAATGTGGCTGCCCCATCCCTGGGAGTGTCCAAGGCCAGGTTGGACGGAGCTTGGAGCAACCTGGGCTGGTGGAAGGTGTCCCTGCCCATGGCAGGGGGTGGCACTGCATGATTCTTAAGGTCCCTTCCAAACTAAATAATCCTATGATAAACTTGCTCAACTTCCAGCAGGAAAAAACTGCTAAGGTGACTTGAAACAAGGTAAAGAGCCTTGCTGTGTTTTCTGTGGGTCTCAGAACATGTTCTGGTCATGACAGATTGGTCTCTTGGCTGAACGTGGTGTCCAGATTCTCTCCTGCTGGAGCCTTTTTTTTTGAGGGGTGAGCTGTGGGGTTGGTGCCCACCTTTGTATAGGGCTAAAGCATCCAAAATTCTCTTCTGGGGAGGGGATGAATTTGCACCCCGGGGTCCAGGTGCTGGCAGGCAGCTAAGTGGAATTGGAGCTGCAGTGAGAGCTCTGCATCATCCTGCTGAGCTGGTGGTCTCTGTGATGTACGTACAGCTCTCTATGAGCATAATTGGATGCGCTTCACTATAATTTTGTTTCAAAAAGATCCCTGTGTGGGCTTAAGCTTTGAGTCAACAAAACATGGCACGGCCCGTGAAGCTCCAACAATTAACCACTGGCATGAAATGCTGGGCTGTGCCCAGAGATGGGTATAAAACAGGATGGCTTGAAGAAATCTGGGGTTTAAGGTATGGCCTGTCTCATTTTTAAGTAATACTCACTGCCCTTGCATGCAACATCGAGCCTAAAGCACTAAATGCTTCTCAGTAGTGACATTTGGGTCCCTTGAGGTGTTTTTTGTGTTTACTTGTGGTACCTGATAAAAGGCTTTTTTTTTTTTTTTTTAAAATTCTGTTCTGCTTTTCATCCTTGCAAGTTAGGTTTTGGTGGTAAGATCTGTTTTCAGCAAGTGTTAGTGGCTCTAACGTGAAGGTGGGTCTTTATCTGAAGTTGGAGGCTTTGGGGCCTGGGATCTTTATTTTTTGGGGAAGATCAGGATGATTTTTAGACTGAGACTTGTTCTGAAGTTACAGTGAACGTGTGCAAGTAAAATCACAATTGTCTGGGTGGGAAGGCACCTTTTAAAGGTCCTGTAGTCCAAGCTCCCTGCTATGAGCAGGAATGTCCTGCACTAGATGAGGTTGCTTGAAGCCCTGTCCAACCTGCCCTTGGACACTCCCAGGGATCCAGGGGCAGCCACAGCTTCTCTGCCCAACCTGGCACAG
>JAWWEU010000125.1:73040942-73058710 GCA_035583155.1 Acropternis orthonyx | reverse complement strand
GTGTCCAAGGGCAGGTTGGACGGGGCTTGGAGCACCCTGGGCTGGTGGGAGGTGTCCCTGCCCATGGCAGGGGGTGAAACAAGATGAGCTTTAAGGTCGCTCCCAAACCAAACCATTCTGTGGTTCAGTCATTCTGTATTTAATACAGGGGAAGTTTTATCTTTAGGGCTGTTGAGGTTCCTGATGCTTTGCTTTCCCTCTGCCTTTTGGAAGGACTGGCTGTGTGCATGGGAACTTGGAGCATCGCTGATCCTGGTAAATCATAGAATCATTTAGGTGGGAAAAGCCCTCCAAAATCACCGAGTCCAACCTCACTGCCAAACCCACCATTAACCCCTGTCCTCAAGGGGCACATGGCTTTTAAATCCCTCCAGGAATGGTGACTCCACACAGCCCTGGGCAGGTTGTTCCAGTGCCTGAGATAATGGATTGCACCTGAGGTTTTAATCTGTGTACCAGTGCCCTGGGGGCTTTTTAGGGAATCCTAGAGAGCCCTGTAATTCTGCTTTGCTTTAGGCCTCTAAGACAGCCCAAATCCTGAAAAGATATTCCAGAAGGCTCAATTGGTAGTGGGAGGAAAATGTGTAATAGGTTTAGAAACCTTTCTCTGAAGTTAAAAAAACCCAAAGCAAATGAAAACCGAAGAAAACACCACCCAAAACAAACCCACCGCCACCAAAGCAATTAAACTTTGATACAGAATCATAGAAGTTAAAATGAGCTGTTCCATGCTCAGGAATGAAAATGCCCTGATCAATAATTGGTCTAATACTAGTGCCAAGACTCTCAGTTGTATACACTTGACTGAAAGTAACCTAAGAACTTAATCACTTAAAGTGCAAATTCTAAGCCCAAATGCAGGATCTGCCTCTGATAAGAAATAGCTGGAAACTGCCAACACACAAGTGTCTCTTCTATTTTGTTTTCCCTTTTCAGAGCTGTAGAATTCCTGCTTTTTCTGGCCTGTAGCTCATGCCTGAGCATTTTAGTTTGCTGCTGAGCCCCAAATACCAGAGGGCTTTAGCAGGGCTTGAGAAAAGATACCATTGCCAGTTTGTGCCTCCAGGGAGGGTGAGTGGAAATTTTGTGCTTCAAGTGCAGAGGAGATTGAGACCTGACTCATGGAGGAGATGCCTCCAAGAGCCTGGGAAGGGGGAATCACCAGCAGAGAGGTGGTTCTGTCAGCATCTTTATCTGGAGATGTTTCCCTGTAGCTTGTCCCTGTCTCTTTGGTTCTTGTGCCACTTCAGGAGTGCTGGAAGGGCAGTCTGGATCATGGGCAAGTTGCTATTGGGCACAGCACTTGGCTTAAGTAAGGAGATGCTCTTTGTCATGGCTTGAAATACTTGATCACCATCACTGTGTGTTTCTGAGGGAATTAGCCCAAGGGACCATGGCAGCTCTCTGCTCAGGAGGAGATGCTTTTTGGACACCCTTTCTTGTGAGGTTATTGCAGTGGCTGTAAGTGGAGGTGTTCTCCAGAGCAGGCAGCCAGGAGAGGTCTTGCATTTTGGGCCTTGCTGATGAGTTAGGGCATGCAAGAGACCTGCCTGAAGTCAGGGCAGGCTCTTTGAGTGTTTTCCTCCTGTTTTGGAAGAGCAGCCTCTGTTCCTGCCATAGTGCAGCTTTGCAATCAAGCCTACCTAATGTTATTAAAATGGAGATTGGATAGCTGGCTTGGGTTTCTTGCTGAGCAGTTCCCAGCATCGAGTTTCCAGCATCAAGTATCCTGGTGTGACTTGACTATCTGGCTAAAAATATTAGTGAAGGAGCAGTCATTAATCTCTCCTGAAACCAGCGGGTGTCCTGACTGGAACGGTTCTGTCTGAGCTGTTGCAGAGGCTTTGCTGTGTCACCGCTTCCCCTAATTTGATTTTGGTGTGTCTCAGGGAGTGATGGATTTCTGTCCTTTCATGGTGGCTACTCGCCTTGTGATGCTTAATGTGCAAAGCCCTCTTTGAGCTGAGAGGGGGAAGATTTAGATTGGCTGTCAGGAAGAGGTTCTTCTCTGGGAGGGTGGGCAGGCCCTGTGCCAGGTTGGGCAGAGAAGCTGTGGCTGCCCCTGGATCCCTGGGAGTGTCCAAGGGCAGGTTGGACGGGGCTTGGAGCACCCTGGGCTGGTGGGAGGTGTCCCTGCCCATGGCAGGGGGTTGGCATGAGAAGGGCTTTAAGGTCTCTCCCAAAGCATTCCATGATTCTGTGATATCTTCCCTAATGTTATGGGAGTGATATGATATAAAGGGGTGATAAATATGGATCTTGCCTCTATTTCCTGTGGAAGACCAGGAGCAAGGGAATCAAACAGGAGGTAAGGCATGGAAAACTGCTTTCCCAAGGCATTGCCTGGAGCCTGTGGCAGAGCTGGAGCTGAATCCTTATGACTTGCAGGCAGCTACTGCTGGTGCTGTCACATGCAGTTCACTGCCGGAGCAGTGTTGATTGAGATGCTGTGGGCAGATAACCCACGGGAATCCCTTTGACTGATATCTCTTGTTCCTCAGCTATGCTTCAGCTTTCTCTTTCCATTCTTCTGCTTCACTCCTGATGCCCTCAGCCTTCCTCATGCCTCCATGGGTGCCCTTTCCATCCACCCCTGTGAAATCCTCTGGCTCATTTGACCTAAAATTGCATCCTGGCTTGGACTCTGCCAGAGAAGCTGAAATGAGTTGCCTCCGGGAGGTGGTTGCTGGTCCTGCAGTGCCCCCCGTGACCACCTGTGTTATAGATGTTTTCATCTGCTCTCTTGCAGTGATAATTTGAGACAGACTCACTGTTTGCACTTCTCAGGTGGAGTTGTAGCTGCGTCACTGTCTCCTCTACCACGAGCAGATGGTTACAAAGCTTTGGGGGGGGGTGTGGGAGCTGAAATCCTTCAGCGAATCCTCCCTCTCAAGGATGCTGTGTAAGGAGTGATTGATGCAAAGTAAAACAGTGCTAATTGCAATGGATGTGTACTGACAACTTGATAGCTGCTGTGATAATTACAGCAATTAGGGAGATGGTAGCATTTTTCCCCGTGTCTGGGCTATAAATGGAAAAGGTAGGGAGAGTGTGCACGAAAGGTGGGGATCCATGAGTCAGGCTCTGGGATGGCCCTGTGCCTTGGGGACAGCGTGCCACTGTCCTGGCTGGGGAGGCAGCTTGGTGTGTCACATTTGTGAAAGCAGTTCAGAGCTTGATTCTTGCTGAGCCCGAGGGGAGCCGAGGGTTTAAATGTATCTCGACAATCTGGTTCCCAGCATCACGAATTCCAGCCTGGCTGCTCTCCCATTGGATGGAAGATCCATGTAACAAAGTGCAGTCCCCACTTCCTCACTCAGTATTGAGCTGTTGAAGGAGAGGACAGGACTGTTACTCCTTCCTGACCAGTGCTGTGTGTGTGGATTCCAAGGACTTGTGCAATGGGAATGATGCGTTTAGAGTTTGATCCTTCAATTAATTACCTTCAGAGCTGACAGTGCAGAAAGGAGTTGAGGTTCTGGAATACACCATGGCTGTGTCTTCCATCTCCAGGCCAACGAGTCTGGGACAGCAGAAGGAACCAGCAGAGAGCTGGAGCAGTTTCACCCTCTGTCTGCCATCTTTTTATTCTGTTTATATCAATTCAAAGCGAAATGTTATGCACAAAAGAAGAAAACTTCATTGGGAATGGGAACAACGGGAATCTAGGAAGTGTCCAAAAAAAGAAGTGATGGACTGGATGCCATTCCCCACCTCCCACTTCAGGCTCCCTAACTGGGAGCACTGGGGGCAGGTGGTTCCCAATTTGAGAACTTAGCTTGCACTGAGATTTGTACTGGTGACTTTTCATGCTGCTGAGCTCAGAGTCCATTCCTCCCAAATGACTTTGCCGTGTTTCTTCAGAATGCCTGAGTTATTTAAATGTACGGAGGATTTTAAATGCTACCTTAAGTATTTCTGCTTTTAGACAAGCATACGTGTTTTATTCTAGGGGGAAAAACCCTATCTATTTTAATTCTGCTTTGTCAGGGTGTAAATGGTTCCTGGGCATTCAGTTACAGGAACTTTAAGATAAGCCTCGAAAATGCGAACCTTGAGAGCGTTATTGCATAAAACCATAAAACTCATTTTGCTCCTGTAACGTGAACTCGTTGTGAACGACAGAGATTTGCTGTTGGTGTTGTCTGTATTTGCCTAATGCTCTGCCCTTTCCTTAACACAGTACCTCAAATTAAAGAATTTTGAGGAGGAAGTCAGAGCCCAACGAGACCTGGACGGGTTCCTGGCCAGGGCCAGCATCATCCTGGATGAAACAGCCACGTCCTTGGACGATGTTCTTCGAGAGATGCTGAGACACTTTGCGGAGGACCCCGAGAACATGGAGCCGAGCTGCAACTTTGAAAAAATCATGAGCACTTTATTCACAGATTCAGGGACCCCACGGGAAGGGAACGGTAACCAGCCCTTGATTTTTTTTTCCTTCTGCTGGTGGGCTGCTGTTCATTTGCCATCCTTTCCATTTTGGTGGTGTGTTGAACCCTCCCTGGTGGTCCCCACGCTTGCATGTTGCATGTGACACCATGGGTTGATTTTTTTTTTTTTCCATGTCACTCAGACTGAAGGGTCTCACATCTCCAGGGGTTTTGTGTTTTGGTGGAGTCTTGCCCCTGTTTCATTAAGATGACACATTGTGGTGTTCTCTGGGGTCACTGTCTTGTCTGTATGGACCCTTTGGGTGTGCTTTTCCTTAGCCAAGTATTCAGTGCTCCTCAGCAGAGACGCTTTTACTGGTGTCTCATCAGAATTGACTCCTTTGCCTTGTGATTCTCCACCTGAATTCACACAGGCTAGGGAGTTTTGCCTGCTTTGGATGAGTCACTGGGGAGGGTTGAACCTTTGTGTTGCTCCCAGCCCACTGGAGGAGACAGAGAGTCACTTTGTTTTCCTCCAGAAACTCAACCAGGGCACCCCCAGCCAAGGCTGGTGGCTCCAGTGTCACCTTAAGCTGTGAGCAAATGTCATAGTGTAGTCTAAAACATAGCTGCCTTTTAGCCCAAGGTGTGAAGAAGCTTAACTAAGCGTTGTTTCTCTGTAGGCACCCATGATGTTTCAGAGTCAACAGGAATGAATAAACAAACATGTACATCGCACCTCAAATGTAACTGTCACAGCCTGAGTGAATTTGTTTAACAGTCCTGAGCATGTAGTAAGCATGTTCATGCTTTGGTTACTTCTTGCTACCTGTCCTAGAGCTTCGCATTTATAATCTTTAATTTAGGCTTTCTGCCAATAAAGAAAAAGTAAGTAGTGCCATGAAATAGTATGAGAGCAGTAGTTGGGAAGAGGGGGAGAGAGGGCAGGGGATTGGGAAGGCGATGCCTCTTCCAGTCCTGTGTCTGTGTGTGTGTCGGATAATGCTAACCTAATAAGCTAATACTGCACTAGGGTGATGCTGGGAGGAGAAAGCAGCTTCCTTTCCAAGCTGTGAGTAGTTTAGGGACAGAATTCCAAAGCATCAGGACCAATGTTTCCATCTTTCTCTGTCAACCCCCACCCCTGCCTAAATCCACTGTGCAGATAGGAATGCTTGGGATTAGTAGGATTAGTAATTCCATTTACAAAGGCAATGTTATTGACAGTTGCAAGCCAGGCATGGACAGCCTGTGACACTTCCCTCTCTTCTTTTCCTAGTTCACCTCTTATCAGATACAATTCAAGGGGTCACGGCGACGGTCACGGGGGTGCAGTATCAGCAGTCCTGGCTCTGTATCATGTAAGTACCTGGCCTGGATGGGCAAAATCCAGTGGCTGCCCCAAACTTGTAGCTGGGAAGGACAGAGGTCCAGAATGTGCCCTTTTGGGTTAAGGTGGTGATGCCTGTTCCATCCATCCCGGCCTGTGGGATTTCAGTCTTAGTGTTAGGCTTTTGCAAATCAGCCTGGGCAGAGATGCCCACAGTCTCTCCAGGGCATTAAGCTCTTGGATGCTATAGAAATCTGGTGTCAACAAGCTAAGAATGCTGAAAAATGAGGCAGAAAATGCTAATTACTGAGAAATGCTAATAAAGGAACTTCTCAGAGGGACAAGCAAACTGGTTCATGGAATGCTTGGCCTGCCAAAGTCTGGGAGCTCGCACCAAAAGATTTCTTAGGCCCTTTGATGGAAACATCTAAACTTTGTAACTGAAAATTGAAGTCAGACATTCCACGCCATTTAGACCCTGATTACTTTGTCTGACAATTAATTCAGACCCTGATTAATTGTCAACACTCTTAAACACTGGAGCAGGCAGACCCTTCAGAGACAGTAAGGGCTCTGTGACCTGGGATTTATGAGACGTGGTGGCTTCACCCCAGCTTCCACTTGGCCTAAAGTGGGTTTTGAAGTTACTGCTTCAAAGTCAGGCATGTGGGGTGAGCCAGACTGGCCCTTCACAGAGGACAGGCTGAGCCAACCAAAGCAATGCCATTTTCACTCTGTTGCTTTATGCGTATGCAGAATCCAAGTCAAGTTGTCAAGAAATATGTTAATTCCCAGCAAAATTACTAGGATCTGTTGGATAGGTGCCTAAAGGCACACACATGTTTGAGCCTTCACAGCCAGTTTGCTGGGACAACTGTCACAATAGCTTTCCTTCTACTGGCACTTCTTCCCTTACCCTTTGCTTATGGCTGGGAAAAATGGAGAGGGTTTTGCCTTGGAAACAGATGATTAAAAAAAAAAAAAAAAACCCAACACCAACAAACAAGAGAAAACTTCACCCTTGTTTTTAATCTCTTTTGAAAGAGAAGGATGTGATCTGAATGTGGAGTTGCCTATCAGGGCTGTGTCCTGTGGAAATAAGGGAACTGGGGGATGTCTGTGCTCCCCGTGCTCTGCTTTTCCACCAGGCATGGACAGAGCAGCCTGCACAAAGAAAAGGAGTTTATACAGTAAAGCGGCCTCAGCCAAGAGGACTTTGGAGCAGTTTTCCTCCCTTTGGATACCACAGGGAGCACAGCAGCAATAAGGATATGAACGTTCTCCTGATAGATGGGGTTTTCTACTGTGGGATATGACACAACTCCGTAGAGGGTTTTGGAGAGCGTTGATTTAATAACAAAGCATTCTAGAGGTCACGATACAAATGCTGTGGTTACATACATGAGACTGCAAAGGGTGGGCTCAGCCTCTTGTAGGAAGTGAGCCAAAGCTTTAAATGCATCCATGTGAGTAACACTGGCTTCCAAGGCAAGAGATGATTTGAAAAATAAGCTCACAGCCTGAAGGTGTCTTGTGCAAAACTTTCCTTGTTTCTTCCTTTTGTTGCTCTGAAGAGGGAGAAGAAAGTGGTGGGAAAGCAGTGATGAGTTATTAAGTGTAATTATCTAATTATTGCACTGTATTGCTGCTGGAGCTATTGTGCAACAGATTGTGAACCATATTTTTAGATCTTACATTTTTCTTGAAGTCAGATTGCAAAACAACTTCCAAACCTCTGAAGTAAAAGGGGTTTGTTGATGAAAAATACCTTCCATACAAGTGGGAAGAACCTTTAAGATATCTGCTCTTCTTTATCCTTGCATTCAGTCTCTACCCTTTGCTCCATTTGAAGTTAGCACTGCTGGGTTTGTGCACCTTAACCAACACTTTGTTCCTAGTGGATGTGATAAATTGAGTATCATGACAAGACAATATTAATGAGGAAGAGCCAGCTCAGAGGTACGGTTTTTGGTGGTGTTGCTTCTGCATTGATGAGGAGGAGAAATTACAGCTGAAATTAGCTTGGAGTCAGACAGAAAGAACTTCTGTAGGATGTTTGCTGAGTTGCGCAGAGCCTGGCTGCAGAAGAACATTCCTAATGGAGATAAAAGTGGGTTTCCCTCCCTTCTGTGCTGGCAAGAAGGCTCTTCCTTCTCACCTGACTCGTCCTCAGCGGGAAGAGCAGTGGGGGAAACCTAGGGTTGAAATAGTTATGCTGCTTCTCTGGAATGGGGGCTTTTTTTTTCCTGGTGGTTTCAGGTCTAGTGAGGCTCCAGCCAGTCCAGGTGTACCATATTGATCTGGGCTTTATCCCCATGCCAGAACAGACCCTTGAGGAACTGAAGAGCTCAAGGTTTGAATGTTCCACCAAAGGGCAACAAAAGTCTCTCCTGATTCACAGCAGAGTTTAGGGGTGGTTTAGTCAAGAATGCCCCAAACCTGATCTTGCTGAAGCCATCCCAGGATACATAAATTTAGGGAAACCTTGAGATCCTCCCATTAAAATGGGAGCTGAGAGTAGCAGAGCCCTGTGTTGCCCCAGTGACCAGCAGGGTTCAGCTCTAGAAGAATGAAGGTGGCTATCTGTGTACATGCTGATTTTCTAACTAGAAGGCAAGTCTTCATCAGCCCAGGAGATGGTTTCACACCTCAGAAACCATGGACACAACTGTTTTTTTTTCCTCCTATTCATGGCATTTTTCAGAACAGGAAGACACAGACTGGTGTGGAGATGTCTTGCCGCTTCTCGGTGAAGCTGCTGGTTGCTGTTTCGTGAGAGAACCTGGGATGAGGTTCTGTCCCAGAATGGGGAACGCTGAGCAGTTTTCCTGGGTAATTCAGCATGGGGAAGCTCAGCTGTTGGTAGGACCTCAGGGAGGTACTTTGTTGCCCCTCCATGAAGTGGTTGTAAGGTGCATGAAATGATTGAACCAGAGTAGAGGCACTGCCAGGAGGCTGCTCAGAGTTCCCCATGAACCACCCAGAATCCAGATCCAGAGCACGGAGGGGTAAACTGGATGTTTTGCATGTCTGGATTGGCAAAGGTAGGGAAGAAACTCCGGTGAGAGTGACTGATTTTGGTGTTCCACAGTTTTGTGGCTCAAAAAGCCCAAGGAAGGTCCAGTAGAGGGAATATGAAAAAGTGACTCATGTCACGAGCCAAGTCCTGTCACAGCCAATTCCTTCCTCCACTGGCTGAAATGTGGGGATTAAAATGCTTGATTTTTCATGTTTTCCCTCAGAGGGAAGGATACCTGATGTTAAAGTCACTGTTGACTGGGTGCTGGTGGATCTCTGTGCCTGATGTTCTCCAAGAAATGTAGCTGTGTGGGTTATGGAGCAAATGCTCCTTGAGCTGAGTGGAACTCCCAGGCATCACAGCTTCCAGGCTGTGTTCTCCTTGCCAGGAGATGGATATATTTGCTTATTTTCAAAGCTGAATCCTTAGAAAAACGCGAAAGCGAGCTGCTTCAGAGTCTGGATTGAGTAGCTGAAGAGCCGTTTCCTTTGGCTGGCTGGATGAGGCACATGGATTGGTGAAGGGCTTATTTTCAGTGCATTAAACTGATTTGCTAAAGCTGTTTTAACAGGCAAAGCAGAGGAGGGGGGGGGGGAAAAGCCTCTCTGCAAGCAGAGAGTGGTTTGTGTGCCCTGTGTTGCTGTAGAATTTCCTGCTCTGATGTTGCAGTGTGTCGTGGCAGGGATTCCTGGGGGGAGGAGCTGAGCTTGGAAAAACCCAGGTAGCCTTTCAGGAATGGCTGTTGTGAGATTATGTGGGATAACAGGCTGTTCAAAGAGAGTCAGATCTGAGTAGTAAATTCCAGAGTTGGTATATAACTGATGTTTGTGTGAGAGGTGCTGCTAATGTCTCTCTCAAGCCTATTTGGTTGGTGTGTTTAAGGATTTTTCCAGAGGTCTGTGTGACTTCAGAAGAGTCACATTGCTTCTGTTTTCGCTGTTAAATAGGTTTCAAATAGAGATGCTTCAGTTACTGTGCGTCCCTCAGAATATTGCTCCTTTTTTTTTGACGAGTAGGATGGGAAATGAATCAGTTCAACTGTTTAAAACAAATATTTTCCTTTAGAGGAATGATTGCAAGATTTGGAGTCTTGCAAACAAGAGCCTCTTCTCCAAAATTTACGATTTTCATCTCTCAAGTGTTCTTTGGGCTCAGAGAACTGTATAATTTTCTTTTAAGGGCCTCTCCACCCTTGTTGGGTTTTCCCAGATTATGCTGGAGAGCTGAAGCTCTTGCAGGTGCTGTTTTATGGAAAGCAAGTCCCACATTGCAACCCTGCATTAGGAATTTGGATCCTGAAGGGGGGGAAAGATGGTTTGTTTCAGTGTCTGCAGGACGTTCACAAGGAAGAGATGGCTCCCTTATGGAACCATAAAAGTTGGAAAATACTTGGAGTATCATCGAGCCCAACCAGCACCACTGTGTTCACCACCAGACCATGTCCCCAGGTGCCACACCCATCATCTGCCAAGTGTTCTCTGAGTTCAGAAAACCAATTAGTTTTCTTTTGAGGACCTCTCCACCCTCGTGCTGGGCTGTCCCAGGTGAGGCTGGAAGGCTGAAGCTCTTGCAGGTGCTGTGTGATGGAAAGGAGTCCCCAAAACGCATTGACCTGCAGGAAATACTTCCCTCTGGAGACACGACCTTCCAGAGGGGATGAGTCCTCCTGGAGCCCAGCAAAGTGCATTTTTACCAGTCCCAGATGACATCCAGCTTGTGGGTGAGCTGGCTGGGCACAGCTTCATCCCACTCTTCCAAAGTCTGCTTTCTGGAAGCTTGAGCTGCTCATGGAGGACGAGTTATTTGCAGTGGGGGAGAACAGGGAGTGTCATTGCTGTGCTGTGTGGGGGCAGGAAAAGCCTTGGCTGGCTGATTGCCTCTGCTGGGCACTTTTTCTTACTGCAAGGGGTAATTTATTTCTGAATTAACTTCCTTTCTTGCCCTGTTTAAAGAGGGTTTCTGTTTGGTCTCCATACTTTGACCCTTCTTATGATTTGGTTGAGAAATGTGTTATTACTCTGATAACATCTTGGGTGTGGGCACACCTGGGGCATGTGGGGCTCTGTTGTATCTGAGATTTTGGGGCAGTGTTGCCAGTTCTCACCATCCCAGAGAGACACACTCAGCTGGATGCAGAGAGGAGGGGAGAGCAAAGCAGAATTTGTGCTATCATTTAAATGCCCTTTTTATGAGCTCAGTTATTGGAGGATCAAGATAAAATTGCTGAGAACTCAACCTGGCATCTCATTAAATCACACGCCAGCATTTCCTTGTGTGACTAATACTGGGTGAAAATAGGGGTTTTTCAGCTTTCTGGCCAAACCAAAGGAGAATCAAATGTAGCTCAACTCAAACCAGAAAGGAACTTGGAGGCTTTGGCCAAACCAGACTTGATTTAGAGTCAGCTGAAAATGTCTTGCTCGTTCTCAGATTTACTGGGGCTTTGGCTATTTACCCTTCAGATTTTTTTCCCCCCCTTAGTGGGGGTTTATTTAAGTGCAACTTGAAAAAAGTTGTTTCATTTTTCAAGTGAGTCTCCTCTTGGCCTGAGCCGTGCTGAGTTTTACCTTCAGCCTGGCATAACTTGGGATTTCTCCATGAGAGCCAAATAGCTTTTTTTCCTTCTGTCCTTTACAAATATCTGCACAAGTCCAGTAGGCACTGCAGTTTTGGTTTGTGTTCTGTTTGTATCTGGATTCTGGAATTAAAACAAAAGTGGGAGCTGGGAGTGCTACCCCAGAGAAACAGGGTTTGAGTCAACTAAATAATGGCTTAAATTTGAAGAAGAGCTTGAGGTGCTGAATGATGCAGGAGTGACTTGGCCTTGCAGGGAAAGTACCAAGACACCATTTCCCCCCCCAATAAATGGATGGATGTAACAGAGGGAGCCCAGACCCAGTGCAGATGAGGCTGCATCCTGCACATTGCTCCCCTCTGCAAACAGGCTCAGGGATATATCCCACCTCCTCTGCTTGAATCTGCTTTTAGTCTGGTTTGCCCTCACTAAATCAACTCCAGCTTGATTTGTAAAGGTATTATTGGCCTCAGTTGTGTGTACATTGACCTAACTAGGTTGGAAATCCTCCAGTGGTCCACACTCAGCGTTACTGGTGTGATACTGGGATTTAGATGCAGTGTCAGTGTCGTGGAGCTCTTTACAGGAGAGCTGGGAGGAGCTCTCAGGTGTGAGGAGCCTCAAGCTCCAGCACTGGGGGTAAAACTGTTTCAGACAGAAATGGTTAATAATGACAGGGGGTCTCTCGGTGCCTTGGAAACGTGCTCAGTGTTCCTGAATCTGCCAGAGCTGCTTCTTCCATGCTTTCCCAGTCCCTCCAGTTAAGGAAACACAAGGTTTTGCTGTGGCTGCCAGGAAAATGAACTTGTATTTGAAAGCCCTTCAAGAACAAAGAACAGCCTTTTAGGGTCAAGTTTCCCCCTCCATTCCCAAGAAGCTCTTGAGCTCTGTAGACTGGCACTGCTGACAGGACTCTTGTCTCTGGAAAGCCTGGCCTTGGAGGCAAGTTCCTGGAGCTGAAACATAACCCAGTCACTTCAGGACGAAAGCACAACTACAGGGGAACATGTGGCTTGCTTAATTATTGCACTTTATAACTTTTTGCAAATATCTTTGTAGTTCAGTAGGTTGTTGCTAAGTCAGGCCTTGCCTGAGGGACACGGTAGGGAAGGGCTGATGTCTGGGAAGTCTTAGCACAGCTCTGTGAGCCACAGGCAGGTGATTCCTGCTTTGGCCATCCCTGGGGTAGAACTGATGGTCAAAATGCCCAGAAAAACTTTCCTTTTCAAAACAAGTCCATGAGCTCCACAGCTGAGGGATTAAAATGCTGAGCTCAGAGCTCCAAATGAGCTCATTTTGGCTGATGGTGCATTAACCATTCACTGTCAATGACCAGGAGGATGCAGGTGAGAGAACTGAAGGTGTTGGACCCACTTGAAGGTTCTCCAGTTGGTCTGAAGCCCAGAGTTTGTGTCTTTCCTGTTGGCTTGTCGAGCTGTAACACAAGGAGAATTGTCTGCTTTCCAGCCACAGCTGGATTGCAACCAAGGGCTTGGATTTGGTTGTGAAAACAAGTGTTGTCTGTGTTCCTTTGATCCCCTGGGAGGAAGGACAAGGATTGTTGCAGATCCAATCTGTTGGTTTAGTCAAGGAGATAACTTGCACTCCATTTTCAATTACCTGGAAGATATTTATTCCTCACCTTAGGACCTGCCTTGAGATTTCTCTCTTCCAAAGCTGATTTGAGTGGGAAAAGGACAAGGGGCTGTGCTGGAGGGAGTTAGGAAATAAATGTGTCATCTTTCTCATGACCTGCATTGTTCTAATTAAGCTGTTTGGTTGCTCTCAGGCAAGTGCCTTTGTCAGATTAATTTTTATATAAATAGGCTGCCTTCAATCTGTGATCAGGAAGTCAAATTCAGTAAGAAAATACTTGGAGGTGTGACTTTTTTATTTGGAATGCAAATTATGAAGAACTTGATAGAAAATAGAAAATATAACGTCCTCCTGACTAGTGCATTTCCAGCCAAAGATCTTCAGGAGCTGTTGATGGAGGGACCTTCAGGGTGCACATGGCTGTGAGAATACATGTTAAAAGGAATGAAATGGGCTGGAATTATGGATGAGAAGCTGAAGGAGAAATAAATCCTATCATAGGACTGTGATAAGTGACTTCTAGGTGAATAAAAGGGAGCAAGCAGTTGAAATAAACCTGAATCAGAAAAAAAGGAGAGGGGAAAAAGAAGGAAAACACTTCCATTACCTCTTCCAAACACTGTGTATGTATTTCACCAGTGCTTTTCAGAAGGGTTGAGAAGGACTAGGTGGCTCTAAAGGGACCAGCAGAGCTGCAGTCCAGGCTGGGATTAGCCACCTCCTGAAACAGCACCAAGCCCCAGAGTTTCCCAGCAGGAAAAATGACAACTGACCAGGTCCCAGCTCTGTTGAAACACCCCAGGGCGGGGACAGACCTCCCGAGGTGATCCCTGTGTTTATCTCCAATAACTTGCTAGTTGTTATTAGGGCAGTCAAACAGCCACTTCATCTGCACAGGGCTGGATTGCAGCCAAGGATTTCCCTTGGAGCAGGAATCCTGCCTGCTGCAGCCCCGGTGGATCTTCAGTAAGGAGGTCAGCTTGGTTTGGAGCAGAAAGGGGAAAAGGAACAGCTGGGAGCAAGTGGGGAAAGCCATTACAACAGAGAGACCTGCCCAAGGCAGGAGTGGCAATATATTGGCCTGGCACCTTGCCTGGATGTTTCCAGAAGCACTTTGGGAAATCAGGTGAAATGAAGTGTAATCTGCTTTCCAATAATGCAGGTGGTGGGTTTTAATAAGAGGCTTTTCTTGGAGAAGCTTCTGTAGTTGTGCAAATGCTACCTGTGTTGTGCTCTGTCGTTTGGTTTCTTGGCCGTTAAAAAGCAGGTGGGGGAAGAGGGAGAATAAACCTTCAAACTGGGCAGGTTATTTCCCATTAGAACATGGATGCGAAATTCTGCAGGAAAGACGGCACAATTTGACTAATAGCAGTGTCACTTTTTAAGACTTCACAAGTGACCCTTTCACAGCCAGCGTTGTTGAAATGTGTGTCTGTAACCCTCCTGCCAGCGGGGTTGTGGTGCCGGCTCTGACAATTCCCCCTCTTCCCTCACAGTTGCACTATAAAGTCCCTTCAGCGACGTCACGTCTGCATCAGCCGCCTGGAGAGGCCTCAGAACTGGGGTGAAAACTCCTGTGAAGTGAGATTTGTGATATTAGTCCTGGCTCCCCCTAAAATGGTGAGTGTTGCGTTCTCGTTCCGCTGCTTCGGAGGGTTCTCTCGGGGTTGTTTCCCCTTGGTCTCCTTCTAGGCTTCGTAGCTGCTGCTTTTAAAACAAGTTGATCTGAAAAGGCCTGAGACTTTCTCAGCAGTTGTCAAGGTGGTTTTTGCTCTCTGAGGGGTGGTAGGTTTGTCAGCTGTGTCCCCATCTCATGGCCTTTGTAGCCTGGTGGGGAGGGGAACTCTGCGGGTCCCCATTGTCACCTGTGGTGCCCGTATCACTCCCCAGATCCCCTCTCCAGCTTCACCTCTTTAGCTGCTGTTTTTAGAGCTAAGAATAGCTGTTCCTGGTTAAAGCCACCCTTGTCAAAGGCTCTGGTGTCTACAGATGATGCTCCACTGGGTGGCTTCCCAACAAACTCCTGTGGTGGGGCTCATGGTTACCCCAGAGTGGCAGCTGGAGGTGGTGCAGCCAAGAGGAAGATGATGTTTTCTGGGCTCTGTTGCTGTGTGAGTGACACCGTTTGGGAGCTGGGGTGCTTGGTAAGGTCAGACTGTCCCTGAGGTCCATTTGGGATCTGTTTCCATAGCTTTTGACACTTGAAACATCAAGGTGGAAGCTTGCTCAAGTGTACTTAGTGGTTCTTCAGTGTGGGCAAGGCCAACAAACAGCTCAGTAGGACACATTTCCTGCAATCATAGAATATTCTGAGCTGGAGGGGACCCAGAAGGACCATCCAACTCCAGTATCGTGGGGTGCATCAAGGTTAATTGGGAATCACCATCCTCTCTTCCTAGAAAGTACTGCCTTGACCAAGGTGGGGTGGTTCTTCCAGCTGATGGCCAAATGGTTCAGAGCTCAAGACCTTTTCACACTTGAGCTGGCTCTTTACACCTTGGGGCTACTGTGAGTCTGTGCTTCTGGGAGGTGCTGGATGGGTTGGAGACCTTTTTTGGAACAGGATATATCCTGATTGAACTTCCTGCTCTTCAATGCTATCGGTGTGCCCTTGGGACCTGCTGTCTGGCCTGCCTGTCTCCTCCCACCCTTGTTTAAATGGAAATCCTGGTGTTTCCTTCTTTCCCAGGATTTCTGGGCGATCCTTCCCAACCGAGCAGCTCAATGCTTTTGGCATAGCCCTCGAAGCCAGCAGGCTGCAAACACGTTGCCGCTGCCTGTGGCAAGCTGGAGGCAAAGAGCTGGCCCTGTGTGGGGCTGCCCTGCTCTGTCCCTCAGCGGATGGCCATCCTTACCTCCGGCATCCCCTCGGAGCCTGGGCGCTCGCAATTCCAACGGGCAGCCTCAAAATTAAGGAAGGGGAGTGGAGGCCAAGCAGAGCTGCGGTTGCCAACGTGTTTTTTAGCTGAGATGAGGTGATGCAGCCAGCTCCAAGTGCGCATTTCTGGTGCAGCGGTTGAAATAATTAACCTGCTGGTGGCGGCGGATTAAACGGGCCCTGCTTGGGGAGGGGGGAAAAGTCCAGAAAATGGGCATCTGCTGTGCTGAGAATCCGGATCCTTGGCCTTTTTAATAGGGAGGAGGGAAAAAAACTTCAGCTTTCTTGCAAGTATCTGGGCTCAGCCTCAGAACTGTTCTTCTCTCTGGGAAAGCAAAGACCAGGGACAGCCTTGGGAATCTTGAAACAATCCTTGTAGTGTCCAGCCCAGGGATTGCTTGCTGCTCGGAGGTGAAAGGTGGAGCCTCCTCTGTGATGGCAAATTCAGGCTGAAAGGACGAGGCTGCCAAACTCTAAAAAGCAAGTCCCAGGGCAAATCCTTCACTTAGACCCAAACCTGTCCTTAGAAAGTGAAATTGAATGTTTTCTAGCAAGTGTGTCTGAAGGGACTTGACTGGTCATGGAATCCTAGAATGGGTTGGGTTGGAAGGGACCTTAAAGACCATCCCATCCCACCCCCTGCCATGGGCAGGGACACCTTCCACCAACCCAGGCTGCTCCAAGCCCTATCCAGCCTGGCCTTGGACACTCCCAGGGATGGGGCAGCCACAGCTTCTCTGGGCAGATGGAGGAGAGGTTGGTGTGAGGGATGGAGGAAGCCCAACACTAGCGATGACCTGGGGAGCAGCTCAGTGCCACCCACGTGTCTGTGCCTCGGTGCCGAGCCACCCTGAGTTATTTGGTTGTGTTTGGCGAAGGAACCGTTCATCTGTTGTGTTATGAATCACGAGAAGCAGTTCAGATCTATCACATATGCTCCCTACTGCTTTCCACAGCAGCCTGAGGAGCTTGGAGGCTGCCCAAGGGAGAGGGGGTTTGTTTGGGTGTCTCTGGTAGCTGCTGCGTGATGAGTGTGCAGCGCAGCGAAGGTGGGTGGGTTAAATCTTCCCATCAAAAGGAGCTTTTAATGAGCTCTGGTTCCCTGTAACTCTGCCTTATCTGCCCTCACCACAGTGGTAGAAGCAGGGCAGGGTTTGGGCAGGGAGGGGAAGCTATGTGTCCTTTGCTATTCCCTTTGTATCTGATATCCAAGCAACAGGAAAGCAAGCTTGGATTCTGTTTGAAGCTGAACACTCAAAGATCCGGCCTGTGGCTCACAGAAATATTCAAGCCCACAAATAGACATGTTTTCATCAAGTGTTTGCAAGTCTGTCCCTTCCAAATCCTTAGTGAAGATGGACAAGTGCTGCCTGTGTGTGTGTGTGTGCTCAGCTGCTTCTTTTCCATCCTTTTCCCTCTGCCAGCACTTACTTTAGCTGTGAGCTCTCAGTCTCCCCTTGTGCTGCCAGAATTACCCCAGGGTGACCAACTGAGCTGAGTTTTAATGCCCAGAAGATAGAAATCTGATGAGGCAGATAAGCAGCACAATAATTCCAGTCTTTCAGATAAGGCATCAGGACACTTCTGTCTGCTGGAACCTTGACTTACAGCATCTTTCCACCCCAACAGCAGGAATGCTGAGGTGATGTAAGATGGAAAAGACTTGTTGGTCTGTTCTTAGCAGCCTTGAAGGGAAACCAGGGATAAAATGCATGCTCAGCATGATTCGGCATTGGATTCAGTCCTGGGAAGTTGATCAAGTAAAACCGATCAGTGCTTCTGGGTCAGGACCTGTGTGTTGGTGCTTCACAAGGTTCTGCTGTGATTGGTGACTTCATCTGCAACATCTTCCTTTTGTTCCTCACCTTCTCCCTCAGGTGTCTCTGGGATCCTGGAAGCTTCCTCTTTGCACAGTGCCCAGTGGGGCAAATCAGTGGGTTTCAGAAGTGAAACAAAATTATTTTACAAGTGCTTTTCCTGTTGTCTTTTTTTTTTTT
>JAWWEU010000125.1:73013558-73040447 GCA_035583155.1 Acropternis orthonyx | reverse complement strand
TTTTTTTTTCCCCCCCCCTTCCCCTGCACAGAAAAGTACCAAAACAGCCACAGAAGTGGGCAGAACCTTTGCCACCATGTTTTCAGACATCACCTTCCGGCAGAAACTCCTGGAGACCAAAACTGAGGAGGAGTTCAAGGAGGCCTTAGTCCACCAGCGGCACCTGCTGACGGTGGTGAACCAGAGACCCTCAGGGATGAGCGATGGGCACAAGTCACACGGGCACAAACCACTCAAGGTAAGCCTGGCCAGCCCCTCTGCTGCAGTGGTGTCCAAGTGCATAAATCCAAGGGGATTTGGGGTGAGGAGATGAAGCACTTGAGTCTGGTGGGTGCAGGCAGCATTCCTGGCCCAGCACTGAGGCTTCCACAAACGGCTCCTGTGTGTCCATCCACCTTCCTCACTCCTGCTGTAAATCCAAAACAAACCACTTCAAAGAGGCAGGTGCTGAAGGGATGCAGAGCAGTAGGGAGGTGAAATGGTTACAGGTCTTTGATTCCAGATGCTTAGTCAAGGGTAGGATTAATGGCTTGCTGTGTGTTGTCGGTCCAAGGTACTTAATCCTTACAGTCAGGATGCTCCTAAGGAAGCTGCTGCTTGTTTCCTGCAGCCAAAAGGCTTCTTGGCCATCTCTGCACAGTAATTTCACTTAAAGGTTGCCTGTCAGTATTTGGCCTGGCTTCTCCCTGTTTGATCTGTAGCTCTGTAAAACATTACTTTGCTTTGTGCTTGAAAGTCCGAGGGAAGTGCTGTAATTCAGCTTTCTTTTCTGGAATTTCCTGTGTGTTGGTCATTGCTTTGTTTTTCCGTTCAGAAATTCGTTCTTTAACCACACAGCATACCTGAAAAACAAACTGTGCCATCCCTGGTGTGCTGCTCCTGTCCCTGAGTTACAAATAACCGGAGAGCTTTGGGTTGCCTACAGTGCAGGAGCTGCTCAACTTAGCACTTCTCTTTTTTTCTTTTTCCTGGGATAGATTTAAGGGGATTGATCTGCACATCTGGAAGTGAACAAAGCTCATGTTTTCCCTGCAGAATCCCCTTTGCTTATAGGTAGTGCTTTGAACTTTGCTAGACCCCATACCCGTTCTTAAGTTTGCAGAAGGAGTCCTGAAACCCTCTTTAAACCCAGGTCATGCAGGGCAGGGATGTTTGGAGTAGAAATTTAGGGAAAGTAGGTTTAACCCTTTCCACTTGGCCTTTCAGAGGAGTTTTTAGTAGAGCAGGGGAAGGGTCTGGCGCTGTCTTCTGCTAAAACTGGCCATTTTTCAAGGTGTTCAGAGGGTTTTGTGCTCTGTGGCTTGGTGAGCAGGAGGGCTGGAAGCAACACTGAGCTTGTGTTGGCCCTGGCACTGGTGATTCCTTGTTGGAAGAGCAGCCTTGGCTTCGATGCTTCTGAGCCAGTGCTGTAGACAGGGCCACTTGTTTCTTCAGCTCTTGCTTTTGGCATTGACAACTGTTGCTCTGGATTGGGTAAAGTGTTGTTTTTAAGACATTTTATCCTTCAGCTCTTGGGAGATACAGCCAGTGTAGTGATAACTCTGCTCTCTCATGTCTTTTGGAAGGAGCTCTTCCCCACCCTGCCTTGGCAGCATAGATGCTGAGAGCTGGGATGGAGATTTCTTTTCCTGAGAAAGGTCTCCAGCAGCATCCCCTCCCCCTGTGCAATAACCTGGAGAGGAAGCATTTAATATGAGCACAAACTTGCAGGAGACCAGGGGTGTAATTTCAGCCTGTCAGCCCCCGACCCCCCACCATGAAATAAATATCCTCATCTGGAGCTGCAGTGTTATTAGAATGAGCTCTCAGGAGGGGCCAGGAGGGTGTAAAGCACGCTGGTGATGTGAAAATCTGCCTCCTGACTCCCTTCTTCCCTTGGTCCTGCAGTGATGGGAGAGAAAAGGGTCTTAAATTCTGCGTGTGAGTGGGATTTTTGCAAGTGCTTGTTTTTCCCTCTCCTGAAACACTGAGGGGGATGTGACAGTCCCACTCCATGCTGTGCCTACAGCACTGTCACTGCTTTGGCTCATCTCAGAGGATTATTTAGGCAAGGCTACATACTCAATCATAATTAAGTCAGCCTGAAATCCTCTTGTTTACTGAGGCATCTAATTGTGATTTTGTTTGTGGAGGAGCCCTGAACAGCTGTGATGTTTTCTGGCTGTGATTTTTGGGTCCTGTGTGGATTTGTTGGGGGCGGGGGCTATGTTTGCTCAGCATCAGCAGGAGGGAGGATACAGTGTGTGCTTCTGGTCTGTAAAACACTCATGCAGCCCCCCAGCTCTTTTGGGGAGGACTGAGAAAGGGTCAGAGTTGTTGGAGTGGGTATTTTGTTTGGCTTTGTAGCTAAGTGCTGGCTTAGCTTCTTCCAGTAACCCAAATAATGGTCAGCTATGGCAAGAGACTAAGAGGGATTTGTAGAATGGAAAATGGAAAATTCATGACCACCTAGGTGGCTTTTTTTTTGTGTGTGTGCTCCTTTGCTGCTCTTTCCTACCTTGTGTATTAAGAGCAGCAGGGGAAAAGCACTGGATGGACTTGCAGAAGAGGAGAACAAGGAGCCTGAAGGAGGATTTTGGTGTGCTGGGCACCTGAGCTGCAGTTCCTAAAGCTAGGAAGCCTTGAGCTTTGTGTTCCTGAGGGATAAAGCCACCTGGGATCAGAATGTCCAATCAAAAAGATGGCAGAGCCTAGAGAGATGTGGTACCACGAGCAGGAGTGGAAAAGCTAATGGGTCAACCAAGCCTGACCCACTGAGGGAGAAAGAGGCAGGGAATGGCAGCCCAGGAAACTCCCAGCACTGCAGCGTATGAAGGAGATGAAAAAGGACGAGAGTGAAGTGTCAGCACTGCCCTTACCAAGGATTTTTGGAAACCTCAGAAGATGACAAGAGGCAAAATCCAGACTGAAAAGTTGTCTGGAGTTGAGTTAGACAAGGAGGGTGTGTGGTGGGAGTTAGACAAGGAAGTTCTGTGGTGGGATAGGTTGGGGGGTAAAAGCAAAACCCAGAAGGGTCATAACTTCAGAGGTCAGTAAATTTGGCCTCTTAGCTTTTTTTTAATCTTCTGTAATTTGTTTTTATAGCAGTCTTCCAGTACCTAATATGGGACTGCAGGAAGGCCGGAGAGGAACTTGTGCAAGGGCATGGAGTGGCAGGACAAAAAGGTGTCAGGCTGAAGGAGGGTGGATTTAGATTGGATATGGGGAGGAAATTGTTCCCTGGGAGGGTGGGCAGGCCCTGTGCCAGGTTGGGCAGAGAAGCTGTGGCTGCCCCTGGATCCCTGGCAGTGCCCACTGACAGCTCCCTGCAGCAGGGCTGGGGTTCCCTCCCTGCCCCAGGCCAGCAGCCCTGTGCCTCCTGCCCAGGAAGATGAGCCACCCCAGCATCGTTTTCCCCGTGCTCACTGCAGCATGATAAGTCAACATCCTTGCCATTAAAGCCATTGTGATTCCCTGGCTGACTCATGCCTTGAGAAATCTTTTTCTGGGGGGGCAAAATTAAATTGCTTTTCAAGTCCATATGGCTTTGATGTCTGGCCCTGCTGCTGAATGTGGTTGAAGCTCATGGCTTTTTTGGAAATGCCTTAAAATGCAGATGTTTTGGTGGTGCCTGCCAGCATAACATCTGTCTTTTCATCCTCATTATTCAAGTTGAGTTGACACTGTCCTAAAATTCTACAGGTGTATTGGGAAATTGCAACAGAATTGGCTTAAGTATGAAATATAAGGTATTGTAGTCATTGATAAAGGACCTGATTCTCTGAGGAGCCTTTTGCACCCCAAACCCTCAGGTTTGTTGTGCCCAGTGTGTTCCTTCCTAAGGAAGTTTCCTTTCTGTGTTTTATTTATTTGATCTTCCACATGCTGCAAACAGGTGAGTCCCATAAGAAGAGGCAAAGCTGTGTGTAGTCTGTTCAATGTGCACTGTGGTGCCAAGTCCTTTTTAAAGCAGTAATTTTTATCAGTTTGCACGTGCACCAGGCAAGGGAAGAGCTCCCTGTTGTTTTGAGATGATCTCTGAGTGTCAATTTTGGATCTGAGATTTTTATTTTCCTCCTTACACCCTCTAGCAGAGGTTATAAGTCTTTTGTGTCTGGTTCTGCAACAAATATATGAAATGTTTTAAACGAGACAGCTGGGGTTGTTATCACTGTATAAAGGTGCATTTGGTTTTCAGAGTAGTATGTGTGCTCTGAGAAGAACAGGGGGAAAAAAATCTGACAGGTGCCTCATTTGCAAGTGTTGCCTACTCTGACTCTTTCCATGTGCTTTCCATAAGGATGGAGTTGGGAGAGTTGGGAGGCTGAGAGTCAACAGCAGCTGTCACATATCTGATACCTCCTTGTTGTCTGGGGCGAGCATCAGATCAGCACTCACACTGCACCTTGCAGGCCCCCAAACCAGAAATCAAAGGCAACATGGGGGATTTTTGGAACCCTTCCACAACCTTCTTACTGTCTTTTAATGGGAAAAGTTATGGCCTTGGTTATGGGGAGTTATTCAAACTCGTTTCCTTTAGGTGAAGTTTGAGGTGCAGAAAGCCTTAGTTCCCTTACTACATCTGTTTAAAGGTCTTCTTTCCCCTTGGAAGTGCCAAGGAAGGGAGCACTTGCTGGGGATCCACTTTCAGAGGTTTCACGTGGGTTTGGGAGAAGAGTTTCTTGTGATGGAATCTAAAGAAAAAAGTCGGCATCCCTGACCTGATGTTTCAGCCCAAGGTCTAATCCTTTCCAGTGGGTCATCAGCTCCCATCAACACCAGGGCAGCAGATATCAATGGGAGGGGGGAAAAGGGAAGGAAGGGAGGAAAACAGGGTGGTCTGCGGGATTTTCTCCTTTGCAATGCTAGTGAGGGTATAAATCAGGGCCCAAGGAGTTTATTTTTATTGTTATTACAAGGTGGGATTTGAATGCCCTATTGAAAAGGAGCAGCTCTGCCCCTCTCGGGGCTCAATGAGGAGGTTAATCTCTTTTAACAATGCATGAGCCTTTACACTGACACAGCACTTCCTTCCTTTCTTTAGTTGCACGAGTTTCTCAATGTTGGCAAGGGGATTTCTGATGACATTGCACGAAGGTTTCCAGTGTACGCGTTGGACTTCACCGATGGTACGTTGGCCAATGTTTATGAAAGCCCTGGCCTGCTTTGGGAGGGGTTTTTTTGTGTGATGTGATGTCCTGTTTACAGTGTGCATTGAAAGCGTGCTCTGGTACAGTGTAATAGCCCTCTGAGTCCTTTTTTAAAAGAGCATCCTGGCAAAAGGCTGTGAATGGGCAGCGCGGTGCTGGAGGTGGGAATTGGGCAGGGTTTCCTTAATGAAGGTGCTAACTGGGTGTAGAGGAGGATTTTAATTTTTATGAAGCAACGAGGCCCTTAAATGCATCGATTATTGCCCCGTGTAGACTCAGCTCAGCTCGTTGCAACCCAATTAGTCAGCACTGGCCTAATAAACCCTTTCTTCTGTCTTTTCCAATCCAGCATCAGCAGTATTTATAGTGATGCTGTGGGAGTTGAGAATGCTTAAAGTGTGAGCTGCAGTGACTTCAGCTTGGTGTTTTGAAAAACAGGATATAGCTTGTCTCCTCTCACCAGATCACAGCAGCAGCAATAGAGTTTAGGCTGAGCCTCAGGTTTCAGGCTTTATAAAGCTCCCACGGTGGCCTTTCGGGGGTTTAAGAATCTCTTTCTCCCATTTGACTTTCAAACTTCCAGAGATTCTTGAAGGCTGGGAGAAGTCTTCAGGGCAGACCATGATTACAGAGCCCCAGCTTGCCATCAAAACATGTTTCTTTTCTTTCCTGGGGAGCTGGTGAATGCATTCAAGCATCAAACACGGAAAGTTTGCATAAAATAAAGGAGTAGAGTGGAGGCAGGGAGAACCTTGGGGGTTTATCAGACACCTTCCTGCTGTGAAATCCTCCTTTAGCTCAAGCCCCAGGGTGCCAGCCCTCCCTGTGACACCTCTGCTGGGGACAGTCCCCCTTGGATTAGGGATAGAAACAAGGTGCGCGCCCAAACCTCAGTTTGTAGAGTATTTCAGTGCAAAGCCACCTTTCACAGCTTCCAAGCACCTTAAGCTGGAGAGAAGCGTGGCCAGGCTGTGGATGTGTGTCCTTCCACCGAGGATGGTCACCCCCAGCAGAGGAACGTGGCCATCAGCTGTTGGTGTGTCTGGGGAGTTGCTTCCCCCAGACATCCAGCTTTGTCACCTGGGAACGCTTCGCTCCCCACAAGGAGTTGTGCAGTTGTTGGTATCCACTCCGAGAGTGGGATGAGATGAGGAATTGGCACAGGGAGATGGGTTGCTGGGTGCTTTCTCCAGCTGCTTTTTCACTGCTGGGATGAAACACTTTTCAGGAGGGGGATAGGAAGGGCAGGCTTCCATTTGGAGTCAAGCTAATGCTTGTGGGTCTGAGGGTGTGTTGAGGAGGAAGGGGGACATGAAATGATTTTTGGGGTAGGAGTTCGATAAAACAGAGTAAGTATTTCTTGGCATGTGCATCACTGGCATCAGGTCTGGCAGGGGACTTCAGCTCCTGGTCTGGACACTTCATCTCTATGGCTGGTTGTTTTGTAGAGCTGCCAAACTCTGATTTTTCATTATAAAGGGGCTACTGAAGCACTTGAGAAGGGGACTGTGGCAGAAACGCTCTGTGGGGACCACGTTCCCCTCAGGACAGAGCAGTGTCTGCTGTGCCTGTGTCCTGAGCACAGCAGGTTCACAGCCACAAAAACATCCTCTAATGGTCCTGCATGGTCCTGCAGTCAACTTTGACTGCCAGGAGGTTTGGAAACCCACTCCAGGGTCCGTGATCTGACTCAGAATGCATCCAAATTAACCTCAGCCCTGGGGAGCCCAGCTCTACAGGCTTTCCATGAACTGATGGACAGAATGGGTATAAAATGGAAAAGTGCATGTTAAAAAGCATCAGTGCTTTGTTATACAACATTTGGAGAGTAGAAGATGCAGAGCAGACCCCAGTGAAGCCCAAGAACTACTTCAGCTCAAATGGGAAGTTCTTGCTTTAGGAGCAGTTGTGCCCGTTTAAATAGGATATAGGGAAAGGGGTATTTAAAAAAAACCCCCTATATATTAGTATGTGCCACTTCTTCCCAGAAACCAGAAGTCAGGATGAATTCTTTAAGGAACTGCTTGAAATGAAAAGCAGATGGAGCATAAAGCATCTGCCATAAACGGCCGAGGCTGAAGGTGATCAGGAATGTGGAATTCCTGGCCCATCTCAAGGCAGCAGTGTATCAGAGCATGAGGCATTTGAACTATCCAAGTGTGTCTGCGCTCCAGACAGCCACATCTGCTTCATCAAAGAGCTCTGAATTGCACAGATGCTGCTTTTTGAATGGCTGGAGTGTCTAAATCCTCAATCTGAGAAGCATCCGGGGTTTGGTTGAGACAGATAAACCGATTAAGGGCAGGGTGATAAATGGGGCTTTTGTAGGACCAGCACATCTTTGGTCAGTTGGAGTTTTTGGGGATTGATCCTCTTCACACACTGCAAGAAGCTGGCCACTAAATTATCCTTAACCACCATGATTTGGGAAAGCAAGGAATAGTCTTTTCTCTTCTTTTCCTCCAGATTAGGAGCCTGTCAGCTTTGTTTGGTGCATTTTACTGCATGTGCAGAGCTCAAGGAAGAGTTTGGTCCAGGATTTTAGTGTCATAGATGCTTGTAATAGATGTCTTCCAGCAGGAGCATCTGAAGATGAACAGTTGGGTTATGCTGAGCCTAAGAACACCTGGAGTTTTCTTTCAAACTGGAATTCACACCATTTGGCTTGTTCTCTTCTTAATGTCTACAGCCTTTGTCTATAGGATTCTGCTACCTTAAAAAATAGTGTTGTGATTGATCATTACTCAGCCTGATTTTTGTCAAATGGGCTCAAAACACTTTTGTACCCATTTTATTACTCTTTACATCTCAGTCCCACCATAGCAGCTTCCTGAAAGTTCTTTACCTTGAGGCTGGTTTGAGTGAAGCAAGGAAATCTGCCTGGACTCAGATACAAGTTTTTTAGACACTCCTAAACGTTGCAATCTTTATTCTTCAGTGTCTATTTTTTCTGGCACAACACAGAGGAATAAACACCACTGTAGTGCCTGAAGTGCCCAGTGGGAAATTTGAGGTGCCAGAGATGTTTGTGGTGAGCTTTGCCGTGTTCTGCCACATCCCTTCACCCCTTGGGGAGGGAGAGTGGAGGAAAAAGAGGAGAACTGAGGCTTACTCCGTCCCTCGCAGTTTTCCTGGAGCTTGCCCTCAGCACACAGCCCTGGGTGATGGATAGTTCAGCTGGAAATGGGAATTTTCTCCCTGTCCTTGGTCCTGCAGAGGGTCCCTAACCAGTTCCTGAGAGGAAACCCAGTACATCTGCTGGCAGCATCCCTAGGATTTGGTGAGGTGTTTGCAGGAGGAAGATCTCCAAAGCTCCTTCTAACACAGGCACGTGCAGATGGAAGGCTTGAAGGCACTGGAAAAATGGGATTTGAAAGGGAACTTTTGTCTTGCTGGTTGTCTAAGATGGCTCAGAGCTTCAACCTGCTGGAATGTTTGCTCTGAATTCGGATGTGGCAGATCTTTGACTCTCCTGCCTGGCTGCCCTGGCCACCTTGTTTGGCAGGATTGCATTCTTGAGGCAGGAGGAAAAATGAAGGGATTGCAGATAAGTTGTTTTTTTTTTTTTTCCCCTTCATCCCTAAACATCACCTGGGGACAGAATGTCCTGATTAGTTGGATGCTCTAAGACATGGTGACCTGGGTTGCCTTGGAGTCTCTCTGTGTCCCTGTGGGGACAGGAATGCGTTAAGGATGCAGAAAAGCACCTTGTTGTGTCTGTGGAAGTTTCCTTCCCAGACAGCAGGACTTGGTGGGAGATGGGCTGAAAGAAGCAAGGGAGGAAGGCAAAGCTCTTGATTTGTCCCTTCTTACCTCTCTGGTCTGAGCACATGCTTGGCTTGTCCAAAACCAGGGAGAGTGGATTTCCTTTTCCAGTCAGGCTCCTGGTCCACTTGTGCTGTGATTTATTCTTCACAGGACTTGAGGGAGGATTCATCTTCAGAACATTAGGCAGAGTCCAGCAGCCATCACAGGAGTGAAAGCCCAGCTTGAGGGCATTAGAAGCTTGTCATTCCGAGTTTTTTATGACTAAAATCCTATGAACAGATATTCTTACAGTGTTTTTAATATTAAAAGGTGGTTTATTTTTTTTAATTAGGACTTTAACAGGCATCCTTCCTGCTGTGCTGTGAGTCAGTATAATTAAACTTGCTTTGTATAGGATATTTCAGAGAATTGGGAGGGAACATTAACACCCATTTCATAGAATGTTCATCAGCTGTGATTTTGATTTAGTGAATGTAAAATTAATAGACTTAAGGAGCTCTAAACCCAGTCTTTGGGTTTGCACTCAGGAACTTACTGATGCAGAATCCCAAGCAAAGCAAGGCCAGAAACGCTGCAGTTTTCTCTGAAACTCTCGCCTTGTCTCTGAAAACTGTGACTTCTCAGAGATGCAGGCAAATGAAGCAGATCTGTCATGTTGATGAATATAATTGCTCTCCATTTCAGTGTGTGAATATAATTTCAAGGGATTGCTCCTGTAATAGGCAGCTACTCAAACTTCCCAGCTGGACTGAGAGCTGGTTTTTGTGCTGTAAATGTCTGTGTGGTGCAGGTGGAGTGACACATTCCTCAGTGGCTTTATGAGCCTGTCACAGATGAAATGCCACCATAATGCAGCCCACCTTCTTTTCAATGAAGTCATGTCAGTCCATGAGCTGCAAATAGATCCTGAAAATGCTCTGCCAGATGTTGACTTTAAAAGGGCAAAGGTAAATTGTGGTAAATGCTGGATTTTAGTGCCTGTGACAGGTGAATCTGTGCAAGGAGGCAGTGTTTGGTCATGACTTAAACTGCAGTGAGGGAAGGAGCAATCATCTCTGTCAAAGAGGACATTTAATCTGGTGGAGTTGTCTCCATTACAAAGAGAGTTTTGCTGCTCACTAAAAAGATTTTTTTGCTTTTTGGATCTCGTCTGGCTGATTAAGGCATGGAGAAAATACTGGAAGCCTTGGACTCAGCCATGATGAATCACAGAAACCTTAAGGTTGGAAAAGAGCTCCAAGATTGAGCCCACCCTGTGCCCGATGCCCACCCTGTCCCCCAGCCCAGAGCACTCAGTGCCACGGCCAGTCCTGCCTTGGGCACCCCCAGGGGTGGGCACTCCAACCCTCCCTGGGCAGCCCCTTCCAATGCCTGACCACCCTTTGCAGGAAAAAATTCCTCCTGATGATCAACCTGACCCTCCCCCGAGACCCCATCCTTATGTGGGCTAAGGACCTCTGTGATCAGCAAGGATTTCTGCTGCATGCCTTGCAAGGACTGAAATTGAAACCACAAGCCAAGTGTGAGCTTTGCTGATGTTCTTCAAAGCTTCTTCCTTCTGCTCTCTCATAGTATTATTTAACTACTTGAGCCTTTTTGCTTCTCTGGTCCTGGTCGCTTGTCCTTTTAGGAGTGATTTCAAAGCCTCCAGACTTTGTTGCCTCTGACCTTTCAGGTTTGAAAGACTCCCTTATCCAAAAAGCAGAATTTTGGAGCAACACAGGGTCCTCTGAGTAAGGATGTGGCCACCTCCACTTACAAACCCACCCCTCAGCCCACTGCTTGCCCTGCCAAATCTTTCCTTGTCTCCAAGGGTCTCGGACAGTTTGGAGTCTGAGGTAGGACCTGCAGCTGTTGGACTCAGGATCACATGAGAAGTCTTCATCTGTGAGAATTAGATTTCAGGCCCTGTGGCTGCCAAGAGTGGTCAGGAATGTGACCTGTGGTTTCTGAATCTTCACAATAAGTTGAAAGGAATTTGCCTGGGAACAGCTGGGCCGATGACTCCCGGAAGGTCAAGCTCATATTTGCATGCCTGAGATGGCTCTTGTCAAGTTTTAGCCTCAAGTTTAAGGATGCTGAGCATCAGAGGTCCTATTTATGTCTGTTCCTCTCATGTCTGGGAAGAGGAACCTCACAAGGTGTCCTTTATTCATGTGGCTGCCTGTTCATTGCACGTCATCTTTGATTTTTGGGGTTTGCATCCTCTTTGTGTCCTTATCTCTGCACTGCAAATGGTGCCAAAAGCAGATGTTAGATAAGATCCCAAAGTCATTGAGGAACTTCTTTTGTTTCCTTCTGGTGGTAGAGATTTTCAGTGTTGCATCAATAACCTCTGAGGCCGAGTCCTTCCTTCTCTGATTCAACTCCTTGGCTTTTACCCCTCTCAGCAAGGGATTGATCCTGCAAAAGCTTGGGTGGGAATTTAGGAGCTGTGTGGGAGTTCACTGCTCCGGAGGCTTCCAGGAAGGGCAGTTGGGCAACTCCAAGCTTGTCCATGTGTTTTGCAGCAGGAGCACCCTCAGGGAGGGTGGCAAAGGCCAGGCTGAAGGCTGTTTCAAGGTTTTCTTCTCTGAAGAGGCTGTTCTGTGGAAAAACTTGTGTTCTCCTGGAGCAATATCAGCTGTTGTCATTTCATCCTTTCCCCCGTGCGATATGAGCTCACTGGGGATGCACATCAGCCTCAAAACAGGAAAGGGAAGCGAAGCTACTTCAGAGGCCCTTAAATTCACATTCTGACACTTTAATTCTCTTTCTGGCTGCTTTTTGTTTTGGCCTGGTGTGTTTTTTCCGATGGACATGAGAGGGGCTGAGTGGATGGAAAAGCAAGAAGCTGTTCTGTCGGCAGGGCTTGTTGAAGCAAATCCGTGTCTCAGTTCCTGACCTTCTGTGCTATTTTTTGGGGGGGTCTCCTGCCATTAATTGGCTCAGAGCAGCATATTACTGATTCAAACCTGTAACCTGGGGAAAAACCAAGTGCCTCCACGTTTTCCTGCCCAACACATGAGTTACAAAGACAAGCGATCATCGTGAAGCTTATTAGGGAGGTAGTCCAGAATGCCTCAAAAATTGGGATTAAAAAGGCAGGGATTGGAAGTTTATGAACCCTAAACTTAACAGTTTCTGCTTTGTTCCTCTTCCAAGCTTTTGGGACTGGCAAAGCTGAGGAAGAGGCTTCTTTTGATGATGCCAAGAATGCCTGGTGGCACGTTGGTGCCTCTGATCCCAGACAAACTGAAGTGTGGTTGTGCAAAATCGAATGTTAATGACCCACTTCAACATGTTTAAAGCGTGGGCTGAATTTCTGCTTTCCAGCCTGGAAAGAATTAACGGCACCCGTGGCAGATGTGAGTGGGGTTTCAGTGCTTTGGGGGCAGCACTAACACGGTTTCTGCTGTGGTTTGCACAGGTGTTATTGGAAACAACAAAGCTATAGGAAAATACATCACAACCATGATCTTTCTGTATTTTGCCTGCCTCCTTCCATCCATTGCCTTTGGGTCGCTCAACGATGAAAATACCCGAGGAGCTATTGGTGAGTTGATCGGTTTTGTGCTGTGTTCAAACTCTGGCCGCTGAAAGTTTTCGTAGTTTGATAGTTTTTATTTGCTAGGAAAGAAAAACCCCCAAAGCCACGACCGAAAGGTTTTTTTTTTCCTAATTTAAGTTCATGATTTTCGTCGAAGACAAGAGTTCAGCACTGCTTTCGGATAAGATCACGTGACTTGGACTCACACAGACATATTCTGCTGTATTTTAAATTATGCTGACTTTAGAACTGTGTCATTATCTGCATATTTTTCCTGGTAGAAATTCCTGTGTTTTTTTTATCTGAATTTGAATATCCAAACCACTGGTACAAAGCAAAGCATCATCCTTTGCCCCAGCTGGTGGCCCTGAAGCATTTCATGCCGCTGTCACAGCTCATAGGTGTCAATGTTCACATCTTGTCCTGGAGGCCTCCACAAACACTGGTTATGTTTTATAGCTGTTTAAAATAAAATCAATATATTCAAAAATACATTATATAAAAAACCACCCCAAACCAAAGCCCACCCTACTTTTAGCTGGATATCTGGAAGCCTAAATTACTGCTCCAAGTAAAGGGTCACTTTTTGCTTTCCCAGTGTCTTACCTCTGTACCCTCTACACATTGTCCCTACTAATTAGTGCTTCTTGATTTGGGGGGGGTGTTGATTAAAACCCCTCTTTGCTTCCCTCCTTCCTGGTTGCAGATGTGCGGAAGACAATCGTCGGTCAGTGTATTGGGGGGCTGCTTTACGCCCTCTTCTCGGGGCAGCCTCTGGTTGTCCTCCTTACCACAGCTCCTTTAGCACTCTACATCAATGGTGAGTCTGCTCCAGGTGTAAATGAGGGGTGGGGTGGGATTTGGTAGGAGCACCTGGCGAGCCTGTTGGGGCTTTAGTTGTATTTGGTTAATAAATTGATGTGAAAGGGCTGCCATCGGGAGAAGGTTCTTCCCCGGAGGGTGGTGGGACACTGGACAGGCTCCCCAGGGAAGGGGGTTATGGCACCAGCCAGAGCTCAAGGACGGTTTGGACAACGCTCTCAGGGGCAGGGTGGGATTCTTGGAGTTTATCCTGGATGGTTCTCTTGTAGATCATTTCCAATTCAGGTTCCAGGTGCTGAGGGAGAGGGAAGGAATTTGATTCCAGTTTCATCAAATAGTCCGGAGTTGGAAGGGACCCACAAGGCTCATTGAGACCAGCTCCTGGTTTAGTTAAAGTTGTTTTCTAAATAAATCGCTCTTGCATAGAAAAATCTTCATGAAAATAAGCATTTCTTCAGCTTCAGAGAGGAAGTGTGTTTCATTAATGGTTTTCTCACATGGCTGTGTTTAACCAGCTTGAGGATAAGTGACTTGAGTTTTTTGGGTTTGTTTATGGGGGTTTCGTGTTTGATTGGGCTGTTAAAAGTACGATGAGCAGCTTTGCAGGTGCGACTGCAGGCTGGTCTCAGTGAGCCAGAGGTGTCAAGGAGCAAGCTCAGTGTCTGTAGGGACAGTCAGAGGGGCTGGGACCAACTTGATGACAGGTTTGAGACACGAGGCTTTGTCCAAGAATGCAGGAGCATGGCTGGGATCCTTTGCTCAACAGCAATCCCAAAATGTCAGCGAGAGGAAATTCCAGAGGCTTATTTTGTGGCCTCAATCCCTATGAGAGATGCTTTAAGCAGGGGGAGAGAGGACTCTTCCAGGTGTTTCTCCCCATTTGCAGTGGGAAGGGAAGCACAGTGTGGGTTGTTGCAGTGTCCCTCTGGGAGTGCAGGATTAAGGGTTTAATGGTGTTTGCACCTTGGGGAGAAGCCTCGGAATGGGCTCTTCTTGCTGTGGAGCAGATGGGACTCCCAGGGTGGTGATGGCACAGGTTTGATGTGACGCATGGGTGCTTCCACTCCTGCAGTCATCCGAGGCATCTGCGATGACTACAACCTGGATTTCAGTGCTTTCTACGCCTGGATTGGACTGTGGAACAGCTTTTTCCTTGTGATGTACTCCCTCTTTAATTTCAGCCTTCTGATGAAGCTCTTTAAAAGGTAGCTGTTTTCCAAAAGTCTTATTTTGATCAGATTATTCAGCAAATGGGAAAATTATACATTCCGCAAGCTCCTTAATTGCAAACTTGCTGCAAAATGGATTTTGTGAGATGAGGCAAGTACCATTTTGGCTTATTGTTCCAGCTTGAAAGAAGCTTTGAGATTCGCTGGGTTTTCTTTCCTAAGCTGGAGTTTAACTAAAATGGGTGTATTTTCATGTAAATGGCTGAATATGCTGATTTTTTTTTTTCTTTGAGCAAAGTTGAATGCAGCTGTATTAATTCCTGGGATTTTTCTGCAGGTCAACAGAAGAAATAATCGCACTTTTTATATCCGTCACATTTGTGCTTGATGCCATCAAAGGCATTATTAAAGGTAAGTCTTGCAGCAGTGTTTTTCAGTGCAGATCTGTGCTTTGCCTCCCTGTCAAAGGGGAACACAGGGCTGCAAATGTGTGTGATGTTTGCTTGTTCTGTGTTCCTTCAAAGTCTTCAGGGGGGGAAAAAGAGGAAAATCAGTGTGTGAGGTCGAAGCAGCCCTTTGTCAGCAGTTCTACCTGGATGTGCAGAATTTCTGTCAGCTCTAATTTCAAGTTAAAAACTAAATCTGTCTCAGCTAAGCTTTCAGCAGGTGGAGGAATCGTAATGTTCTTGATGGGGAAAGTCTTCTCCTCGTACTGGTGTCTTTTTGAATGGTCCTGGCAAGGAAAAAAAAAAATCCAATTTAAATGCAGAGCATCTAGTTTTTTTATCCTTGATGCATTATTCAGACTACATGGATGGGAGTTAAAGGATGGGTTGAGGTTTCCCACTTTCACGTGAGCTTTGGGAGCCTTCTTTAATGGCAGCAGCAGGACTGCAGTGCCTTCCAGCAAGCTCCTAAAAACGCTCTGCCCTTTCCAGCCGCTTGGTTTCCATTTCTGAGTTAAACTCTGAGTCTCCATGGAGAGCTTTGGAGTTTAACAAATCCCTCTGACACCTCTCCTGCTCTGCACCAGCACTGGCAGGAGGTGCTTGTGAAGGTGAACCGTGTTAGCAGAGACCATGGGGATGGCAGCCAGTACTCCGTTCCTTGATTTTTGTGACCTGTTGTCCAACAGCTCCTATTTTGGGCTATCCTTTGAATCCTTCAGGATATATCTAAGCACACTCCTTGTTTTTAAAGATACTCAAACTTGGTATCTCTCATGCAAGAACACCCTCCAAGAGCAGGTTTGGCACTGCCAAGCAATTTGAAGTGAGACGCTTCTCGCTTCATTGGGAATCCTTAATTTGCCTGGTGTGTGCTTTGACTGTGCAATCAGAGGGGGTTTTTCCCTCTGCAGAAAACCCTCATCTTTCAAATCTCCTGCTTAGATGGAGCTTGGTGAGGGAGAAGTTGTTCTGGGGTATTTGTTGTCCATGTAACTGTGAGCTTTACTTAATGTGTGCTGTCGGTGCCACGTCCTGGAGGGGTGGGACAAGTCTCCCTGTGGTGGCACTAAGCTGTTCCTCAAGAGAACATTCAGCTGCTCTGTAAAAGTTAGCAAATGTTCACAGAGCTCCAGCTGATTTCCCATAGCAGGGACCTGGGGTGCAGGTTAAAAGTGCAGGAAACATCCACTGTTCTTGTCTGCCAGACTTTTGGGAATATGCAAGTAATACCTTGCAGTGGGGACAGGAGAAGATCCTGGAAGATGAAAGGGAGCGGCCTTAAACTCACAGAGGGCAGGGTTGGATTAGATGTCAGGGAGAAATTCTTTGAGGGTGTTTGGGCTCTGGCACAGCTTGGGCAGAGAAGCTGTGGCTGCCCCTGGATCCCTGGAAGTGTCCAAGGCCGGGCTGGACGGGGCTTGGAGCAACCTGGGCTGGTGGAAGGTGTTGGAACAAGATGGTCTCCAAAGAACCCTTCCAACCCAGACCATTCCATGATTCTGTTAATGCAATTAGTGAATTCATATTCTTGAACTGAATTTTCCCTTCTACTCACAAAGGGCTGAATTTATAGGAATGATGGTAGTCAGGTCAAACACACATTTGCCAGCTCCTTAGGGCTTCAGTGCATCCACAGGTGGAATCCCAGCTCCAGCCATATTCCCAAGCTCAGAAGGACACCAGTGCTGGCAGGCCCAGACTTTATCCTGAACCCTCTGAGCTCATATTTAAAGACATGACACCAGTGCATGTTTGGCTTTCTTCTCCCCCTCCTGCTCTGCAGCAGGAGGTGATGGTGGCTGCTGCTGCCACTTCTTCCTCCCCCTCCAACCTGAGCACTTAATTAGGAAGATACATCTGGGATCTTCTCCCTGCTCTTAAATACGTCACGGCCATCCAGCTGACTGCAGCTGTGGGCTTCCCCAGTGCCAGGGGATGTGCCATCTTTGCCCAGGTGGTTTCCTGAGCCTGCTCCCAGCCTTATTTTTTTTTTTTTTTTTTGCAAGGTCCTGGTACACCTGCAGGAAAGGAGGGGGGAGGGAGGTGGCACTGCCCAGAGGAGCCGAGCCGTGCGCCTATTCCCCCCCCCCCGTCCTGGTGACACTTGTTTTCGCTGCTTGGCCCGGCCACCGAGGCTGTGTTTGTTTGATCTTGACATCTGCACTCTGCAGGAAACAGTGGGGAGCCAGCTGAGCAAAACAAAGTTTGTTGGAGGCAGTGTGAGCACACGGCAGGCTGGAGGAGGGCTCGGCTCCAGCCGGGGCTCCGCCGCTCTCTCGGAGCGTTGGCAGCGGGGCTCACTGAGCTCCCTTATGAAAACAAACTGGAAGCCTGCAGGAATCAAATCCTTCGCAGCAAGTCCACGGTGCAGGATGAAGGCCTTCGCTGGCCGGCTTGGCATGTTCCCATTGCTTTAATTAAAGTACTTGAGTAAAGCAGAGTGTCACAGAATTAGACAGTTTGCTGAGCTGGAAGGGACCCACAAGAACCATCCAGTCCAACCCCTGGCGCTGCAGGAACACCCCAACAATCCCACCCTGTCCCTCAGAGTGTTGTCCAAACACTCCTGGAGCTCTGGCAGCCTTGGGGCTGTGCCCACTGCCCTGGGTCAGTTTTTCCCTCTATCCAGGATGGGCTGGAGCAATCCTGCCTGGTTTGGATGTGGGGGCAAACTGATGTGCAGCCTCAGAGGCAGCATGCAGTGATGCACTCAAGCTGAACACAAGGCACTCAAGATCAGCCCTAAATACGTTATTGCAGTCCAGGCAAGCGTGGGAGATTGAGAAAATCCGCAAGAGCCAAAAATTACTTGTTTCTCATTTGTTCCAGTGCAAATCTAAATACAGAGGGATAAAATGAGGAATGGGATGGGTTCCCCCAGCGAGGAGCAGTCTCTTGCTTTAGAGGTGATCTCCTCGCTTCTGGCTGCTCTTGGTACACGTTAGAGAGAGGTTACATTTTGAACTGTAAACCTTCTATGCTCTTTAAATTTAAATACAGAATGTGAGGCGTTTAAATTCAGAATGTGTTACTCAGTGTGAGGCAACTGGTCTTTTCTCTCGTGACCTGCCTGCCCTGCTGACCCCCACCCGCTTGTGGGGTGCCCAGACTCCTTTGACATCTTAAAAGATGGTACAAGAAAGATTATTTCTGCATTTAAAACAGGGCATTTTACACTGGGGTGAGCTCCAAACCAACAGGAACACAAATTGCGCTTCAGCCAGTTGCAAACACCAGTTTTGCTTCACCAGAGCATTCAGTTTGTTTGCCTTGTTTTCAAATATTTTGATTAGTTGGTCTTCCCTGCTTTCCCTGTTGCTGCTGCAGAGAGAAAAGCTGAGGTGCTTGGGCCTTTCAGGACTTTATTATGTGGACCTGGGGGGAAATGTTATAAGGAGCATTATAGCCCAAGCTTCAAGTGGTTGTGTTTTGGCCTAAAGGGGATGGTCTTGCCATCAACATCTGGGTTTTCTCTATGCAAACCTTGAGGGGATATTTTGGCTCAAACAAGGAAAGGCCAGGGGGACGCTCTGATGTGATGGTTTCCGTCCTCCTCTATGTTCCCATGGTGCTGGGAGAGTGGGTGCTGTGTGTTGCCATCTGAACACAAATCCTTCCCAGGATTCCCAGCCCAACTCCCACCTTCTGGTTTTATTTTTTTCTCCCTGTGACTCTTCAGGCTCTTGTTCCCCAAACAGGTGAAATGACCCCCAAACCATATTTATACACTTGGAGACAACCAGTACCATATAAATGGGGACATAACTAAATGCTCAAGAGCAAGAGTGTCTTTGCAACTCTTAATTACTCACAGAAATGCCTCGGAGATAGCCTCATGTATTATGGGCAGTTCCAGGGGCTTTGCTGGGTGTTTTGCTTGTGTAGGTTTTGCTTCGTGTTGCTCTGTAACTCTCTTTCAATTTGCAGTGTAAATTCAAATGTTCTGCCAGGTTTTGCGTGTCATCAACACTTATCTTAAAAATCTGGATTAGTCTTGGAGGCAAAGTCGTTGCTGTACACTTTGTAATGCACTGAAGGATCAGTGCAGCCGGGCTGCTCTTGGTGTGTTCAGAGCACTCTGGTGGAATTTGCTTAACAGGATGCTGAAAGTAGTACCTATCTATAAATATATATATTTAAGAGCAGTGATTCCAGTGTGGGGAACAAAACCGCTTAAATAATTGGCGCTGAAAGTCCTTCCAGTTCAAACATGTTGCTTTGTAGATTAATTTAACTTTTACCTGTTAAAATAAGGGGGGAAATCCATTTGTGAAGCTTCTCTGGCTCTGTAAGAGAAGCAATTCTGATTTCACTGCTTTGAGAGGTAGAGCTAGTAAACCTAGTGAAGCATAACATTAATAGTGCATGATCAAGCAAGAAAGAACCACTTTATTTGACTTGCTTTGGTTGTCACAATCCTATCCTAATGCTTGCCTGTTGGTTGTTTGTACAGTTTTTAAGAAATATTACTACCATGGGCGCACAGGAGACAATTACTTGGGAAAAGAACGAGCTGATGCTATTCCAAGCCTCGGCATCAATACCACCTTCTTGATGAATTCATCAGTGAGCAGATCCATGTCCCTAGAGAATCAAACATGCACTCATGACGTGCATTATGGACGTGAGACTGCCGTCCTTAGTCTCATGTTGATGTTGGGTACCCTTTGGCTTGGCCATACGCTCTATCAGTTTAAGAAAAGGTGAGTTTCTTCAGCCTTAGAGCTCAGACTGCTGATTCTTTCATGGTAGCTGTGAGGGATTGCTAATGGCTTAAGTCTTGGTTCTGTAGCCCAGAAAAATCAGGTGGAACTGTGCCATTAGTGATGGCGGAAGCCAAAGCTGGACGGGAGCTTGGTGGGCCACAGGGAAAACAGAACATTCAGTCACTGGACAATGCCCTTCCATATTCGGTTTGGCCTTGCAGATGTCTTTGTAAAAACCTTTGGGTGAACCACGTAATTCATGTTGGGATCCCTGTAACTCCCTCCAAATTGGCATTGAACTGTCCTGGTGGGAAAAAAAATCCCTGATGGTGCTGGAAGGGCTATTGGGGGGATGTTTTCTCTTGGGAGTTAAACACCCGGATCAGATTTGGTTTTTGCTCCAATTGCTCTTAAAGTTCTTCCTTCGCAATGCAGTAAGCCATGAAAGTCAAGTGGAAATGACACCCAGAGGGGTGTCTGGAGGACTTTTTTCCAGCTTGCAGCTTAGTCTCTCGTTTCTTTGTGTTTTGCTTACTCTTTCACCAAAGGCTGTTGATTGCACAGGACTAAAGGCTGAATCAAACCAGTCCTTCACTCCAAGCATCTCCTTGGAATTGCAAGATGGGACTGAATTTTCATTTGTTAGAGCATTAATGCTGTCTGCATTGAGTGATTGTCAATCCACGCGGTGCTGATGGAGTGTCCTTGTCTTTCACTCACAGCCCATATTTGCACGCCAGAGTCCGTGAGATCCTGTCCGACTGTGCCTTACCCATTTCGGTTCTGACTTTCTCTGTTGTGGGTTCCTACATCTTCAAGGAAATCGAAAGTAAGTGCTATTTTTTTGTTCTCTGCAGTGCTGGGGTTTATGAAAAAAAAGAGAAATGAAATCCTAGAAAGGTTTTGCTAGAAAATAGCCAAGTTCTTTCAGTGTAATTTCACAAACCCTGTGTGTTCCTCCCACCTCTCCAAGAGCTCAGATTTCCTAACGAGCAGATTTATTCAAAACCCAAACCAAACGAGGCTGAGTCAAGTTTGTTCTCCAGAAAAGTTATCCAAATGAGTCTTTTCAAGGAACCTGAAGTGTGCATCTCTTTCAATGAGGAGGATCAACGGTTTCTGCCAAGGAACAAAGGGCAGAGTAATTACCAGTTGATGGTCCCAGTCTGTCCTCTTTGTCTCCAGTTAGATTTTCCCCATTTAGGTGAAATGGTGCCGAACATCTGGGCAGTTCTAAGTTACATAAGGAAATCTAAAACTGAGACACACCATTCATTGGCAAGGTAGATCAACTTTTCCATATCAGGAAGTGATAATGGGGACAGGAATTGCGTTGTCCTGCGGTGACGTGAGTGGGTGATGTGAGGAAATGTATGGAAACAAATAAGAAATGGCTTTTTTTTTTTTTTTTAATGTGATGGCCATTCCATCCAGTTGGATTGCAAAATGGTATGTGGCCTTGCGTGATTTATCCCTGGCCATGGATTGCTTCCAATGGCAGGAAAGCAGGGGCATGTTATACTAAAATGCCTTGTTGGGTATGAGGGAGTTTTCAAATGCCTGAGTTGATTAGCTGCTAGTTAGAAATAAGGTTTTTCCAGTCTAAAACCACCTTGCATCTGTGGAAAACAAGTTTCCCCTCTTTTGTTTTGCTCCAACACATGCAATGCCTCGCTAGATCTAGCAGTGATCTGTCAAATCGGGATGGCAGCCACGTTCTGAGGGGATGGAGGGGAAAAAAACCAAACCAAAACAGCCAGATGGACCCGTCTTCCGTGACCTTCTGGCTCCCACATGCCACAGCATCACGCCTGCTTTGCTGCATTGGCTCCCAGGAGCTTGTGGTGTGGGTAGGACAGAGTCCATGTGGATGGTCGGACCAGAAGGTTCCTCCTAACGTCATCCCCGTCCTCTTTGCAGTGTCCAAATTTAACTACAACACGTCTGACAGCCTGTTCGTGCTGGCCCCCGTGCAGTCCCTGTCCATCGGGTCGGTGATGAGCGCCATGGGCCTGGGCTTCCTCCTCTCCATGCTCTTCTTCATCGAGCAGAACATCGTCGCCTCGCTCACGAACGCCCCGGAGAACAGGTAACAACGTGGGGCTGGAGCCAGTTCTGCTCACCCAGAGCATCAGGAAGCGTGGTCAGGGCGTGTTCTTAACACCTCCTGTTGTCACAGATGAAGGTGACTCTGCTGCTTGGCTCCTCACCACCCCCAGAGCCCGCTGTTGTGGCAGCGAGCCAGAAACTCAAAGCACTCAGGAGCCCATCACCTCAGCCTGGTTCTTCTTTACCTTCTGCTCAACACCCCACCTTTTCCCCCACCTAAAAGTCTCAAGGTGTTCTCCAGGAAGAGTTTTGAGAGCTGAGGTGCAGCGCAGTGAATGTTAGGCAGATATTTAGTGTGGCTTTGAGGTCTGTGGATGTACCTGCAGATATTTAGGGGGTGTCTGACACATATGGACACTCGCACTGCTCTTGTTGAAAATGAGGAGTCAGTGACCTACATAAATGTCATAGCAGGATATGCTGCAGCTGAGCAGCAGAAGTGTTTGGAGCTGTTAGTTCCCAACTGAAAGAGGTGGATGTGAAATAAAACAGTGTGTCCTATGCCTGATAAGTCTGATTTACGTGCAAGCTTGAGATGTTGCTATTAAAGCATTCCCTCTGATGTTTTTGTGCTGGCTGCAGTCAGATGTGATACGGAGAATGAAGGTGTGTGAGGTTTTTTTCCCAGGGAAACTACCATGTCTCCGAGGAGTTTTTTTGCTAATGTACTGCGTGGGAGGGTTCTCTCCTTGCATAATACACATTTTGTATTCTCCACGTTGTGCTGGAGTCACCCAGAATTAGGGGAGAGGAGACAAGCTCAAATCCAGTTACACTCAGGTAGTTTCCTCTGACCACCCCTTATCTCTATTATATCCCTGTAAGTGTTGCATAAATCTGTATGTAAGTGGGTCATCTCTTTGCTCAGATGAATTTCTTCTAAACTTGTGGTATTTTCCACTCGGGTGTCCTTAAGCAATGTGAAATATTCTTTGGAGCTGTTCAGAGTGGTTTTTTTTGGAATGCCTCCTTACAGGGCTGAGCTGATGCTGGGGTGGTTGTTAGGGTATGGGGTTTTGGAGATGGACAAGCTAGGACTTGAGCACTTCTGTTTGAGGTGCCACCACGGAATAAAATACTGTCATTTGTACCAAAATAGAGAATGCGCTCTTGGTGTCTTACCAGGGGTAGTTGTTTCCTTCTGTAGAAAAAGGAAAAAGAGGATGTTTGTACCTGCTGTGTTTTGCTGAAGGATGATCAGAGCAGGTGGTGTAGGACAGTCCAAGGAATGCTGGGCTGGTTGGGCAGTGAGAAGATAACCAAGGATAAGACATCCAGATGTTTGTTGAGCTAGGCAAGCTTAGAGAAGCCTGTCCATTGCTCAGAGCAGGTGTACACCATGCATGGTGCTGGGTCCAGTGTCCTGTTAGATCATTACAGAGTGGTTTGGATTGGAAGGGACTTTAGAGGTCATCTGCTTCCAACCCCTTCTGCTAGACCAGGTTGCTTAGAGCTCCATCCAGCCTGGTCTTGAACAGTTCCAGGGATGGGGCAGCCACAGCTTCTCTGGGCAACCTGTGCCAGGGCCTGCCCACCCTCATAGTCAAGAATTCCTTATTGATATCAAATCTTAACCTACTCTGTCAGTTTTTAGCCATTCTCCCTTGTCCTGCCACTCCGTGCTCTTGTAAATAGTTTCTGCTGTTCTTGTTGGCCCCTTCAGTTCCTGGAAGGACTCCATTAGGTCACCTCAAAGCCTTGTCTTCTCCAGGCTGAACAATGCCAATTCTCTCAGCCTTTCCTCAGAGCAGAGCTGCTCCAGCCCCCTGATCAACTTGGTGGCCTCCTCTGGACTCCCTCCACCACGTTGTTGTGTAACCTTTGTGCTTGGAGCCCTCTGGAAAGGGCAGACAGGACAATGCCACAGTAACCCCGGGGATGCTGAGGGTGCCTCTGCTCTGAGAAAGCAGCACATGGGCAGGGGCCAACAGAGGAAGCGTGTTTACAGTCCCCTCCTTCCTGCCAGCACCTTCCAGCTCCAGAGGAGTTGCAGTGTGGACATCTACCTGCTCACCCCGTGGCCTCCTCCATCAATGGAGCTGAGCACTCCCAGGGAGACAAGTCCTTTTGTTCCCAAACTGAACCCCACCCAGGGTTTCTGCTGCCCAAACAAGGGCATCTGCTGCTCTCTGAGGGTAGATATTGGGCACAGATGTCCATGTGCTGGGTCAAGTCTAACAGCTCCATGTGCCTCATATCTTAGATGGCTCCAAGTCTGTGCTTAGGGGTTGGGCAGAGCTTGTTTGGGTGGCATTGAGACACCTAAATGGTGCTCCTTCTCTAGTTGGTGGTGCCCAGAGAGCAATTCAGCTGATCCCTTGTGTGAGGATGGCTGGGCAGAAACACAGCCTTACACCTTTTGGTTGGGTGTTAAAGCCTGAGAGCTGAATCCTTCCCCAGCCTTTTTCCTGAACTTTACCTGGAATAGCTGAGCAGTTGGTACCAGATGGGAATATTCAGGGAAGGGGCAGATGTTGGAAACAAATGGCAAGGTTAAACTAGATGAGTTTAGTGTTAGTGCTGCTCTGGGCAGTCCTTGGAAACTGCATGTGGTCACTTTCCTTGATGGAATCATTGAAGGCCAGGTTGGACAGGACTTGGAGCAACCTGGGCTGGTGGGAGGTGTCCCTGCCCATGGCAGGGGGGTGGAACGAGATGATCTTTAAGGTCCCTTCCAACCCAAAGCATTCTGTAATCCGTTCCATGATTCTATGTCTACCAAGGAGGAGCTGAAGTTTAATGAATGCCTGTCCCATTTTCTTATCATGCAGTAGCAATTACATAATTAGGGGATTACTGCAGCATCTCAAGCACGTGTTCCCCCCATGAGGAAGGCGGGAGATCAGTGTTGAAAACAAGACAGATGAGAAACTTCAGTGTCAGTGGTTTGTCAGCCAGTGCTGAGGAATTTTAACCATTCCCTCCACGGCCTCGGCTGACAAACATAAATGTGGATTTTGCAGGAGCAAAATGCTGATGGAATTTTCCCGGGCTGTTGTTTTAGTGGGCTGTCTGTCTGCTCAGTGTTGTTCTCTCCAGTTTGGGAGCAAACGGCCACGTGCGCTCGCGTAACGCAGACGGGACAGCAGGAGGTGTGAAATCCCTCCACGAGCGGAAGAGCACTTGGGCGTCCTCAGCTGGCTCAGCTTCAGCCTGCGGGGGTTGCGCCGGCTGCGGGGTTTAACAAAGACCTCGTTTCAGGTTGGTGAAGGGCACGGCCTATCACTGGGACCTCCTGCTCGTGGCGCTGATCAACACGGGGCTGTCGGTGTTCGGCCTGCCGTGGATCCACGCCGCCTTCCCGCACTCCCCCATGCACGTCCGGGCCCTGGCCTACGTGGAGGAGAGGGTGGAGAGTGGGCACATCTACGAGACGTAAGTAGGAAGGGCGGGGGTGTCTTTGGTTTCCTTTGTGGTTTCCCAGCCCTTTGGGAACAGCGGGTTGCCTGGTTGTGGGAGTTGGATGTTTTCTGGAAGACCTGCAAGGTAGGGAGATGCTCCAAATGAGGTCACCTTAGCCAGTGTGACCCTTGCCTTGGCTTCATCCCCTCCACTGAAGTGCTTCCTGTAGGACAGAGACACAAATTCATGCTCTAGCCAATACCTGGCATTATCCTACTGGGATTCCACCCGCTCCAGTGCAAATTCTCCTCTGGAAGAGTCAGCCAAGGCCGCTTTCAGCTTCATCCTTGTGGAAGGCTCAGGAGGTGCTTTGGCTGGATCTTTCTGGATGTCTCCACCAGAAAGAACCCAAGCTGATTCATTGCCTGAAACCTGCCTGGTGGTTATTACAAAGGGTGGGGAAAATGCGCCGTTGTTTCAGAGCTCCCATAACGTCTTCCACGGTGTTTTGGGAAGGAGAGATGCTTGAATTCTCTTGGTTTTAAGCAAAAGCAAATGTGAAGCCTTGCTGGGGTCACAGCTTTCTATTTAAAACCAAATCTTTTGCTGTTCTGAGTCAAGAAACAGATTCTTATCAGAGACCTATTAAAAAAAACGAAGTAAACCCCTATTTCTCAAGAAAGCTGCTCCAGAGTAGAGCTTGTGTGGCCTGTTTGATCTCAGTGTGTTAGAGCTGAGTGCTTTTACCACAGGAGTGGTAATTTCCACTCACATGCCATTAGTTTTAATTATCCTGCCTGGGTTTCGTTTTCTCGGTTGCCACTTACCAAAAGTGAGGCTAAGTGGTCATTTACTTTGGGGGATGGAGTGGCTCTGTCTTAATGCCAGTCTGTTCTTGGTGCCAGCTGGCCCAGCCCAACAGGCACAGCTGCTTTTTGGGTCAGGGCTGGACAGATTTCACCTTCCACATCTGGAAGCTGCCGAGTCCTGCTGCTCCCTGCAACTCTTTTACAGCTTTGTTTCCTGGGAAATCAGCCCCTCGAGCTTGTATTCCCATTAGAATGTGTTGCTGGCAGTTTTTTCCATCTATATCACAGAACCACAGCATATCCTGAGCTGGAAGGGACCCACAAGGATCATCCAGTCCAACCCCTGGCCCTGCACAGACACCCCACCAATCCCACCCTGTCCCTCGGAGTGTTGTCCTAGGGCAGGTTTGAGGCTGTGAATATAATAAATACTAAGCCCTATTTAAAAAACAAAATTTAATTTTGAAATTTGAATTCTGTAGGGTTTTTTAATCCATGCCCTTGCTCCTTGTGTCCATGAGCTGCTCTGGGATCCCTCTGCTCTCCATTTGCTTGAGAGGTGCAGAACTCACCCTTTGAAACCCACATGCCAAGCCTCCCTCCTGTGGTCAGTTTTAATACCTGGTGTCTCTTTCCCTGTTTTATCATGGTCTTGATTCTTCCTTCTGGCTTTCCCATGACAAAGCCAAGTCCCTTGCCTGAGTTAAGGACTATTTTTTGCCCTTGCTCTCTGCTCCTTCACCCAGCTGCCCAAAACTGAGCCATCAGAGAGGCCTCTTTGGCCACTCTCAGCTCGATGTGGCTCCAGTGGTTATCCTGGACGGGCTGAGGGATGCCCTGACCTCGCCCAGGGTGTTCCCTCACGGCACAGCTCTTCCCTGCTGGAGGCAAATCGATGCTGAGAGCTGGATATTGGGCGTGAAGAAGGGAATGAGGATTTCCTAGTGCTTTGAACTCCCTTTGAGACCAAAGCTTTTTGTTCTCTGCAAGGCGCTGAGCTATAACAGGAGGCTCCATGCAATGTAGTCATCTTTTTTTTTTTTTGCTTCTTTGGGGG
>JAWWEU010000125.1:72979220-73001068 GCA_035583155.1 Acropternis orthonyx | reverse complement strand
GGGGGGGGGGGGGGGAGGTTGTGCTGGCTTAGACTGGTTGAACATTTGGATCCATTTCTCCAATATGTTGGGTAGGAGGGAGATGTGTGGGGGCCTCTTGTCTCACAAGGGGTTGTCATGGTCCTGCAGAGGATGATTTTTTTTTTTTTTTTATTTTTTTTATTTTTCATGCCTTTTCTCTTCTTGTTTGCTTCTGGTTTTGCTGACGTTGCAGGCGTTTCCAGGAAGTGGGCTGAGTAGGGAAGGAGGGTTTGTTCCGAGTTGATTGAGCACTTTAATACTTCCGTGAAGGTTAAGACAAGTAGAATGTAAAAGAAGTTTAATTATAAGCTCTTTATATACGCACAATGCTCTGTGTTAACTGTTGCCAAAGAACTGGGTTTGAAAGATGAGCTGCTGGGAGAGTCCACGGTGTTCACCTGGGACCACAAGGTAGGGGGGGAAAGCTGCTGAAACGAGTGGATTTTTGGAAGTTGCTTTTTGACAGCTGCCAAACCGATCAGAAACCGGGGAGAGAATGAAATTCTCCTCTCAAACCTGGGGGTTTTTGATCCTTGCGTTGAATGTAGGAGCGAGAAGTGAGCTTGACAATTAAAACTGGATTTATACCTGACTAGTTTCGGTGGTCTGAGACTTATTTTGTTGCCTTCAAAAGCCGTTCTTGACGTGCTTGTGTGTGGAAATAGGTGTGTTTCTCCATGTTAAATTCAGGCAGACTGGTGAAAAACCTGGACTGCTGAGCCAGCAGGGTAGCACTTTGGGGATTGCTCAGGAAGCGAATCTGACAACTCCACCAGCACAATTCCCGGGCTCCCAGGGGTCAACAGGCAAAGGCATGAGTAAATGTCAAGCTCTGCTTGGATGTGCATCATCACTGCATTGCTCTGAAGGGCTGGGGATGGAGGAGAGGGATTCAGCTGCTTTCCTTCAGAGCTGCTGAAGTGCTGCAAGGTGGGCCTGACCACGGGACACGACGCAGGATTCCGGATGATCCGTGTGAACTGGGGATGCTCTGGAAAGCAGTGTGGTAGGGGTGGTCACAGTCACACTGGGGTGTCCTGCCCAGAAGGTCCACATCAGCTGTACCAAAAGACTCTCAGCTTTTGCCTGTGGGATTTGGCTGCTTTGGAAGCTGGACTGTGTTCTGTGGACGCTCCTTGGAGAAACACGGAGTTGGCCAAAGCTGGACAGAGCTGGAGAACATTTAGGGGGTGGGAGGGAAGGGCTTGGGGTTTGCCTGGTTTTTTTTTTTTAAACCTTCCTTTGTGGTTTCTCAGCAACAAAAAGGGACCTGAGACATGCCATGTCACCAAAAGCACCTCCTGTTGTCCAGTCTGTGTCCCACCAAGTATCTACACCATCGCTGATACACATCCATGTTATTCCTTGATCAAGTTTTTTTTTTGGTTGTTGCATTCAGAATCTGTCCTTTGGAGTGTTTTACCTGCTTAGAAGTTTAAAGGGCAGAACCAAGGTTGGCTCAAGCTCATCTCTGTTCCTCCAAAACCTCACCACAAGCCGTTTTCTGTCATCTCCTGACCCAGCATTTTGCTTCCCCAGCCCTTCTCTGGAATCTCCCCTGCGGAAATGCTGCCAAAGCGCCAAGTGGGAATTTTTCTCTGGAGAACTTGAGGACCAGCGTGGCAGTGGCTGCTCCCTTGGGGCTTGCTTTGCCATGACCAGGAATTCTGAAGGACTCACAGCTGTCCTGCAGTGTCCTCTGCATCTCCTCAGCCTCTGTGGCCCAGTGCTCCACTGGGGCTGTCCTGCTTTCCTCTCTCAAGCTTCCAAAACAATCCAACAGACATAATGGGATGGGTTTGCCCCGTTTTCTGTGTTGAGGCCTGTGGATAGTCAGAAGCGAATAGTCCTCTCTAATTGTTTTCATATTTAATTAAAGCATTTCAGTACCAAAGCCTGGCCATTGCCCTGCTGGCTGCAGAGCTGCTTGCAAGGATCCAAACCATCCGTGTTGTGGGAAGAGCAGACAGGGGAGGCAATTGCTGGAGAACACAGAAATCAGCCCCTTCCTCTTCAGCTTCTGTGTGTTCCCCTCCCACCCCAAGACAATCCTTAGCCGTGTCTTTCCTCCCCTTGCACGAAATGCTGCATGATTTTGGATGGCTTGGCTCTGCTCTGATGTCACATTAAGCATTGCAGAGCCTGGCCGGGGGAGGTGCTGCCTTCTGCTCCCCATCTGCATCCCTGCTGACTCGGAGAGCTGAAGGCTGCCCCCTCATCCCTGTGACAACCTCTTGCTGCTGCAGCCACAGGTGGGAGTCCAGAAAGGGGGAGCAAAGTGCCAGGAGATGGAAAAACAGCTTGCAGTTTAATTTTTTTCCTCCTTGATCTGAGCTATGCTGGCACTTGTTAGTGTGGGGAAAAAAAAAAAAACAAAAACAGAAGAATAAAAGGAAAAAGCTCCCTGGCAGTGAAGTATTTGTGTGATCAGGGGGTTCCAGAGAATCAGCATTCAAATTCCAGAGTTGGGGGATTGGTGTCAGTGCTTGGGATGCTTGTGGAAAGGCTGGGATCAGTTCTCCCTGCCCATCAGTGACAATTGGTGTCTTAATGTGCTTTTTTTTTTAGGCAAGGTCCCCCACGACTGGGTGCCTGGGGTGGTTTCTGCAGCTCTGTCCCTGTGAGGGAGGGCAGGGAACCATGGCCCTGGTGGGTTCTGCCAGGGCTGCTGGAGCAGGGGGGGCTCCCTTGGGGCTCTGAGCTGTGACATCTCCAGGCTGTCCTTGTCAGGAGGTGGTTGGGTGACACCTGAGTGACACACCTGAGCTCAGGCCATGTGCCCCCCTCTCCACGAGCTGCTTATCTTGGGAGCTCTGTGGCTCACCTTTCTGTTTTTTAAACCTCATGCCACTGGTTTCAAACTGCACCCCCAGGTGAGTGCCAGCCTATCTAAACAGGGTTTTAAGGGATTCACATCTTCATGGAATCATGGAATAGTTTGGGTTGGGAAGGACCTTAAAGCCCACCCAGTGCCACCCCCTGCCATGGGCAGGGACACCTCCCACCAGCCCAAGTTGCTCCAAGCCCCGTCCAACCTGCCCTTGGACACTCCCAGGGATCCAGGGGCAGCCACAGCTTCTCTGCCCAACCTGTGCTGGGGTTTCACCACCCTCCCAGCCAGGAATTCCTTCCCAATATCCAATCTAAGCCTACCCCTTTCAATCTGAAGCCATTCCCCCTTGTTCCATCACTCCCTGCCCTTCCCTGCAGAGCCTCCTTTTCCTCCCCAGGGATCAGCAGCTCCCCCCAGTCTCCAAGAATTCTGATCCTGGCACCAAGTGCCCAGCTCGGGAAGCTGCAGCCATGGGGCTGTGTGTTGGCTGTGTCCAACCTGCTCTGAAGTGCCCAGCAGGTTTAAATGGATCTCTTCCCAGGGGAAAAAGCAGGATTTGGCTGCAAAGCACTGGAAAGTGAGAGGCTTTTTGTGCTGCTGGCCCTGTGAGGTTTTGGCCTGTGGGGTTTGGTGCAGCCACCCCGATGGGGTAAGCACGGTGGCTCAGTGCTCTGGTGTTTCTGGAGGTGTTCAGCCCCCTCAGTTCTCCCAGTCCTCCTTGTTGGTGTGAGTTTGTATCCTGTTCCCCCGTGGAAAGAAGTTAGACTCAGTGATCCCTGTGTGTCCCTTCCAGAATGTTCAGTGATTCTGTGAGATGTTACCCCAGAACACAGAAATTCTCTCACTAAAAAGTGCAGCAGTTCTGCTAAAACCCCCCAAACTTTATCCCAAGAGCACACCCTTTAATATTAACACAACCCAAGCCCCTTCCCCTTGTTCCCACTGCAGAAAGGGGCTGTATCTTAAATATTCCGTCATTTTCCCCTCCTGCTTTCCCTGGAGGGAAGGTAAATGCAAGATAAGCTCTGTTTAAGAGGAGAAACCTTCCTGAGCTCAGCTCAAATCCTTTTTCCTTTTCCTTGTGGCGGTGAGTTTATTTCCCAGCATCTCGCACGATGTAACTGGTTAAATCTTTCTGTGTTGGGCCACCAGGAGGTTTGTCACGGGAATATTTGAAGTGAGGCAAAGCTCCTGTTCCTTTTTAGGGAGACCTGGCCTATGGATATTGCACTTCCTAAATCTCCTCTCCCTGTGCATGTCTCTATCCAGTGCTGATTTTCCAGTGAATTTCTTTTGATAAGAGTTACTTGGGGGTTGCAGGGATAGGGAGAGAGAATTCCTTTATTGTGTAAGAAAGCTCTGTATTTAAAACCAAAATAAAAAGGAAATATGCTGTTTATATATTTGTACTTTGTGCCTAATCAGTGTCTTTTATTTAAAGCAAAGCTCCCAGCATGCCTTGGAGTCCCCTCCTAGTGCTGAGTATGTATTTATCTGGTGATATTTGTGGCATCCCCAGCACTGGCAGCATTTGAGCATCTCTCAGTTGTAAGTGTAAGGACAGGCTCATTATTTGTGAGGGTCTGGGAAGCAAAAAAATTGGATTATTTCATCATTTAATGGGGAAGCATAAGAAACAACTGCACCTTTTACCTGCTGTGCTGCCCTGAGAGCATCTGGACCTGGCTCTGGCTTCCTTGGCATCATCCAAAACAGAGATGAGCCCCAAACCTGGAGAATATTGTCATATGGGAGCCTGGGAATGACCCACTCCTTCAAGGAGTAAATTCCCTGGTTACCTACCACGGGATGCAGGCTTGGAGAGTTGCCCTCCAGCTCCAGGATCCTGGAGGAGCTCACTTGGCTGGAAGAGGGACTTTCTGCATAGGAACAAGCTGAGTTTGAGGTTTGAGGGTAAGGCTGGGAACGTCTGGGTGGGTCTTAGAGCATGGTCTGGGAGCAGCCAGAGCCTGGGAAGCTGTTCCTTGTCTCCAGCCACTGCATCTCTGCAGGTCCCGTGGGATTCCTCTTCCAGGTGTGCCCTTCAGCAGCAGGAGCTGCCCTTGTAGCAATGTTGGTGACCCTCGTACAAATACCTATAAAAAAACAAAATCCACATGGACAGGCTGTCAGGAAAAAGGGGCAACCCTGTGGTGCTGATTTCATAGGGGGGGTAGAGCCTGTGGGCAGCCTTCACATTTTTGGGATCATGGGAATCTTGGAGCTGCGCCAGTCCCTGGGGCAGGGCAGGAGTGCTCAGACTCTGCTGCACCAGCCTTGTAGCATCCTCTTGAGTGAAGGAGAAGTGGGGTCAGGCGAGGCTCAGGAGCTGGTTTTGCAGCTCTGTGTTGCTCTTTCAGCATGACTGGAGAGCTTAAATGTGTCCTGTCCAAGACTGTTCCCTCCTGGACGTGCTGGAGACCCCGAGAAGAGGATGGAAGAACTGCTAAGAAGTGGTTTTGCCCCACCAGAGCCTCCTGGAAGATGTGGGGTCACCTGGGTCTGTGGTGCCCCTGTGGGATCTGTCTTCCTCCTCTCCAGGAGGATCCTCTCCCCCAGGTCCCTGCCTGGAGCCCAGGAATAGCCTTGGAAGGGTGGGAAGGCTGTGCAGCCCCTCTGGGCTGCAGTGAGGGGTGAGGGGCTACACAGGACTGGAAACATGCAGGAATTCAGCAAGCCCCTCAGAGTGGTTGCTGAGGAAGCAGGGAGGAGGTGGGAAGGAGGTGTCTGTCACCTTCTGGATGGCGCTGCATGGAATTTTAGTGGATGAGCATCTGCCTGGCAGGGCCACAACCCTGCAAGATGCCAAGTGTGCCCGATCAAAGCAGCTTTCTATTGTTAGTTGGTGTAAATGTCAGTGGCATTTGGGGCGGATTCAAGCCGGAGAAGGGTCGGATGGGGACATCTCCCCCCCCACACACCATGTCCTTCCTTCCCCACCAGGGTGATGCACTGCCAGGAGCTTTGCAGGGGGATTGAAATGTGCCCTGGCCAAAAATTGCATGGATAAAACCATTCAAAGAGGAGCCAGGCCCCGGGGATGTGAGCTGTGGGTTTGCCCTGTACCACGGCTTGGCATGGAAGGCGTGGAAAAAGGGATTGTTTAGGGTGGCTGCATCTTCAGACTGCTCTGAGTTTGTCAGGACGTTTCCCTTCTCAACGTCCTGCTGTGATTTAAACTGCGAAGGGGGTTGGAATGTTCCTCCCCGCACTTCCTAGCCCGGATCAAGAACCCAGAGATGGACCAGAGAGAAGGCAGGAGAAATGTTACAGCCAGAAAGGGGGCAGGAATCTGAAATTTTCAGTGTAAGAGCCCCAAAAAAGCGCAATTAATTGCAGGTTGGTAGAGTTCGGTTATTTGTTTGATTTATTTATGTATTTATTTAATTAATTAATGCTTGAGGTGGGTCTTTTCACGTGTTTGTTTTCCGGGCAGCACTTTGCATCCCTGAGCCTTCCCAGGCACCAAACCCTGCCGGTTTTCTTCGGCGGTTTGATCTGCTGAGAGCAGCTGCCATCTAGGGGACAGAGGAGAGAAGGCAAGGATGGGGTTTCATTTCCAAACCTGCGGTATTTGCTCCACCACACCAACCCACCTGCGCTGCCAGCCACCTTCTCCACCGAGCACGGAGAACCCCAGGCTCAAAGTGGGGAGTTAGAGGATGCTGGGCTCGAGTCCGGCTTAGCCAGCCCCAAATCCAGAGCAGAAAGTATAAAATCGTGGAATTGTGTGGGTTGGAAGGGACATTAAAGCCCACCCAGTGCCACCCCCTGCCATGCGCAGGGACACCTTCCACCAGCCCAGCTTGCTCCAAGCCCCGTCCAACCTGCCCTTGGACACTTCCAAGGCATTTGCCTTCCTGCAGCTCTTGTGCCTAAAGCCACGGACCAGAGAAGCCTCGGGAAAGGTTTTTCTGGAGTGGTTTGCTCCAAATGTGTGGTGAAACCACAAGTGAGACAGAGTAGTGTGGGCTCACTGTCTGTAGGCACAGATTGGCATTCCAGCTCTTGGTTGGCCATGATGTCCTGCACCAACTTCCTTTCTTCCTGCTGCTCTCCAAAGGGATGTGTCCTGCTGGCTTTGGAAAAGGTTTGGCCAGAAGTCCTTGCTCTGCATCACCTGCTTGCCTCCCTTGAGAATTTGGATGTTCCAAAGGTGCAACACGACAACCACAGACTCACAGAGTCATAAAGGTTGGAAAAGCCCCTCTGAGATCATCCAGTCCAACCATCCCCCAGCACTGCCAAGGCCACCACTGCCTCCTGTCCCCAAGTGCCACATCCACAGGGCTTTGAAATCCCTCCAGGGATGGGGACTCCCCCCTGCCCTGGGCAGCTGTGCCAGGGATGGACAGCCCTTTCCAGGAAGGAATTTTCCCAATATCGGATTTAAACATCCCCTGGTGCAACTTGGCATCATTCCCTCCCCTCCTGTCCCTGTTCCCTGGGAGCAGAGCCCGACCCCCCAGCCCCGGCTCCCCCCTCCTGGCAGGGACTTGCAGAGCCAGAAGGTCTCCCCTGAGCCTCCTTTTCTCCAGGCTCAGCCCCCCCAGCTCCCTCAGGGGGCTCATTCCCTGCTCCAGGGCTCCAACCAGCAGCTGTCTCCCTGTGTTATACCCAAAACCAGCCTCTCCCCAAGCCCTTGGAAAAGGTGCATGGCAGAGCAGGAGGTGGAAATGCTGCATGTCCACTACTTTGAGTAAATAATGAGCACTAGTGAGACCACCTCATTAATAAAAATCTGCCAAATTGGTGCCTACAGCAGCGAGGCAGAGCTGCAGGGCCCAAGGGTTTGTGTTGGAAACTTCAGCTGAGCCACTCCTTTCTCACCCTCTCCTGTTTCAGGTGGTTGTTTTTTCTTTAACTTTATCAGTTCTGGAGATCCTTCTGGCAGCCACCACAGGGTGGACAGCGGGGGCTGCAGGCCAAAAGTTTGCTCTCAGGGGCTTCTCTCCATCCCTTTCATCCCCAGATGTCTTTCCTGCTTATCCCCATCCTCCCCCGGGGCGGTCCCAGCCGTGCAGGACACCGGGATGAGGCTGCCAGAACGTCTTCTCTGGGATTTAGCCGGGACGGGGCACAGAGAAAACCCCTTGAGAGCCCTCCCAGGTAACTCGAGATTGCAATTTTAGCCCTAAAAGCTGCCTGTTGTCTGTGCAGGCTCCAGCAGAGGGAGCGTGGCCGCACGGAACGGCGTTAAACCCTCTGCTCTTCAGCAAATCCGCCTTTTGGAGACGAACTATCGGGATGTCTCCTTCGGATGGCGCTTCCCGGTGACATTTCCAATCGCCCCCCCTCTGCTCAAACGGCAAAACGCACGGGGAGCCTTTATAAATAACTCAAAAGTTTAATTTTTTTTTTTTCTATTTTAAGGAGGTTAGGCACAAAAAAAAAAAAAAAAAAAAAAAAAAAAAAAAACCCAAAAAAAACCAACCAAAAACCCAACTCAGAGCTTTAAGTCACTGGTAAATTGTTCATTTATCAATGCTGCCTCAGCTTTGCCCTTCATGGAAATGGGAATTTAGGCAGCAGGCCCTTGGCCGGTTGGATCCTCTGGATGAAACCCTTTGGTTCCTGATGTCACCACTGTGGGATCAGCGCCCTGGTCCCCGCAGGGCCACTGGTTGTGCTGCTCCCTCTTGTCCTGGAGGATGGATTCCTGCAAGGAGGGAAAGCTCCTGCTGCTGCGGTGCAGAGGGAAGCCAAAGGGAGGGCAGGATGCAGGGATGCTTGGCTGGGCTGAGGGAACAGGGATAGGGACGTGTCCAAGGCCAGGCTGGAATGGCCTTGGGGCAACCTGGACTAGTGGGAGGTGTCCCTTCCCATGGCAGGAGGTGGAACTGGATGATCTTTAAGGTCCCTTCCAACCCAAACCATTCTATAAGGTCTTTTTGTGGTCCAGCCAAAAGCGTTCCACTTAGACGCCACAATTTCTTATTTAGGGGCCCTTATTCGAACATCCTTTGCCATTTTTAAAACTGCAGGTTGATTTTTAAAGGACACCGGTGGTTTGAAAGTTTAAACGCAGAGCTTCGCTGCCCTCCTGGGCCTTCCAAGCGCCTCAGCTTCCCTCTAAGCTCCCATTTAGTGGCCTCTGCCAGCCCCATTCCACAGTCCACATCCCAAGGGAATGGGACTGGCCCCCCTGGACTGGCCCCCAAGCCACGGGGAACACAGCTGGGATATCCAACCATGTCTCGGGTACCACAATCCCACCTCTCTGAGGTGGTGCTGGCCGTGGGTACGCCCCAGGGAAGCCGGGTTTTGGTGCTCCTCAGGAGGAGCTGGGGCTGCCTTTGCAAGCAGGGGAGCCTCAGAGGGAGGGCGGGAGATGCCCATGAAGAACGAGGGGATATTTGGGGCAGTTTGGGTCACTGAAACACCTTGTTCATCGTGATTCCTCATCACAGCCACGGGAGGAGCGCTGTGGCATCTGCACATGGTCGGGTTATTGGCCACGCTGCTGAGAAGGGGAGCTAAGCCCCTCTTTTTCCAAATCAGAGGGGGTTTGGATACCCCAGACCAGTTCACCCCAAACTTCTCTTATCCTTGGAGATGCTCCTGGAAAGCTGATGGTCTCCAGTGGTTAATTTTATCCATCTGGGCAGGCTCTGCCTCTCGGAGGGAGAAATGTCACCCTCTGGTGCAGGGGAGATTGCTTTGGGATGCTGCTCCTGGAAACACTGAGAGGGTGAGGGCCTTGGAGTTAATGAGATTGCTCAAAATTTGCATATTAATAACTGTGTCTATTACCTTGCCGTTAGACTTAATAGGGCATAATATTAACAATTAATTGTTAATAAAATAGCCACTTTATGGTCATTTGCACATGAAAATGGAATAATGGATGTGGGCACTGCCTTCACAAAACAGTGGGAGGACTTTGGTCACCCCTGCCCTGCTGCAGATGGAGGGGAAACTTTGGTTATTTTGTGCCTTCTGCTTCTCAGCTTTATTTTGGAGGACAGTTTTCCTTGGGGTTCATCCCTCTGGCTCCAGCAGCATCCCCGCTCCTCCAAATCTGTGCCATCTTCTCAGGCAAAGGAAGAAAGCTCCAGTTAGTGGCTGAGCTGAGGCACGCTGGCCATTTCCTCCCCTAATTGCCATTAAATGCAATTAGTGCTTTCCCAGCACCCCAGAAACAAGTGTCTTAGCAAGGTCACCACGGCGTGTGGCTGGAGAAATGCTGTGCTAAGAGTTTTAGCCAGAAGAATAGTTCTTATTTTCAATCCTTTCTTTCACACAAAAACTGGCATTTCCCTTTCTGTCCTCCCAAAAATCAGCCCATGCAGAGAATGTGCCCTCTGGCCGCTCCACGTGCATCCCATGTGACTTTCTGCCCTTGACTTTGCAGGAATTCAGTTGCTCCCCGAGTTATGAGAGCAGCTCATTCCCGTGGAAAGGTGGGAAACCCCCTCCTCTGGAGCGCCCAGACCCACAGGAGGTTTGAAAGGGAGAAGCTGTGGGTTGTATCCTACAGAAACTGGGCTGGGATGGGAGAGAGGGGGGTTAATGCAGCTCCCTGAAGCTCTCGCAGGATTTTCAGGCTCTGGAAGGCCAGAGCGAAGGGTCCATGAAGTTCATCACCTCCACAAGCACCTCCTCTCCTTCCTTCCCTCTCTGCCAGGAGATGAACTCGACTGCTGTGCATAATCCAGCTGCTTCCCAGCAGTGCCTTGAGAGGAAAAATCCCTCCCTGTCTCTCCTTACTAACGCAGTTTGCTGTGGTTTTTCTCCCAAAGGCAACCTCCAGAAAGCAGGAAAAACCCCACCCCGTGTTCCTGCCATCCCCTCTCCCGCGGGGGTGGAAGCAGGGATGAAGTTTGCAGCTCGAGTTCAGATGGTTTTCCTGAAATTCTCCAGCAACCTGGCCACAGACTGCCTAAGCTGGTCCTTAGGGGGTGGTTTTCTTCTTGCGTGACTTTGTCTGGGCTTTGAGACTGCAGAATCCTTCATTCCTGCGGCGGGGAGCCCTGCAGATCCCCTTTGCTCCTTGGAAATAGGGGATGTATCTGTGTGCCGAACAGCAGCGATTTCAGGCCGGCCGCTGAGGCAGCTCCCGGTGCCCCGACCGTGCGGGGACCGGGGTTTGAGGCTTTGCATCAGTCCCGTCCCACCCCGGCACGTCACTGCTCTTGAGGGGCCGGAAAAGAAACCCCACCTGTAATGGAAAAAGGGGGGGGAAAAAATAAACCCCGGAGCTCCAGCACGTCCTGCCCTGGTGAGGAAGCTATTTTCGCCAGCCTCCCACACACGCTGCGAAGCTCGAGCAGCAAAGGAGAAACCCCGGCGTTAAGCAGAGCCCGGACAGCCCAGTTTTAGCTCTCCGGCGCTTCCCCGGCACATGGACCTTTTCCCGGGAACATCTGCCTCAAAAATCCACCGGGAGAGGGGCCGGCTTTGACCGGAGGTGATGCGGTGCTTGCCATCGCAGAGATTTAAAGGTGTTTGTCCCATTACAGCCCTCCGCGCCGTCCCCGGGAGGGCTGGAGGGTGCCAGGGTGTGTGTACAGTCATGGGAAGGGCGAGGGAGCTGGTGGCACCAGGGACGAGATTCCCATTCTATCCTGAAGTGCTTAGCACAGGGCAGAGCGTCGGGAATCGCTTCCCGAGCCTGCAAACAGCTCCGGAGCCGCACCCCTGCACCTCTCCATCATCCCCAGGGGTGCAGGATGGGGCAAGGGGAGAAGCCCCACACCTACCATCCCCCCGGGACACTCCCAAGGGAACTGCCCTTGGGAGCACCCAGTGCAGGGGATGTCTCTGCTCCGCATCTTTCACCCCGGGAGGCGCAAACAGCGCCTGTCTGGCGCCCTGGGTTGAAGCACCGGGGTGATCCCAGCTCCAAAGTGCCCGTGAAGCCTTGGGTGGAGAGGGAATGGATGTGGATCTTTACATGTTCTTGCCTGGTTTGCTTACAGTCCTTGTTTCCGTGTTCCCAGGATAAGGGAAAGGCTCGTCTTCAGGGATTTGCCTCTCCCTGGCTGTTTGCTGCTCTTCAGTGCCGAGCTGAAGGAATATGAGACCGGCTACAAGTAGGAGGGGTGGGAAAACGCACGGAATGGGGAAAGAAACCCTCTCCCGTAAAGTAATTTAAAAAAAATCTAGGGAAGTGTGCTCTGGAAATAACCTTTCCCTGTACCCTTCCTTGCTGGGATCCAGGCTGCTTCTGCTGCCTCGCCGCGTTCAGAGGCATCCTCTCAACTTCCAGCCTTTCCCTCCAGATCCTCACACGCTCCCTTCCTCTCCCTCCCATCGCTGCAGGATCCAGCCTGGACCCCCCTCCCCGCTCCTTGCTCCTCCCTGGGGCTCGGAGGCAGCCAGGGACCATCTGGGTCCCTGCCCGGGAGAGGCGAGGGGAGGGCGGTAGGAGGGACCGGCGAGGCGGGGAGGGGAGAAGGATGCTCCGGGGGTGGCTCTTTGCTTTCTCGCCTGCCCGGAGCTCGCAGGGGCTCGCCTGGAGGATGTCTCACCCCCTCGGCACAGGTAACTCTGGGACCCCCATCGCCCCAGCCGCGGCGGGGATGCAAAGGGGAGGAGGGCGTTGCAATCCGGCTTTGATTGAAACAAAACTTCAAGGGGGAAAATGGGGTTTGAAACGAAAACAAAACAAAACAAACCGACACGAAAAGGATGCAGGTTGTGCATGACGCTCGCAGCCCTACACGGGGGTGAGCCCTGCCCTGAAGTTTCCTTCTGGATGGCTGGGAAATACTTCCAGAGGTGGATTCCCGGGGGGGTAGCTTCTCCCCGTGTGTCCCTGCTGCGTGTGCGGTGGCGATGCTCAGGAATCCGGGAATGAGGATTTGTGCGTGGTACCCTGGGCGTGCTGCATGTGATGGATCCGCTCCCAGCGCGATCCGCAGCTCCGCGCGGTGGTCCCGCGGCTGTGGATGGTTCCGTGGGGCAATTCCTTGCCATGTGCGTGGATTTGCAGTCCCGGCTTTGAAGTTTGTGTGTGAAACCCGCGGGAGATGCAGCCGGCGGGGCTTGTGTGTGTGTGTGTGTGTGTGTGCCCGCATTTGTGGCTGTGACTTGTGCTGTCGCATTCCCTCCGATATCCACACGGGAGAGCGTGCAGGTGGCTGCATGGGATTGAATGTATGGATGCAGAGGGGAAGAGCAAGCCCAGCAGCACAGCTCGACAGTGACACACAACCCACGGGCAGCTCCTGCCGCTGCTTCCCCGGGGAAAAGCACAGGGATGAGCAGGGAGACGCTGCGGGCAGCCCGTGCTCCTTTAAAAGCGGAGAGGAGCTTTCTCCGAGCATCGCCCAGCAAACTGTGTGGTTTTGGGAAGCGGCTCCTTGCTGAGCACGTGAGATCCAGCCGCAGCTTTGGGAGGCTGTGGAGGGGGGGAAGGATGAGGTGGGGAGGCGATATTTTATTTTCCCAGCCTTTTTTTTTTTTTTTTTTTTTTTTGACAAAATGTCCAAAGATCAAACAGCAGGTAATTTGCTGTGATCTAACATACCAAAGATATCACAAGTCAATGGACTGCTAGAACAGCTTAACTAGAAATTATGATTTTTAATCTCTTCAGGCTAAAGATAAGAACAAGTTAAAACCATTTGAGAAATTTATTTAATCATTTCTCTGGGAGGGCAGGGAGGCTCAACAGGGTTTCCCCAAGGTTCAAGGTTAACGGAGCAGTACGTGGAGGGAATCCCAGAAAACAGTGAAGAGGGGGAGCACAACTGAAATGATGGAGCTGGGAAGGCAGAGTGGGGTGTCTGCCATGGAGTGCCAAATGTCACCCTGCAGCTCCATTTGTGCATGGGGAACATTGTTAAACTTGTATATGTATGTTGGACTTATCCAGTTCTGCACCTGAGAAAACTACAAGGCAAGTTTTCAGTGACACATATTGCTCAAAATGTGCAGGCCGTAAGGTAGAATTTCACAGGAACAGACTTGCCTCATGACCAAAACCATGAGCTAACACCACACCATGAAGGGCCAGCGTGAATCATATAGTACTCTGGAATAAAATAGTTATACAAATAGGATCACCATTATACAAAATCAGGTTTGTATATTTTTAACTATTTTTATTTCCTTCTTTGAGTGGAAAAAATATCGTATGAGGTGACAACATCCACCAGACTGTGACTGCAGTCTCCCCTCTTCTCTTCACAAGTCTTGGGAAAAAAATACATACAACAAAACAAATAAGAGAATTCAGATAGAAGGGTTTTCTCATCAACCAGTGTAATTTCTCCTATAATGTGCTTATCATGTGATAGATTTTATATTCCTCTGTCATCTTTGAAACAGTAGGAAAATAGGTGACATAATATGCCTTAGAAACTCAGAAAGTTAATGAATTCAGAGAACTCCATGATTTTATGTGTTTGAGTGTTTTCAATTTTAAGTCAATTGCTGCTAGGAAATTTTTGGATTCAGGATTTTGCATTTTACTTTGAATAGATTGTGAAAAGTAATCTTGGGACAGCACCCTAACCTTGCATTGCATTAGTGGGCTTAAGGTAAGGCTGAGTAAGAAGATGAAAGATGTATATAACATAAGCTGTGAGCTCATATGGTCTAAGCCTCTAAAGGTTTATCAGTGGCAGAAATAACTTAGCAAACCCAGGAGGAGTGTCTGCAGATGAATACATCAATACTGCACAACACATAGTGCACTAGGTAATTTGAAAGTCACAACTGCTTGCTGAAATCCCATGCATTCACAAGTTACACCTTATTAATATTTATATTGCAGTCTGGTAAGACCTGCAAATATTTAGTATTTAATTAGGAAATATTTTAATTAAGGAAATGTGTTTTCAAGTGCTATTTTGAGTTCACCTGGCAAAGACTGGACGAAGGTTGATGTTTCTAATTATTCAGGCTGAATAAGCACACTGATTCACAGAGAATTGCAGCAGAAGAGTGCTGTATAAACCTAGCTGACTGCTCATGGGTACCATGGTAGGTGAATGTCACTCAAAAATTATATTAGAAATCTTTTTTCATGACTAGAACTTGCATTTAATCATTATATCAGTGTTTCAATATTAACTATGTCATAGCAAATTGTCTTTTTCGTGGCATCAGCTAGTCAGGAAAGGTTCATAACATTGCTTTGTAAGGTCAATTCTACCCAAACTGCTGTTACTAAGAACAGCCTCAAATCCATTAGTGTTGTTAAGAGCAACAGGTCTGGAACAGTCCTGGCTGTCACAGCTATCATAAAGGCCATTACCCACATTTCCTATGTAGGGCAGTCCTCCTATTGCCTAAATTACTGGCACGTCCCTTTCTGTGACAAAAAATACAAGCAGCTGTAGAAAATGGTCTTGTGGGAGGTGGCTGAGAATGGTAGTGGCTTTGACCTTTGACACTGGAGAAATCTGAAAAGATCACCTATGTGAATGGGTTCTTATGTGTCTAGTTGTACACCACAGGGCATGTATCTTCCCTTCCCCAGTATCCAGTTCTCCCAGAACTGTTGCCCAGAGAAGCTGTGGATGCTCCATCCCTGGCAGTGTTAAAGGCCAGATTGGATGGGGCATTGAGCAACCTGGTCTAGTGGGAAGTTCTGCTCCCAAACCATTCTGTGATTCTATGATTCTGTGAAAATATCCAGCTCTGTAGGTCAGATACAGAAATATACAAAAGTAGTGGATTCCTATTTAATTTTCCAATCCCTGGTTAAAGTAATGGAGATTAGAGCATATATATATATTCTGTAGATCTTGTCTGTGTCTTCTCAGATGTCTTAAATGTGTGCCAGAAAGCACATTTGAAAAGACAAGTGTATTTACTTCTGCTAGTTAATTCCCTTGGTAACAATGTACCCAAAATTACATTTACTGGGTTCTATTACAAACTAATTTTATCCCTTTTCTTCAATTTTAGTCACAACAGAAAGCCCATAAAGAATGGTAATATCTGCAATTTTCCAAAGAGGCTAAACCAGAAGCTATTAGGGACCTTGCAAGATGCCTACTAACTGCAAACCAGCATATTATTTTTGCATTATATCCTACAGCTCCTATTTGAAATGTGTTAGAACATCCACTCAGCTGAATAAGTTGTCAAGAAAAGAAGGTTAGATGCTTCCATAAAATACAATACTTTCACAGGTAGGAGCAACTGTTTCAATAAGTCCTCCTCACCAGGGTAAGAACAGGTAAAGTTTGCTACTCTTTATTTTTTAAGGTAAATGCAGGATAAGAGGGTATTTAAATTGGCAATAAGAAAAAAGCAATTGTGACATGATAATGATGATGATGATGATGATAATGATAATAACACAACTTAACAGAGCTTATCATGTCCCTAAAATGGTGGGTGAAATCACATGTTTGCTTGAGGACGTCCCAGCTACTTTGCCTATAAGAGTCAAATGAAAAATAGTATCTCAAAGTGTAGTTAGAATAAGGATGCAAGAATGTGTCAGTGTTAGGGGGCATTGTGTTCTTAACATGAGGATGACCCCATTAATGTTATCAGCCAGTCAATGGACATCAGACAGGAGACATGGCAGGAATGGTGTGTTGGAAATACCGTGTGTTGTCAGTGATGCTGCTGTCATTTATGTTCTTGCAAGGACGTACTTCTCTTGTTAAAACTGAGGTCCTCACTCAGTGTTTAAAGATAAGGCAAGGAAGCTTCCAAAAAAGCAGCTATTAAATGTTCATAGGCTCTGAAAGTTCAGCCAAGTGTTTACTGAGAAACACCACCTGCAACACAAGACCAGAAAGCCTGTGAACTACAGCTGGAAGGGAGTCAGGACTCACAACATACACTGCACTGAGAGGTACAAATTTCCTTGTTTTCCATGAAGTTGTGATCGGCCCCTTGATCATCAGTCCTACCAGCTGTGAAGGGGATGAACAGTCAAAGGCAGGAGAATAAAATCAGTCTTGTTGGCCAGGCTCATCCTGTTCGGTACCCTGGAAGAGTAGATTTTGAAACTTTTTTTCATTATTGGGTCCTAAACCGCTATTTCATAGAGGTGTGGAATTCACACAGAAGGTATGAGCACATTGTCTGACCACTTTTTTTTCCAGGAAACTCAGACCACAGCAGGACATACAAGGACAAAGAAATTCTTATCAGCCTGCTCCACATCATAGCCAAGGCAGCACAGTCTGACCTCCCTGTTACAGAGGGAGGTAAACAGAATGCTCCCCTTTCTCCAGGAAAAATGTGGGACAAGATGCTTTCTCCCCTGAAAAAAAAAAAAAAAAGAGAAAAAAAAAAAGAAAAAAAAAGCAGGGACTCTCCTTTCCCACTTCCCACTGAGCAGTGAGATGACAGGTTTTATTTGGAAATCCTTTCTCAGCTGCATAGCAAGTCGCCCACAACCCTGTGACTTCCTCGTGAAGCAGCTGAGGTGCTACTGCTCATCAGCAAGGCATTACTTTGCAAATCAAATCCCATCATAAGCTTTGGCACCATGCTGCAGATGTAGTAATAAGCAGATAACTACATTATCCAAGCTCTGTACATCCTACTGGAAAGCTACCTTTGGGAAAAGCTGTTCTAGTAGAGATCTATACTAAAGATAGGAGACTATAAAGAAGACACACAGTTACTTCTTGTTCCATAAATCACTGCAATAAAATTTAGAGATTGGCAAATGTGCCATATGTGTGTGCTAGAAAACAAAGAAACGTTCAGTTTTCTGCATTCTGCACCTTTACATTTTCTGTGTCTGAAGCCATGTGAGCTAGCATTCATTTCACTGTTTGGCTGTGCTAAATCATTAGCATGTAGAGAAAACAGTGTTCTCTCTTGGAGACTTGACTCTTGCTTTTGATGTTATGTGTCTTTTCCTTCACCTGGAATAAGTCATGACCCTGCAAAAATGTACTGGCAAGAATGAACATTCTTACTGGAAAGTGAATGTATTTTGCTTACATTTTAGCAATGACAGGGGTGTGAAAGGAACATATGACACACAGAAGGAACACATAAGTAGCATGCGTTAATCCCTTGAAATGCTGAGGCTATATTTTAGAGGCCATGACAATATATTCATTTTCACAGGACTGTTCATTAACCACTCTATTACACAAACTGTAATAGTAAGTTCCACTAATGCCCACTTTCTTACTTATTTATGTGACTTAAACTGTCATTCACAGGTGCCTCAAAAAACACTGTTATTCAGCAGCCCTATTTAGAGCTTGCATGTTTAATGCAGGGAATTATCCATGTCCTGTCTCTTCTGTATTATCAACACGATATAAAGTGAGAGTAGTCAGAGTGCCCACCTAGGAAAGGTGAGATCTGGAGTCTAGCCACAGTAAAGATAAATATTTGGTATGCAATTGTCAAATTTAATACAAATGTCTTAATAATTTAATTTTTAAAGGAAAAGTGAGAGAGTCTTCCATATGAATCTTCTAGCAGCCAGGCTTCAGGATCTGCACAGTCCTTCTCTCTGACTGGTACTAGAGGTAATCTTTTCCACAGCAGCAGATCAGCATTAGCAGGTAAACTTTGAACTGGCTTATCCCAAATTCCTGGCCACGTGGGCAAGAGATATACTGACAAACTAGACAGGGCCAGAGAGTCAGTCTTTTAAGGACCTTTCCATGAGCAATGTGGATGTAGCACCCCTGTGTAGAAAGGTTGGAGAGTGCAGTTGTGACCTCAGGAACTGTACTATGCCAGGTTTTGGACAATTTTATTCATTAGTAAATTTGCAGCCGTGGCACTCTGGGCCTGCTTATGGATCAGAGTGAGGTTCTGATCCTTCACATCCCCTTCTAGACGTCCTGCTGCATCCCTCACATCTTGGGTTAATATTTTTGTGTCCTTCATCTGTGTTTTGGGACCAGGACTGCATAATGTGCAGATTCCTCTTGGGTTTCAAAGTCGTGAGTCGCCATAGTTGGGCAATGAGACCTGGGAGCTACACCCCTCCTTGCAACTTTACTTGTTTCAACCAGTTTTTTGATTCATTCCATTAGCTGCCAGCTACGACAAATCCTTCTTGTGGGATACCAAATATACCCATGGTTTGTCTGTGAACTCTGGACACCCAGTGCAGGACTGAGGGTTCCCTGTGGTACTGAAATAGTACTGCCATGGGTGAGTGCTCTGGTAGATCAAGTAAGGGCCTGAACACGCTGCATTGACGTAAAAAATGTGAAATATGTATAACTGTGATGGAGATGCTTCTTGGTTTTCCTGTGAAGAAACATATGTACATGTAGCACAACAGAGTCCAGTCTGGACTTGGGGTGTCATACTAACACACAATTTCTTTCTACTTCACCTCTAATTGCATAATATGCTGTACGTCATTCTGCAAGATGCCACGATAATAAAAGATTTTCTTATTCTGCTAGACCATCCCCTTGCAGGGAGCAACTCTCTAGACTTTACACAGAGCAGGTTTGCTCAGTCAGATAAGCAGATAACAAAACACAGACCACAAGTAGAATAAAAAACCCCTTATCTTATTTAAAACTGAGCCAGACAATTAGTCTCACAGATGCATGCCAAAATCCTGATTGATGATTAAAGCCCTGAGTTCACTGGTACAATGCTAGGGTGGCTGGATGACATCTCATTTTCTTAACATAATGTCACGTTACTCTATTGCACAATCTGTTGTTAGGATAACACTTCGTTATGTTAGGTTTATTTTGTTTTGTTTTGTTTTGTTTTTTTTTTTAATAATAATGCTGCAGTTGCAGATGCTACTGAGGTCTTAAAACACCATGGGGTCACAAAAACCAGTGATACAAATAAACATAATCTAAACACCTATGAAGCACTCTCAAAGTTGGTACAAAATGGTCTGATCCTAGCTGGTGTCATTACATGTGCAGCATTTTGGACAGCTAACCAGGTAATGCTATCTAACAGGCTGGCTGTGTGTGCCATCAAGAGGAAACGCTGACTTATCCTAAATAGCACTACAGAAGAAAAACAAAAAGCAGAACCAGAATTTTTAATGGAACTGGCAGCCTTCTGATGTGTACTCAAGACTGTGCAAACTCTGACTTAAAAATCTTGTTATAAAAGTTTCCTGTTTATAGTAGGAAATTAAGATTTATAGTTTATTTATAATTATGATTTATGATCCATAATTTCAAATATTAAAGAAATGAGAGTGTTTCTGAACTCTTAATCTTTTTAGCTGTTGGACTGGGGAGTTTTTTCCAATACATGGTATTGATTGATGTTGTTTGCCTATTTGATGATTAACTCCTGAAAACAATTTGGAGCTAACTTAATACAAACTGGTTTTGAAAGTAGATCAAAGAAGGATTTCAGAATGCTTTTATTCTATTTTCTGTCATGCTTGTGCAGTAATCTGAATAAAGAGGATTTCAGAAGACGAGAGTGATTTAAAGTGAATCATTGGTAAGATACTACACAGTGTTCACATCTGATATATATGAATAAGCTGATCTTGCATCTCAGTTAGGGCTGTGAGGAAAATACATGTTTTCATCATAGCTTCTGTGGGAAACAATAAAATAGAGACCACATTTCACAGTGAGAAAGTGTGATGCATCTAATTTGGTGGATTTTTTTTTCTGCTTCTGAAGAGGAGGAGCTAAAAAAAGTAGTGATCATTGCAAATAAAGCTGCATTACGTACTAATAATGACATTACAAAATCTGAGAGGTGCAGGGGTTTTCCAGACAGAACTGCCTTGGCTGTACTTTTACAGATCCTTTTTCTAATGCAGTGCGCTTGCTGACATTTTAACTTCATTATGCACTGACACACTTAATGAAATGTACCTACTGCACACAGAGACCACCACTTTGATGCTGAGCCCCACGGAATCGGTTTGAAAACCTGCCTCTGAGCGGCTTGAATAATCTTGAAAGAAAGTGGGGGTTCGTGCCCTGGTGTGCTTAAAAGGAGGCCAGCTGTCAATCTAAACCTTGAGAAACGGGCTGTGGCAAGCCAGGAGTGCGGCGGAGGGTGATAAACCTGTGTTTGCATTTCAGATGACACTTCTATATAAAAGGAACACCTATAAATAGTTTGTGGAGGGTTAATTAGTGTTACTAGTGTGCTACAGACACAAATAGGTAGATACATGCATCCCAACAGAAGGCAGTAGGTGGGGATGAGCTATTGTTTTAGACAGTCGGTTCACCTATGGTCTTGCTACAGCTGGCTACAGCAATTTATTAAAGTGTCTATTAATAATGTAGATAGATGTAAGCTAAATTTATATGCTCCAGGTGACCTCAGCATTCCCTACAGAGATTTGGCTCTATGTTTGGACCACTTCAATATGAGCTGGGAGTAAAAGTCAAGTCACCTGACAGAGGTGCCAGGGCTTGTGCTGTAAAAGCAGAGGACAAGTGCAGGTGTCCTAATGGAGAAATGCGTTGGAAGAGCCCAAATATATGAGCACAAACATCTTTCTGTGCCCTTATCCGCAATGAGGCTTTGGAGGAGCACTGGCTTTGGTCTCTGGACTGGTGAGGTATAGTAGCTAATGAAATTTCATGGGCAATTCATGTAGCGATGACTGCAGGGACTTCAGTCAGTCCCTGCATCACTATGGTACAGACATGTTCATCTTCTCTCTAACCCCAGGGAGCTGCAGTGTGGTCCAACAGGAAAGAAGTTGTATGCACTCACCACAAAACATCTGACTGTCTGCTCCTTTGTGGATAAGAAATATGGATGTGAGCTCCCCAAGGATAAGGATGAAACTGGGTCCAGTTTTTCCAAAAAAGAAAGACACCTAACCTCACAGACCACTTGCAAAAGGCAAGCAGAGTGAAGAGTTACTCAGTTTCCATTTGCTTTGGGAGATATTTTGAGCCAGGGATTGCTGTCCTCATCTCTGTACCTTCACACTAGACAAAACTGGGCTTTCAAAATATTTTCAGCCACATCCTAGAGAGGAGCAAGATACAACCCTCCATGACTATTGGGCTGCTCTGGCTCTTCATCCTGTAGTGCCCAGAGTATTGTTGCCGTAAGCCTTAATGTAGCTGTAGATTTTATATAGTTTTATAGTCTTATAGTCTTTTGCATTTGAAAATAG
>JAWWEU010000125.1:72939166-72949627 GCA_035583155.1 Acropternis orthonyx | reverse complement strand
CAGGGCTGGGGCAGCTCTGCAGGGGGGTCTCCCCTGAGGGGGCACAGGGGCACAATCCCCCCTGCCCTGCTGCCCACGCTGGGGGATCGACCCATGGTGCAAACACCTGAATCTTTTCTTACCATACAATTAATACCCTAATAATGAGGAATGGAGGGGAGGAGGGGATCTGGAGGCAGGACCAAGGAATGCTGTATCAGGGCTCACAGACTCACCAAACTCACTCCATGCCCTCCTTTGGGTCTGGCCAAGATGTGCCACCTCCATTCTTCAGCACAGTCAGGGCTTTGAAGGGAGGGAACCAGGAGGCTGAAGTTCAGACCAGCTCTCCTTTCTGTCCAGTATCCATCAGACACGCCCTGGAGAGCTGCTCTCCCCCTCATTGCTTCTCCTGGAGAAAAACTAAGGATGGAATCCAGAGGCATGTTTAGGTAGGACCAAATTCAATATCATAATGTGATACCTCTCTCAAGGAGAGCATCCGGCCAGACAAATTAAAACATATCCTCCACTTGACCCCCTCCCCACTGCTTTGGGTTTGGAAGAAACCCGAGAGCACTAAAATGTGGTGCTGGATCTGCTAAAACCCAGGCTGACAAGATGCTTTTCCATTCAGTAGTGAGGAGCAGGAGGGGAGGGCAGACAATCTGGTTATGTGCCTTTCTACCAGCAAAGCACTTCCCCCTTACTCTTGCCCTTCCCAAGTGGCTCAAACCCCCTTAGGAACAAAGTGTCCCCCTCCAAGATTAGCCCTACCAGTGCTCACCAGCAATAGCTGTTCCCACCGGAGCTTCCCTGCATATTCCAGCTTGTGCCTGCTCTTCTCCCACCAATTTTAAGCACTCCTGACAGCTTGGAGGAGAGGGTGGGTTGCTGTTGCTGCAGCTCCACCGTCTGTCCTCAGCCACGCTCCCTCCCCAGCTGCCTCTCCGCGGCCGGGCGCTCGGCCAAGGCAACCTCTCGGCGAGGAAAAGCTGAGCCCTGCAACCTTGAACCTCCTGTGCAAACCTCAGACCTGGTCTGTGGCCAGAAACCCCCTCCTGGACAATGGCAGAGAGAATCCCACACGTGTAAATGCTCCCGGAATACCTCTGGGTCCTTCACCTGGGCCGTGTCACAGAGAGAGGGGTCCCCATCGCCCCTTGTGTCACCATCGGGTGTTTTACTGACACGGATTTGTTTCATGGGGCAGGTTTATTTCAGTAGATGGATTTATTAGGTAGGTTTTAAGAACTGATCCAGTCCCTAGGAGGGAAATAAGATTTCCTACGATGCTGAGGTGAGGATAATGACCAGGATGCATCTCCCTGCCCTGTGAGTGGTTTGAGAGGGGCATGCACTGCAAGCTTGGGGGGAAACAAATTCTCAATTAAGGCATAAAAGCCATGAGTAACCCTGGAGACCTGAAATGTGAGGAAACACCAACCCAGCGAATGAACTTCTTCAGGGACCAAGTCAGACCCTGTCAAAGGGAGGACAGGTACAAAGAAACCCCAAGTAAGACACAGGCAATAATTTATTGAGGGTGCAGTTCCTTCCTTTCTTTCCCGAGGGTTCTATTAGAGCTCTTTGGGAAAAGCTGTGTGCAAAACACCCTCTCTGCGATCTCCCATGCGCTTGGGGGTGTCTGACACGCTCTGTGACAAGCTCCAATCCCACAGCCAGAAAACTCTCTGCCTCTTGCCTCGTGCCCTGTGCGATAACGGGGGAAAACAAACCCCTTCGCAGGAACCGGTGTCTGAAGCAAAGAGCCCTCTGGATTCCAAGTATTTCCTTTCACGGGAGTAAATGATGTTTTATGACTATAATTAACTGGGAGCCAGTACACACTGCGCTGGTTTTGAGCTGACTCAATGCTGTCTGCAAAGCACAGTGTGATAAAACAATATTCAAATCAACCTCTTAACTAAGCTGGCGAGTGACACAATCTGGGGACGGGTGCCAAGAGTAAGTGGAGGTTTGCAAAGCCCCGGGCGCAGGGAGGGGTTTCAAGGACTTGGGAGTATTTTCTTTAGAGGGATGGTTTCCAATCCACAGGCTGTGAATCGTGGATGGGTTATGGTTTCTGAAGCAGCTGAGCTCCTACAACTGCACTGTTACGTTATTTTTCTAGCAGCAAAGTTAAAAAAGATACCCCAAAAAGGATTGGAGGCATTCGAGGTTGGAAGGCACAACTGTAGGGAGGTTCAGGTTGGATATTGGGGAAAAATTCATCACCAAAAGGGTTGTCAACCCTTGGAACAGGCTGCCCAGGGCAGTGGTGGAGTCCCCATCCCTGGAGGGATTTAAAATGGATGTGGCGCTTGGGGACATGGGTCAGTGGTGGCCTTGGCAGTGCTGGGGGAATGGTTGGACTCAATCTCAGAGGGCTTTTCCAGCCCAAATGATTCCGTGATTCTATGAAAAGCAGAACCCCTGCAAACACTCAGGGTCAGGTTGGACAGGCCTCTGAGCAACCTGATCTAGTTGAAGAATCCCTGCTCGCTCCAGGGGGTGTGGAACCCAAACTATTCCATGATTCTGTGATCTCTTCCTCAGGCCTCCCAAGCTGTGAAGGAGTGGGAGATACCTCAAGCTGACAATACCTTCATCTGGGAGGGATCTACGTGTTGACACCCACTTGTGAGCTACCTGCTGAGCTGCCTCTGGTCATCACTGTTGGTCACGGCTCTGCCACCAGCGGAGCAGGTCAGATCATCCCACCAGCTTCTGGGTAGCCCAGGAGCACAGGGTGAAAGATTTCATCGTGGCAAAGTCATCCAAACTGAAGCGTTGGTAGCTCCAGTGCCTCAGGATGGTCTGCTGAAAGTTTGACTCATTAGCAGACCCCCCGCCCTCTACCTTATCTGTACTAATATAATTTGGAAAGGTTTTTTACCCTCCATTTATGGGATAATGACCCTGAAAGTTCCCTGTGACTGCACCAAGCCTCAAGTCACGCTCTCTGCCTCCTTCTCTCCCCTCTCTGACATGGCCATGCTTCCAGTGGTGCTCATAATTGCTATTAATCACCACTTCTTGGAAAACACAGTGGTTCTGAAGGTGTTTGACTTTTACAAAGCCTATAACTAAGCCTGCCCTTTAATAGGCTATTTTCTCATTGCTGGATGTTATTATGCTGAACCCCACGGAAGTGCAAAGCAAGGCTCTCACCCTCTTTTCTCTCTATATGATAAAAAGCAAATTGTAAAGAGACTGGAATTGAAATGAAACTTTTCATTTGAAGGAAGAGGAAGAATTTTTCATCGATCTGATGGAAAAGTTGCATTCTAGTTGATGGGTAAGTTTGGGAAGTTGGTCCCATGTGGACCAAGACTCCTCGGTGAGGTCACAAACTCCTCCACAGTGGAAGGCAACAACCCTCCCCTGAGCTCCTGGCGTGGTGAGGAGAGTCACCTCCATGCACAGCCAACTTTGCTGGCTCCTCAGGAGAGCTGGGCTTTTTTTGCTTGCCAGTGCTAGTAAATATTTCAGAATTAGTGAAAATGCCATGGTTGGGATCAATGTTGTAACAAATGCTCCTTATGTCCACAGAAATTGCAGTTGTGCTGGGGAGCTTTCAGTGCCGAGAGAGGAGGTTTCAGAGCTGCACTGAGGCAGGACAGAGGAGAGCAGAAGTTTCTGTGCTGGTGTTGTGCTTGTGACCTATTCCAGAGTTTGGGGGTTCAGGGCACCTCTGGGTGTCTGGTGGAGTACAGGTAGAGGAGGTGTTGACCTGTTTGTGTTGGCATTCCACCCTTCTCCCAAAACTCAGGACACCAGTACGGGCTTTTGGAGTGAACACAAAGGCCTGTAAGAGCGGGTTGGCAGGGACAATTTCCTTCCTGGCAGAGTACCCTTCGCTCACAGGGGCTGTGCAAATGTGCAGGAAGAAGCAGCATTTGAGACCCTCCAGGGTGACTGTCCTGCTGTGTCACCTTTTCCACCCTCCCGGAGCTGCTGTCACACCTTCAGTCTCCGGTTGTGGTGGGCAAAAACCTCGAGCTCTCTCAGGGGTTGCTCAGTCACTTACTGGGTGTCTGGGGTTTCATCCACCCGGTGAATCCTGCTCAGGAGGGATGAAATCTCTTCCCTGCTCCCAGGAGGCTCTGGAACAGTTATGGATGCTTCCATCTCCCTCCTGAGGAGCAGGGCATTGTGTCACTGCGGTCCCATCAATCCCACACTGGTCACTCTTTTTGTTCTCTTTAATGAGACTGAACAGAAGAGAATAATGTCTTCACTGGGCCTGACCCCGTGGCTGGGATGAGACGCCTTTCCAGGAGGGCACAGGGGATATTCACCTGTCTCCTGCCCTGTTGGTCCCATCTGGGGAGTCACAAAGGCAACCTGGGTGCAGCAACTATCAATCCTAATCCCTTTTCCTTCTGCTGTGAAGGCTCTGAAGCTTCTACTGACCCATTACTGTCCAGTGAGGGTTCTGTTTTCCCACAGTCCAGATGGATATTAGCAGTGGCAGAAGCTGTCTGGATGAGAAGAAGAAAAGAGAGATAGCTGGAGGGCAGCTATTACATGCAAAAAGATGAAGGAAAAAAGTAAATAAAAGAAACAAAAACCTAATAAAATTCAAGCAAACTTCCTGGGGGAATGGAAAGAAGGGAAACAGACGTTCAAAGAGCAGATGTGACTTGCAAGGCAAGCACAGTAAGCAGGTAGCTGCAGGCATTTAGGATATTCCTCCTGCCCTCCAGCTGTTTGTCACCATGCCTGGGCTGGACAAGGGACCAGCAGGATGGAGCAGGATGGACATCCCGTATTCAAATACAAAGCCTGACTGCTCTTCTTCAGCCACCTCCTGCACCAGCTCGGACTGACTCCTGGGTTTTATACCCTGAGGCACCTCAGGATGACCATTCTGTTCCCATTGTGTGCCTCTGATGGAGCGCAATTCGTCCCAGGAACACCCAAGTGCAGGAGCTGCAGGGAACTGATCCCAACTCCTTCCTCTGCTTTCCAGTGATGCCTCAGGGTTTTTTTGATTATTTTTGGTTTTATTTTTAATTTTACAGATTTTAGAAGTTATTGTAGTTTTAACGTACCAGTAAAATAACTTCAGTAGCGTAATGTTTACACATACCAACACCATCCTACATCGATCCCTCAGAACTCCAGTTTAGTCTCCATTTCAAGGTAGAATTGCAGAAAAGCACCATGAGTCCTGCACCAGCAGATAAAGACATGGACAGAAGGACCTCCAAATCTGGAAATCTGGAAGGCCTCCAAGGACCTGACATGCTGCGAGGAAGACGAGGACAATGAAAAAGGGATCCCAAACCCCCAGACTCAATTCCTGACGGGGCAGAATGGAGGGGAATAACAGAATGCGATTGGATGGACGCGATTATAAAATCTTGGAGCCCTGGAACTTTGGGGGGATCCTGTGGATATGTATTCCTGGAGCCTAGAGGTTCATTAAAGCTTCTGCTCTCCTTATCTTATCTTCTACTAAACTGGCCTGGAGTTTTTTTCTCCTCAGTCTTTAAGGCGTCACCGAGGACACACAGGGTGAGCCTGCAGCATCCCGGGCTCTGACCACAGGACCCTCCGCTCCCCTTCCCTGAGCTGTGACATCCCCGGGATAAACCACATCCCCGGGATAAACCACATCCCCGGGATAAACCACACCCTGCCAGCCCTCCAGGAAGCCACCAAGCATCAGCTTCTGAACTCCGGAGCTGTCCAGGTACTCGGAGGTAATGGAAGAGCAATAACGGGATCGCTTTGTGTCGCCGATCACTATTTATTTCCCTGCCTTCTTCCCTAAACTGCGAGTCCTCCAAAGTGTTGTCATGGCTACTGAGGAGTGAACTCGGCTCACTTCGGCAGCCTTTGTTCCCTCCAAGGGAGCTGATCTCAGGTTTCTCAGAGCTCTCCTGTCACCGGCTGCAAAAATATTGGCTCCATCCCTCGAGCGGGGTTTCTTTGGCGAGTCTTTCTCAGCCGCACGTAAAGAGCCTCTCTCTGAGAGCCCCTGGGTGCTCTCAGCAATTAACTCTTTAATTGTCCCCTTCTTTCTCTCGGCCACACATCAAAAGGTCAGTCAGGCTGCTGGGAGGTCTGATGCAATTTCCCTGCTCGGACGTGCCACAATATATTCTGATCAATGGTTAAAATCGGCGTCTTTTTATTTTAATGGAACCTCCAGCGGAGGATAAATTCCAAAAGGGTTTCCAGGAGCACTGAAATATATCTCCTGGTTTTGGCTGAAATTAGTGCATGACATAATTCCACTAAAAGCAATGGAATCGTACTCTGGGATGCTTCTCAACTGCTGATGGTAAAGCTGCATGGCCGTAGTTTATTGCTAGTTATTGCTTACCCTTAATCTTTTTTAATATGAGCCGAGTCCTGGATCCATCACGAGGAATTCCCAAGGGTTTTGAGCAACTCATGTGGAAATCAATGGGGAGAGTTACCCCGTGCAAGTGTTTCTGTTCCTGATCATAATGTGGTATCCGTACATGTGGGAAATGAGCAGATGCTCTCCTGGGGAATGTAGAGTCAAAACAGATGATGCTGATCTATGGCAGATACTGATTTCTGTAGCTGTCAATACCAACAAAAATAATCTGGTTTTTTTATTAGGAAAGCTCCTTAGACGACGGATTTGTCGCTTACTCAATAAATAGTCCCTTAACAGTTCTTTAAAAAAAAAAAAAAAACGCAAAAAACCAACAAACAACAAAGTTATTAAATTCAAACATGCGGAAAGAAACTGGATGTGCAAATAGAGACCTGAGGAGGGACAAGGTGACACTGGGGTCACAGCCCCCTGCCAGGCTGGCTCTCCCTCTGTCACAGGGATGCTCAGAGCCCCGCTCTCCAAGGAAGCGCATCATTCCTGCTGCAAAAAGGGCTTTGGGAAACTGGAGATGGTGGGTTAGATCCCTGCAGAGCAGAGGAAACCCCTTGGGCAAAGTCTCTTTCGAGTGTAACGGGGATAATAGAAGTTAAATCTCCTTCTATTAAAAGATAAGTAGAAGGAAGAAGAACATGCCTTTATTCCTGAGTTTTCTCGTAGTGTTTCAGTTGCCTGGACATTTATATCACAGTAACCTCCTTTAGTTATTGTACCCAAAGCTCCACTTTCCTTTGAACTTCACAGCTTTCAGATGTATGTCAGCATTAGCACCTCTCATCCAGCTATTGACCGAAGCATATTTGCAGAGGAGAACATTCCCTTCATATCTCTGCTTTCCACAGTTGTTTATTCATTTTGTTGTTGCTGCTATTTTTCCTCACTAAACATCTTTCCACTGAAAGGGTTTCTGATTCCTCCAAAAACTGGCCGCACATGCGGCTCATAAAGCTGCTGTTTAAAAAAAGAGCTCCCGGCCTCACTGAAGGACTTGAGCCTTTTTACAGCGCATTAATCCTGTCAGGCTTTGAGTTTCAATGATCTATTTCAGCCAAGCAGGAACCACTCGGTGTTAACTGCTGAAGGATTGGAAGTGGCAGTTTGGGAACGCCCTGAGTGGCCTTGGAGGTTGGAGCTGCAGCTCCCGAATTACCAGGGAGAGCTTTTCTTGGATGTTCAGCTGAAAGGCAGTTTAGAAATACTGCCCAGCACCAACCAGTGCATCAGGTACGGCAGGGAAGCTGCCAAATCTTCTGGCTTCTGACTGGCCCACCTTGCAAGCTGGAGTGACCCACTGCTCCTCATCACCTGCCCTCCCCTGTTCTTCACTCCTGGGACAGGACTTGAACTCAAACAATATGAACAAAACGGTTTCCCATTCCAGGAAAAGCCATGATCTCAAAAATGCTCCCCGCCCTCTTGAAGGCAAAATGGGTTCTCTGATGTTTGATGCAAACACACCTCTCCCAGATGAGGGATGAGGTGGAGGAGTGGTGGAACGTGGCTGTGGAACCTGAAAGTGAGGTCTCCACTCTTTTCTCCTCCAAATCCAAACTCTGCTCCTCTTCCTCACCTCGGCTTTGGAGGAATCCACAGACTGTTATCCCACCTCAAACCTGCCTGTTTCTTGGAGAAAGTACGACATTACCAAGCTTGTCCTACTCTGAAAACTCCAGCTTTGGTGGAACCTCCTTTTCATTCCTACTCACCAGTGATGCCTTTGAGTTTCAGGAAATCCAAGATTTGGTATTGGAGGAGAGACATCTCCCACGGGAGCACGGTCAGGAAACGGAACATGCTGCCCAGAGAGCTTGTTCCATCTGCAGCCCTGGATGTTTTCAGAAGCAGATGGGATGTTTTCAAGAGCAGACTCGATGCTTTCAAGAGCGGACTAGATGCCTTCAAGAGCAGATTGGATACAACCCTGAGCAACCCAGTCCAGCCACAAGCTGCCCCTACTTTGAGCAGGAGGTGGGACCAGAGGCCTCCTGAGGTCCCTTCCACCCTGAACTACCCTATGATGCCATGATATTACGACCCTGTGGACTTGTTAGGGAGTAGCCCAGCAGTTCCAGGAGCTTCCAGGGGTGCAAAGAGGATTCCTGTGAGGAATCTGAAGGCACGGACGTGTGACCTCTGTCCCACTGTCCATGAGCAGAACCTCTTTACAGCCCCTGGGCTTCCTCAAGTCTTGCATCCTGCAGTGCTTCCTTTGTCTTGAGGACTTTTTGCCTTTTTCCCCTAAAACGCCCCGAGGATGGGACCATTGGTGAGGATTGTAATGGCTGGGAAGGGCTTTCTATTCTCAGCACTGCTTAAATCTGCAGAAGAGCCTTCCACACGCTTTCCTTCTCTGCTCTCCTCTCGTTAAACAGAGGCAATTTGGAGCGGCAATATTTATAAATGATTTAGCCCCGTGCTCTGCTGAGCCACTGAAATAATCCCTGGCTCTCCCCCACTGCAGGACTTCACACCGATGGGATTGGCACGTGGGGCAGGCAGGTCTTTTGGGCTCCTTGTCGTAGGTTTTATCCTCCCCCCCCCCTCCCCCACCCCCAACTCCTTCCATCTGCGGGAAAATGCAATAATTCAGCAGTGCCCATTTCTGGATGTATTTTCAGGCACTGAAGAGCTTGACCACTCACTGTTAATCAATAGAGTTGGAGTGTAGCCATCAGTCTATTACTGTTTCAAGCTTCTTCAAAGCAGAAAATGTCTGGAAAAATGAAAGGCAAGAGATGAAATACACACATTTCTCGGGTAATATTTCAGAGGCAAGGGCGCAGCAGTAGCTTGCTTTTTAAAGCCTGTTCCCTATATATAAAATATATTTGAGGGATTTGGAGAACGAAAAAAAATTAAAATAATTAAGGAGCTGACAGAATTGATTTAGAGTCAGGGGAAAGAGGCAAAGAATTAAACATGTGCAGTGTGATGGAGCACGTCTGGCAGGGGTGGAAGTGACCAGAGCAACCAAGCCCTGGCTCTGCTCCGGGACAGTGCTGGGCCAACACATTTGCACCTTTACCCTGGACTGGTGGGAAACCAGGTGGCTGGAACGGTCTCCTGAGGGTGCCAAGACCTGCCATAAGGAGTGCTGTGATCCAAGGGTTAGAGCTTTCCAAATTTCAAGTTAATCCAGGGCTCAAGTTGGTGCTCTGGTCCCTCAGGGAGGTTTTCAGGTGTAGACCCTCTCCGTGCAGGTGAGGATGCAAAAATTCCCAACAGCGTGTTGGAAGAGGGAGCAGTTTCCGCTGGAATGATGGCCTCTTGGCCTGCCTGGCCAAACCTGCACGACTCTCCAGGTGACATCAAACCTTCACCTTCAGGGACATCAGCAAGACAGAGAAGCTGAGACAGCCTGGCCTGAGCGAGTCAGGGACGTGTAAAAGCCTCTCCCCGAGTCTCAGGTTATTTTAGGAACGCAGCAGTTACTGTGAGCACGTCTGTGCTCCAGGCAGCAGATGGAGGATGCATAATTTAAAATAGGAGTGACCAGATGAAGGTTTTTCCATCTGTTTTTCAAGTGCAGCAGTAGGACAAATCCTCTCGCATCCGATAAGACTCACCCAGGAGCTTCGCTTCCAATGGGCAAGCTGTGCAAGCCCAGACCTTCAGGCGTTCTTCCCTCCTCTCTGATAAAGCACAGGCCTCTCTTTTCCATTCCAAGAACCTGCTGGTAGTAAGAATCCTGACCTGTCATCACAAAACTCGCCCTCGCTTGGATTACGAGCCCAGCGGGGAAAAAACCCCAACACTTGATGTTTCCCAAAGAGCAGCTTAATCTGCACCTTCACTCTGGTGCTCGAGAGCCCTCCACAGAAACCAACTTGATTTCAGTGCATTAACCAGCCCTTTCTCTCCTGGAAAGCTCAATCAGTCATGTGGATTCCAGTGGAGATCAGTGTGCACTTTGTGGCACACGAACCATTTGGATGAGATTCCACACAGGAGACTGGCTGGACAGCTTTCACTGAATCATGGAATGGTTTGAATTGGAAGGGACCTTAAGGATCATCTCACTCTACCCCCTGCCATGGGCAGGGACACCTCCCACCAGCCCAGGGTGCTCCAAGCCCCGTCCAGCCTGCCCTTGGACACTC
>JAWWEU010000125.1:72925631-72939141 GCA_035583155.1 Acropternis orthonyx | reverse complement strand
CAGGGAAGAACTTCTAAAAATGCTGCTTTACATCAAGGAAAGCTTATATTCAAAAGCTTCCAGAGCAAACAGCTTGAAATCACTACCTTAATGAAGAATAGTTTTTACAGAAGACTTTTAAACCTGCAGCTGAGGAGATTCAAAAGCTCTGTTTGCGTGTATTTTTTAAATGTCTTTCAGATTATTTCATGACACAGCACATGACTGGATCAAAACCTCCATGGGCACTGGTTCTGCCAGGACCGAACCAGGTGAGACCAGAGCCCTTCGGCAGCAGTGCTGCAAAGACAGAAACCTCCAGGCTCCAAGGACTTATCAACCAATGGGAGAAACAGCGAGACAGAGCTGGGGATGTGCAGAGGACTTGGAGAAGAAAGCTGGTGGCATCTCCATCCTTGGAGGTTCTTAAGACTGGGACAGACCAAGCCCTTGTCAGCGTGATCCAGCCCCAGGGACAGTCCTGCTTTGAGCAGGTGAGAATCAGGACTTCCAGACATCCCATCCATCCCTTGTCTCTTTGAATGCCTCCAGAGCCGTTTTTCCTCAATCCAATAAGCATTTGGGCACTGAAGATGCCATTCCTGCAGCAATGAGCTTCACAAGCTTAACTTGGGGCGGGGTTTTTCCTCCCCTCCCTCAGTGAGCTCAGCCCGCATTCTCCTTTATTCCCAAAGTCTGCCTCCATCCCAAGGAAGCGTTTTTCCTCTAACGTGATTAGCTTCTCATTGGCAAGCTGCCTAGAAAGCAAAAAAATTGGGGTGGAAAAGTGGATTTTCCAGTGGTGAGAACCAACTGCACACTGGTGTCCCTCCACAGCGTTTGCACAGCTGAAATATCCATGCCAGGAGAGATTCAGAGTGAGAGATTCCTCACCCTCCTCCTCCTCCTCCCGCTGCAAGGATGTGTTTCTCGTTGAGGAGGTTTAGGGAGGTCATTGCTCACTCCAGATCCGTTTGGCCACTGGAATGCTGCCGTAGGCTCTGATCCTTCCTGTGCCTTTTGCAGCCACTTGGCCATCTGGACAGCTCCAAAGAGGCATCTGTTCACTCTGGTTCCTCGCTGGGGTGGAGATGCTTCCTCTATGAGCTGAGAGCCCGAGGAGTTTGTCCTGTAATTTTGACTCCACAGCCTGGAGTCACTCAAACCCAGCATCGCATGAAAGGCTTGGTTACCAACAGGATTGAGTCTGTTGTTTCGGCTGGAAAAGCTGGAAGTCTCCACAAAAACCAAACACAGGGGCAGAGATGTCAGTAAATCCGTGATCCTACAAGTCTTTTCCAATCTAAACGATCTTAGGAAAGGCTGAGGAGAGCAACACCATCCTGGGGGGCAGGACATCTGTCATGGGTCTAAAGGCGGGCAAGACTGGATGGGGCTTGGAGCAACCTGGTCTAGCAGGAGGTGTCCCTGCCCATGGCAGGGGGTTGGAATGAGGTGATCCTTAAGGTCCCTCCCAACACAAACCTGTCTGGGATTCCATGATTCCGAGATGATCCCATGGGCTCATATGAACTGCTTATGTCTGGAAGGGAAATGGGGCAGAAGGAAAGACACCACCTTTAGCGAAGACATGAAAAGCTCATAAGATACTCGCGCTCACCATCAGAGATCTGTAGAGCTGCAAGAAAGACCTACAGCATCTTCTCAGAAGCAGGACCCAGTCCTAGACCTCCCTTTGTAGGTTTTATCCAAACCTACTTCTGATTCCTGCCCCCACAAATACTCCCAGCAAGTTCCAAGTGCTTTCCCAACCTTTAGTGCTTCCTAATCACCAAACTAAACTCTTGATGCTCAGTGGATACCAAGTGCAACCAGTGGGTCCTACACATGTGACAACCCTTTAACTACAGGAAGCTGATCTTTGCCTTTCCTCCTAGTCCTGCCCCTTCTTATTAAGTTATCATGGCCTGTTTTACCATTCCTCTTGTGCAGTCTGAATGGATTAGTCTTCTTCCCACTTGGAAACACCCCCCAACTTTCCCTTTTTGGAAAGGGGCCCAAGTCTGGACACCAAACCGCATCCAAGACCAGTCCAGTGTGAAGCCCATGACATCCTCCAATCACTCATTTCCACCTAGTGGAGAAGGACCCAACAGACACCATTCCAGCTGTCCCCACCTCCCATTTGGCCTGGAGATTGGGAAGGAGGGTTTTGTCACAGTCCTCCTGGGTTGTTCTACCAGCCAATGCCCAGATACCTCTCAGTGTGCATCGGCACCGCTGGTAAATTAGGAGAGGAGCGCTGGACCCAAGGCCCATCCTCCAGAAGGGCTGGTCCCACCACCTCCGTGATCTATAGGGCCAGGAAGGGGTGAAATGCCTGAAGATGCCAGTTCTTGCCTTTGGTTGTTTCTGTTATAAACGCTTGCAACAATCCGCTCCTGTGGCTGAAATCCTGGCAGGGTTTTTTCCCACTTTTATCTTCATCCACCTCTCTGCTATTCCTGGGCCACAGAGCGAGTCTGTGATTCTTCATGTGTAAAATAACAGCTCATCTTCTTTCAGCTTGCCTGCAAAAACCACAACTGCCTCAGCAACCCCTTCCTGCCTCCAGGCCATAACAGTGGGAAGCAGAAATGTGGAAAGCAGGACAAGAAAAGGGAGTTTTACCTTAATTGATGTCAATGCACTTAAGGAGCACACGTTTCCTTTCCCTGGGCTTCATTCCAGGGGTGTGTTCTCCTAATTATCCAGAGCTGGGACCTCTCCGGTTCTGTGTTTGAGTGCCAGGGGCTACATGGGATGGAGCTGAGTTGGCTCATCGGGTTTCTTAGCTGGAGATGTCTGGAAGTGTATTTCCTGGAGTGGTTTCCACTTGGGATTGGGTTGGGTTCATCATTTACAGAGGAGATGTTACAGAGTCACAGAATTTTCTGAGTTGGAAAGGACCCATAAAGATCATCAGCTCTGTGTTATGGATGTTTGTTGTGGGGAGGGAAATGGAAAAGGACGGCTTTTCCCTGGAAGTGTTTGTCCCTGTAAAATTAAACGAGGGGCAACTCCTGCTTGGCAGTTACTTGTTTCTGGGTTTTAACACACTCATTTGATGGCAGTATTGTCAGATTTGAATCCATCTGCCAGTGATACCATCAGAATAAAACAGTTCAAAGGCATTTCTAAGCTGGGATGTTCATTCCACGGGGAAACGTGTACTTCTCATCCTTCCATGGCAAAACCTTGCTCTGAACTTCCAGGGGAAATTTGCTGCAAACCCTCAGAAGGGGAAGGTTGCTCAGCAGTTCCCCAAAATGAGGTGTAGCTGTTGCTTCTCCCCAGGCACTCAGAGCTCTCTCCAGGCACAGCAGCAGCCGGCTCTTCCCGTGGATTTCCTGCCCTGCAGCGCCTTGCTCTGTTGCAAGGGGAGAGTTTGTCCTAGAGAAGGACATTTTTCCTTTCCCTGGGAATATTTACAGTGGAGGGAATGAGCTGGATGCAGAAGAGGCCTGGGGAGAATTGTGCGATGGTGGGGAGGCTTCTCCTGTCCTTCCTTCATTGGCATCCTGTGCCCTGGGGAATCCCACAAGGCCGGCAGTCTGGAGCGACAGTCACAAAGCGAACCAGAGCGCAGAGAACTCACTGAAGAAATTGAGTCTTCTCCCTTTCCCCAGCAGCTCTGCCTCCTCTCACAGCCTTCCACGGGGTCTGAGCTGTCCTGCTCTGCCCCTTCAGCATCCCTGCATGGCACCCAAATCTCTTCCAAGGCTGCATCCAGCTCCTCTATGGCTGGTCCAAGGCAGGCAAAACAACTTATAGCTGAATTGTCATGTCCAGGTTCTTCTTCTCTACCAGTGTGAATTCTAGAATCACAGAATCATTAAGGTTGGGAAAGATCTCCAAACTCACCAAGTCCAACCTTTGATCAATCTCCACCTCAGCAACTAAACCGTAGAACTAAGTGTCACATACAGCTGTTTCTTGGTCACCTCCAGGGGTGGGGACTCCACAACCTCCCTGCACAGCCCTTTCCACTGCCTGACCACCCTTCCCAGGCAGAAATCCCTCCTGATGTCCAGGTGCAACCTGAGGCCACTTCCCCTTGTCCTGTGCCTTGTTCCTGAACCTCCCCAGGTCCCCCCTCCTGGCAGGGAGTTTCAGAGAGCCAGAAGGTCCCCCCTGAGCCTCCTTTTCTCCAGGCTCAGCCCCCCCAGCTCCCTCAGCCCCTCCTGCTGCTCCAGCCCCTTCCCCAGCTCTGTTCCCTTCTCTGATCTCGCTCCAGCCCCTCAATATCTTTCTTGTCACGAGGGTCCCAGAACTGGGGACGGGACTCAGGGAGCACCACGTGAGTCCACGCAGTTCCCACAGAGGCTTCACAACCTCCTTCTCCTTCCCAGATGTCCGTGCTGGGCAACCCTGGCCACTTGTCCCATCCCAAGCATTCCCAGAGCAATGCTGGGAGAGGCTGCAGTGCTTGGTGGCTTCTTCCCATCATGGGAGCTGCTGGAATCAACTTCCCAGGATATTATGGTGACTGAGGGCTGACTGCAGCTCCCTCCTGAGCCCTCACACACCCACGTGCACGTGCCTTGCTCCTCTCTCAGACTCTGCACGCCTTCCCCTTGCACCCAAAAGCCCTTCAGCAAATCCTCCTTTCTCCTCAGTCTCTTTTCCACCCTGTAACAAAGCCAAACAGCCATGCAAAATGCATTCCTGGGGTTGGGATGACTGCAGATACTCGAGCCTTGGGGGCTGCTTGATGGCAGCACCTGCCTTGCACAGCACACTGAAAACACAGGAGTGCCAGGAATGGACCATGAGAGGCGCTGGATAGGGCAGGACTTGCCAAACAGCCCGTTAGAGGCACAGGGACTGATGAGTTTGAAGAGAGAAGCTGGTTTATCCCACTGTTGGGTCTGTGGTTGTAGGCAGATTTCCACGTGTCCTCCCTTGCCACATGTGGGTATGTTGTTACAGATCCTTGAGAAGCACCATCTTCTCGGGATGTGGAGGATCTAGAGATGTGGTGGGATGGTGGGACTGTGGGTATTTTGTTACAGAACCCCTGAGAAACACCATCTTCTTGGGATGTGGAGGATCTGGGGATGTGGTGGGACAGTGGGACTGTGGGTATGTTGTTACAGATCCTTGAGAAGCACCATCTCCTCGGGATGTGGAGGATCTAGAGATGCGGTGGGACGGTGGGGCTGGGGGTTGGAAGGGCTGGAGGCCCCATTTATCTGCAGACAGCTCATGCATGAGCAGGTAGCAAAGCCTTCCCTCACACGTGAGCGTCCCAAACACTTGGGTACTGGATTACTCACTGCACCTTCACGTTAAAAACCCACCAACCCTTAACTCTGGAGCAGCCCCGGAGGCTTTCTCAGGTTTTTAACCCCCTCTTTTGGCACGTTGTGCCTTTTGGGCACTGAGCAGGCTCCCCAGGGCAGTGGGCACAGCCCCAAGGCTGCCAGAGCTCCAGGAGCCTTTGGATGATGCTCTGGGGCACAGGGTGGGATTGCTGGGGTGTCTCTGCAGGGCCAGGTGTTGGACTGAATGGTCCTTGGGGGTCCCTTCCAGCTCAGGATATTCCATGATTCTATGGGCAGGTCATCAGCCTGGAAAGCAGGTTAGAAAACATAAAATCCTTCTCATTTCCTCCCTGGATTCTACACCTGCAGAGAAAGGGCTTCTTTGTGACATGTGGTCAGTCAAAACAGCTCTTCAGCAGCAGCCTGACTGTCCCAGTCACCCATGGTTGCTCCAGACCTGAGCTCCCTGCTCTCTCCATGTCTCCCCCGGGGTATGTTCAACACTCGTTTGATCCAAGGATCTCCGTATTTTCTTGGATGTGATTTGCAAAGTGCTGGCCCGAAAGACACCTTGAACAGGACTTTTGAACTCCTGAGATTTCACTCAAAATGTACATTTTGAAGGCTGGCACGGACTCAAAATGCGGTATATTGAATCCAACCACGGCTCAGCTTTTAGTAAGAAAGGTCTTCCGCAAGGCAAAGGCTATTTATGTGGGATAATGAGCCCAGAGCAAAGCCAGCTGTGGGCTCGTAGGCACTGGCTGGTTGTAGTTACCAACAACACCCCAGGTGTGGCTGCTCAGCCCAGCCCAAACCATCCCAAACATTGGCAAAAACTGCCCCACTTTGTGTTCCCTCCCTCATAAAGAGATGAAGTTTGGGTGAAATCTCTGTCCATTTGCCTATCCTGGAGCTCCTGAGTGTGGTGGAGCACTGAGTTTTCCGCGGAGAAGGTGAAGAGCCCCGAGGATAACGTTGTGCCCGGGACGTGGCGGGCGCTGGGGGAGGAGAGAAACCCCCTTAACCCCTCAGCTCTAACAGCACCAACCACTGCTAACATTTGGCTCTGGCTGTTCTGAGTTAGTTCTAAGCAGCAACTGCTGCAGGGAGGGAACTGACACTGGAGAAGTGGCATCCTGTGGAACGTGCAGAGGTTTTCAATCCCTCTTTATCCTCCGAGTGGCAAAGGCTACATCGATTTTTGGTGGGGGGGGGGGGGTGGATTTTATTTGGATTTTAAAGGGGAAAGGGGCTGTGGTTCTCCCACAACAGCAGGAGGGCTGAGGGGAGGGAGGCAGGGCCAAATCCCTGAGGAGAATTTAACTTCTTCAGCAAAAAAAAAAAAAAAAAAAAAAAATCCCAAATTTTGCCTGAAAACAGGCAGGACCAAGGGAGATAATTCCGAGCGCTACGAATTCTCCTCAGAAGCCCTTTCTGCAAAGCTGCTTTCATTTCTGAGCTACTTTGGAGATAGGAAAGTACCAGGAGGATATTTTCAGCCTAACATGAAAGCACCATTTTTTTTTTCTCAAGCAGAGAAAAAACTATTGGGGTTTCCCCCCCCACCACCCTTTTTCTGTGCACTGCCCAAGGAGCGTGGTGTCAGTTCATCCCCGTGCCAAACCTTCCTTATTTACATGTATTCCCAGGGGGGGACTGACTAAGCTCTCCATTACTCCACAGCATTTGGCTCCTGCACAAAACCACTACAAGGCTTGGGAGGACTAAAAATATATAAGGTTATATGAAGGGGGAAAGGGGGTGGTTAGAGAAGTTGCTGTCAACTGAAGGTGACTTTGTTTTCCAGCTTAATCTTCTTAAATAAATTAATTTTGCTGTTTTGAGTGGATCCCAGGAAGGATTCTTCCTAGATCTGGGAAGCTATGATTTGATCCAGCAAATAAATGACCTATGATTCAAAACCTATCGATTTTTTTTTTTTATTTTCCTCACTTGACCCTTTTTCTGCCTGGAAATCATCCCACCAGCTCCTGAATTCTGCTACATCCTGGCAGAGCAACTCCTCCATCTGAGTTGTAACAAACACAATTACTTTGGGCTTCATTGTGTTTTTTAAGAGAGCCACAAAGAACGTAAATTCAGCTCTAAACCCCCAGGATATCCGAGAGGGAGACGGAATAGAAAAGCGCCGCATGTGGCAAATCCAGCCTGACAGCTGCAAAATAAATAATTCCTGACTATCAAGGAATCGGAGCAGAAATCAGCCGTGGCCATAATCTCTGCCTTGGAAAGAAAAAGATTTGAGAAGCTCAGGGAGGGAGTTTATCACCACGTTGCACATTTTCCATCTTCACTGTCAGATAAAGCATCCACAGCCGTCCCCGGGTGTCCCAGGCTGGGATCACTTTGCCATTTCCCTGTGGTGGCACTAACACTGCTCCTCTTAATCGGGCTGGCACCACGAGGGGCTGAGTGCCTTTAATTAACAAGGAGGGAACAGGATGAATTAAACCTTAAAGTCTGAGTCATTAACAATTGAGAGCGTTTAGACAAGTCGTTTTCCCTGCAGTGGGGTGTGATTATTAATTACAATGATGGAGCAGCAGATACTCCTCGGGATCCTTAGCAAGGTATTAAATATTGCAGGGGAATAAACGTGCACTTGGAATTCAACAAGGAAGGCTTAAAATGATACTGGTCCCTCCAGGGCCTGGCACAAACTATCCGTGTGCGTGTTCCCAACCTTTGCAAATCCCTCTGGCTGCTGGGGTGGGGTTGGGGGGGGGGGGGGGGGGGGGGGGGGTGGAGTAGATGGCCAGCTCCCTGTGATCCCGACAAAACATGCTCTGTGATTAATCAGCAGGGTAAGGATTGTGAATCCCTGATTTCAGGGGTGTGTGTGTATATATATGTATATATATATATATATATATATATATATATGTTTCATGGCTTTGTAGCTGTATGGCAAGGGGTGATGTGTGCACAGCTGAGGTGTCAGAGGGATGGGCTGGGTGAGCAAGGGGTCAGAGCACTGGGAAGCTCCTCTTTCAGCACTTCTCAACCATCCTCATCCCGGAGCCTGACACTGACAGAGTTAGGAGCTAAAACTTGCATAGTGTGGAGGTTTTGAGGGTCTGCTCTGTGGGTTCCACCAGCAGAGGTGGAAAGGGAGCCCGATCACAGCTTGTGGGTCGGGTTTGATACATTGGATCTGTGCTGATCCTTCCCTGCATGGCTTGGCTGCAGGAAAAAGGGGGATTTATCTATTTATTTATGATCGCTTAAAGGGGGCCTAAAAGAAAGCTGGAGACAAACCTTTCGGCAGAGCCTTCTGCATTAGGACAAGGGTGATGGTTTTAGACAGAAAGGGGAGCAATTTAGACTAGATATAAGGAAGTTCTTTACTATGAGGCTGATAAACCCCAGCACAGGCTGTCCCGAGAGGCTGTGGCTGCCCCACCCCTGGAAACACTCCAGCTCGGGCTGGACAGGGCTCTGATGTCGCTGAAGGTGTCCCTGCCCATGGCAGAGGGGTTGGGCTGGATTGACCCTTAAAGGTCACCTGTGACACCCAAGAACCCACTTGCAGAGGTTTTCCCAGCGTTCAGCAAAGCACTTTTTGAAAGCCTTCACTGACTTGGCTCTCTCAGTGCTGCTCCTTGAGGACCCTCAGCCCGGGGTCCTGCTTTGCCCCCATCACCCAGCTTGATCTGGACTGACACAAGGACATTAGCTCCAAGCTCCCTTTAAATTGCAGCCTCCAAAACCTCTGCTTTTCTTTCCGAAACAAAGCCTGGGATGCCTTCACCTCTGTGACTCGCTGTGATATTACGTGTCCTGCCTCATTGCACATTACACCAGTAATCCTTTCCTCAGCTGCAAACACCACTGGCAACGATTTTGTATCATCAGCTGGGTCATTGGCTAAAAGGTCATGGCCACAAAGAGCCCATCAGGAGGAGCCACAACACCCATTTGTTATTTCAGCACTGACTCTGGCCAGGAAGCTGAGCAGCAAAGCCTTCCCCTGTAGCTTTGGGCTTGGAGAAGGATTTTTTGGGCAGGCAGCACCACCCAACATCCCTGCACTGAGCGAAACGCTCAGCTCGGCTTCCCAACATTGCCTCCTCCTCTCACCCACACACCCACTCACACTCCATTTATTTAAGCCCCCGGAGAACAAACCACTAGAGGAAAAAAATTTCTCTCTGAGGCAACGTAAGGGGGGAAAAAAAAAAAAAAAAAGCAAAGAGGTTGTGGCCAGAAAACCTGCAGAGCCCAGGAAGGGGCGACAGTGGCTGAGGATGTTGTCAGGACCGCTCCGGAGGATGCAAAGTGCCTCTCCACCACTTACCTCATCGAGGCAGAGCTGTCACACCTCTCCCACTCACCAGCCCTCCTGCAGCCCAGCAGGGTCTGCAACACAAAACGGCCTCAGACTTAAAAGGGAATTATTTATTTATCCTGCTGCGAGATGTTTTTCATTAAGGCTGCAGCCAGAACTGTGCCTTCCGACCAGAGTTAGGATGCCTCGTTATGGATTCAGAAGCCTATGAAATTTGGATGGGCTCTTCAGCAAAGTGATGCTGTTTATTGTAATTAAACTGGGGAGGATTAAACTTCTGGAGGGATGTCCTCTCTCCAAAGGACTCAGTGACACACTGACTCTCCACTTGACCCTTTTATTGCCTACAGGGAGCGGGGAAGCCTTGGAGGTCTCAAACCTCTGGCTCCTGGAGTCTTGGGAACCTTCACCACCATGAAAATAGCAACAGCTGAGTGTCCTTGATTACAGGGAAGGATGCAACACCCCCTCCGGGTCCAGAAAGGGGGAAAACCCGAATTATTCCCGTGCGTGGATGGCTTTGCACATCTTTGGAGCCAGGCTTGGTGCGTTTGACTCATGGCTTGAACCTCCAGAATCGGTGCTATCAAACATCTTAGGAGGAGCGTGCAGTAATATGCTCAGTCCAAAAATCTCACAAGACCTATTCCTGGCTGGAATACGGGGGGGAGGAACATCATCCCAGCCCACTCTGAAGCACTTTTCATCAGGCGAGGTTTTCTTTCTCTTGCGAGCGAGCCTCTGTTTCCATTTTGATGTGATTGTAAAATAAAAAACATATAATCTAAACTGCTACAGCAATTTTTCATCTGTTTGAAAACCACAATGAGCAAATATTTTAGGAATAGTTGCTGTAAGGAAAAAAAAACACAAAAAACTGGGAGGGGGGGGGGGAGGAAAAAGCAAAATAGCAAGGATTTTCTTCAGGGATAAAAAACGCCTCTTCACCCAAAACTCATGTTTGGCCTTTTTTCTTAAGAAAGGGAAAAAAAACCCACGGGGTTCAGTAAAAGCTGAATATTCCAAAGGGTGGGAAATGAGACGGGGTGAGCATTAGCCTCGTTCTGACTCTTTGAAAGTCTCCACTCACCTAATAGCTCTGTTTCTTTTCACTGGGAGACAGAGGAAACAATTTGTACAAATGATTGCTTGGAGAAAGGCCACTGCAATTTGTAAATGCTAATCGGGCTGTACCTGCCAATCATGCCTTATTTTCAGGAGTATCTGTGGTTTGCAAATGCAGGGAGTCAGAGCAGGGGATCTATTCATAGGCACAAGCCAAAATAGATGTATTTTCTCTGGTCAGAGGCATCACAAAAGCATCTTCCTTAAAATTATGCAACTGTTTGCTCTTAGCTGTGATTCATGGATGATGGCCAGAATAAATATATAAATAGATAAAGCTGATCTCTGGGATGTTCCTGAGTCATCTGGAAGCCAACCTTTTCTTTTGGGGGGCAGGATGACCCAGCTTTTCCCTTTGTCTGTCGTACTACTGCGACAATCAGATGTGTGTGTGTGTGTGTGTGTGTGTGTCTGCCTCTGTAAAACAACCTTGCAAGGACATGCATGGCCAGAATTCATACCAAGGCAAGAATTAATATCAAAGCAAGAATTAATATCAAGGCAAAACAGTTCGAATCTTCCAACTCATCCCTACTTTTCTGGCTCATTTTGTGTTTCAGTTGAGTCATGTTAGAGGGGCCGAATTTTTGACAGGGCTGTGCCAGCAGTTCCTGCTGATGTTAAAAGCCTTGGGAGATGCTCAGGATTTTGGGCGCTGAGCTGTGATGCTGGTCAGAAGAAGCAAATTATTTGTTATTTGGTCAGGCTCTGTGTAATTCAGGAGGGCTAAAGGGTCCTGCAGCAGGGCTGGGCAGGGATGGTCCCCTTTGCCCTGGTGGGACAAGGCTGCCTTGGCCTCCTGGTGCAGGAACATCCATCGGGCACAAAGGGATGTCCCCACAGCCCTGCCAGCCTGGGGCAGGACAGACGCCTGTGCCTTGGGAAAGGAGCACTGAGTCAGAGTGCAGGGCTGGGGTGACCTGCAGGGTCACAAAAGGGAGGGTTGTTGTTGCTCTGAGTGGGCCGCAGAGCCCTGGGAATCCACATCCAGCTGGCTCGGTGCTCCCAAAGCTCCTAATTTTCAGCATTTCCTCCATTCCCTCCCTTTCTCAAAGAGGAAAGTGCTGCCAAGGATTCAGAGAGGAGGCTTAGGGAGAGATCAGCAGGATCTGCCTGGGATAACCATGTCTCAGGCTTCACCAGCAACTGAGGGAGCAGCAGAGTCAGGTCTAAGGGTCTGGGAAGGCTTTTTTTTGCCCACGGCTCCAGGCTCATTTGATCCTTTCTGTTGCTGAGGTGACAAGCCTTGGTGACTTCAGGGCTCAGCACCCGGGAAAAGGTGACCTGAGGATCACCCAGCGGCCTCCCTGAGCTGGAGAAACGGGCACTGCACGTGGCAGTGATGGGCATGAGGGCACTGGCACGGGCTGGTGGGACCCCCATTCCTGGAAGTGTCCAGCAGACATGTGGGATGTGGCACGTGGGGACACGGTTTAGTGGCGACCAAGGTGGTTCTGGGCTAAGAGCTGGACCCAATGATCTCAGACCTTTGCCAACCTAAATAACTCTATGGAATTGTTCCAGCACGACTGGTTTGGGAAAGCTGCCAGCAGTGTCTTTCCCTGGAGCAGCATCACTCCAGCAAGAAACGCCAAGGAAAACATCAGCAACGTGGGAAGCCTGGCCAAAAGCCTGGGGAGACCCCTCCCTCTCTCCTGCTACTGCTTTTGGTGGTGTCATCATCCCTCACAGGGGCCTTGGGAGTGGGGAAAATGAATTTACTCACCCATCCAAACGGCTGATTTTCCCCTGAGCTGAGGGAGCAAGAAGCCATGTATTTTTGGAGCTGCTTGAGCAAGATATCAGCTGCTTCTGTGTGTCTGAGAGCAGCTGTTTATGAAATTTTAAAGCTCAAATCCTTACTGTAAGTTTCTGCTGCTTTACAGAGCGTGGCCTCCAGTTGTGACCGAGAGTGAGCTCTCCTCTTTAGTGCACTCAGAAAGCCCAGCTTTGGGGTGGAAATCTCAGCTACAGCAGCAAGGCTGGAGTTCACACTCCACATCACCAGCCAGCCAGGGACAATCAGCATCTGCCTTGGCTGGCCTTTCCCATCCAGGGATTTCAAAGTAGGTGGCAAAAAAAAAAAAAAAAGCCTTGGAAGCTCCCTGGAATGCTGGGAGCCCCTCTTGACCAAGCACTTGGTCTCTTCTGGAGTGGGATAAATTAGAAGAGGTCTGTCAGAAATTTGTGCACAAGCGAAACAGGGACGGAAAAGTTTCCCTGGTTGTGAAGGAGCTGGGATGAAGTCAGGCTTTTCTATCAGTGCTCCAAGCCTCCAGTCCCCTCTGTTTCTCTCCCCTGCTCTCCCCTCGGGATCTTACTGAGTCTGGCTCTCTTCCTGGCCCTTGGTTTCCAGCCTGGAGCTCTGTCCCACAGCCACAGCCAGCCCAGTTCCAAGTGCTGCTCTGGGCTCAGGGGTCCTCAGGTATCCTAACCCACGTGGTGCCTCCTTTCTCTGAGAGAGGAGCTTTCACACCACATCCATCAAAGCCTTATTTCTGCCCCAGACTTGCTTTTCTTTGTGGGGGCAGCCTTTGCTGTTCCTCACCCAACTCAACCAACGCCCGAGAGAGGTCCCTGTTGCTCGTGGGACTCACAAACCCATGAGATGAGTGGTTTGCATTAAAACTACCGGGTGAAAAAGGTGTGAACTTGGAGTCTGTGGCAAGACAGGTGAAGTTTAGGCTTCAAAAATATGTTTGTGATGGTGCCTGAGATGCTTCTCTGGTGATGTAGTGGCTCGAAATATTCATCAGTAACCATCCTGTGTGCTGAAGGAGTGTTGTATGAACTCAACATGCACATTTTGCCCAGGACACAAAATTAT
>JAWWEU010000125.1:72910884-72920973 GCA_035583155.1 Acropternis orthonyx | reverse complement strand
GGCCAGGCTGGACGGGGCTTGGAGCACCCTGGGCTGGTGGGAGGTGTCCCTGCCCGTGGCAGGGGGTGGCACTGGATCATCCCTAAGATTCCTTCCAACTCAAGCCGTTCTGTGATTCTACAATAAGATCACACCAGTTGGGCTCTTCAGCCACGGTGCAACTCCGACAGCAAACACTTCACTGGCTTTTCGGTTGGAAATACATCACTGTGAATGCATCATGAAAACCAAACAAGTCTGTTTTCCTCCAGATTTCTGTTCATGGCTGGTTGGTTCTGCCTGTTGAACTAGATGAGCGATCTGAGTGAAGTGTTTCTGTGTTCCCAACAGGAAACACTGGGAAGCTGGGATGGCTGAGCTCAGTCTGCATCCTCTCCTCAGGGCAAGCATGACTGAGGTTTCTGTCTGGCCATTTTTTTTTGGATGAGGCATGTGCAAAAAAACAAACAAAAAAAAAAGGTCTTTGAGATAACTTCTCTTCCATCAAATTTTGGGCTCAGGAGCTGTTTGGAAACTCAGGCAGAGAGGCTGCTGAGGCACAGGATCCCTCTGCCTCATCCCAAGTATCCCTACCATGAGCGTCTCCATCTCACCTGGCCACCTCTGCCTCGCTCCACTGCCAGCAAAGACAAATCCCCATCTCCTGGGCACAGTAAGAAACGCAGCAAAAGTCCAACAAATCATCCTTTCAGGGAGTTTTTCACTCAGTGGACCACAGAGGGAGCTCAGGGTCAGAAGCTCAAAGAGGTGCATCTCCCACCAGGTATTTCTTAAGCAAAGTGAGTCCCACGAACACCCAGATGTGCTCGTAGGAACCTCCTCCAGAGACCAGGCTGATGCCCATGGATGTTGCTGAGTGTTATTTCAGGGTTTAATGACCTCACTGTTATATTCCCAGCCTTTTTCACACCTTATGGACTCAGGACAAGGTTTGGATCAAAATCTCCATTGTTGCTGCTTCCTTCCAGGGTTTGGATTGACCTGTTTCTCCCAACATTTACAGATACTCTGTGCCAAGGGAGTTTAACTCGGTGATTCCCGCTACACAGATTTAAAACCCAGCCACCTGTGGGGACAGCAGATTTGAAATTGGCCTATTTGATGTGATTTAGGAGTGGAAACAAGACCCAGCAGCAAAGCAAAGCCCCGAGCAGCCCATGTTTGGGTGTGATGGCTGCTGTATTTGTACAGATCAGCGATCCTTTGCACTGCAGAACATCTTCATTCCAAGCAATGCATGACTTTAAATGCAAACCTTTATTCCTTTGGGTCTTCGTTACTCATGAGAATCCTTGACGTCAATGTATCAAATCACATATTTTAGGTTTCCCCCTCCAGCCTGGCCATTCTTATCACACCAGGTGTGGGGAAAATAACTTATTTCTGGGCTGGACATAAAACCAGCCGGGTCCTGTGGACAGTATTTCACAAGGAACAGTTAATCATCTTAACTACTCCTGCCTTCCTGAATAAAAGATTGGGAGTGCTTTTGCTTTCATCTCTGTACAGCTGGTGAGGGAGAATCCTTCAGCTCATCGTGTGAATATAACAGAGGCTCCCGGTGAGAATCCCTTAGTCCCTTTTACATTTCAAAAGGCAGCTATTGTGCAAAAATGCATCTTAAAAGCCCTGGAGCGCTGGGGTTTTTGCTTTATTTTTCCTTCCCAGCACCTCAGTGGATTTCATCTAACAAACTGTCATCTTTCGCTGGGCTTTGGGCATAATGGGGTTTGCTGCTTGGGGGTTTTTATTTCCTAGCAGCCCAAATCTTTGTTTTTCCAGCCTGTGGTGCAGCTGGGATTCATCTCCTGGGCTCTTCTTAAGGAGGGTCAATGGCACAAGCAATTCGTCCCTTACAGATGGAGATCTGAGACGCAGAAACTCAGATTCACTGAGGCTTTTTGACTATCCAAGCCTGGTCTCTCAGTCCCCTGGACTTGGGGACCCACATTTGTGGTGGCTCAAGAGGACTGTGCCCATATCTCTGCCTCATGACCAAATCCAACACCACTTTATGACCATTTCTGTCTCTGCACTTGCGCCCTGCCAGCTTCTGCATTTTGGCTCCAGTCTGGCCAAATGCAGCCTCTTCCCAATCCACCATCCATATTTCTGCCTCTGGAGGAACCCCTTGACCACTCCTCCTTCCCCTCCAACACCACCCCAGTGGCCCTGTCTTTAATCCCCCTTTCCTCAACCCCAGCCTTGCCCAGCTCCCAAGCTTTGTTCCATCCCGAGCCGCTCCCAGGAGTAGCTGTTGGATAACAATAAAAGCCGGAGCTGAAGCTGCAGAAAAGGTTTGCCCTTGGAGGAGATTTCTGCAGCCACAGGAGGCAGAGCTCAGCAGAGGTCCCAGGAGAAACCCATCATTGCAGGGAAGACAGCCACAGTTCATCTGTGCACTCATCAAACTCCCCTTCCCTGCTGCCATCGGTCCTGGGGGACCCAGGAAACCAAGACAAAGGGTCACAGGAAGCTCTAAGTGGCTCTAAAAGCCGCAGGCTCTGCACAGCAAGCTGAATTTTTAATCTCCAGAACCAGCCTCGGGGCTGTCCGTGCCCCTGTTCAATGTGTGGGTCTTGCAGAGCAGCACCCAATGTCCTTCCAGCCAAATTTTCTTCACCTGCCTTCAAACCAAGGGGGTGAACCAGCCCTTTTGGTGCCTGTTAAAAAATCAAGTTTTTCTGAGCGCAGGTCAGCACTCCGAGGGCTTCAGTGGAATTTGGGGATGGAAGGAAATAAAGGAGGCTGTGAATTTATCGGGCTGCGCATTGTATTGTGAATTTATTCTCTGTTTTGTTGCAATGGTCCACGTGTGCTCCTCAGGAACAGCAGGAATGAGCTGGGGCAGCTACATCCACGGCGGACACCTCCAAGGGTCCAACTCTGCCCTTATCAACAGTAACCTCAGCATAAAAATCATCGGATCAGGGAATTATTTAGGTTGGAAAAGCCCTCCAGGATCGCTGAGCCCACCCTGTGCCCGATGCCCACCCTGTCCCCCAGCCCAGAGCTCTGAGTGCCACAGCCAGTCCTGCCTTGGGCACCTCCAGGGCTGGGCACTCCAAACCTCCCTGGGCAGCCCCTTCCAGTGTTTAACAACCCTTTCCATGGAAAAATTCCTCCTGATATCCAAACTGCTTCCCAATGTCCGAAAGGGTCGGTATCTCAGCACGTGTCGGTATCTCAGCCCGGGATTTCATGGTTTGTTCTTATTGCTTGGGAGAAAAAAACCAAAGAGGAAAGACTGGTGAAATTGCACTTGCTGGGAAGGTGGATGTGGGGGAAATGCAGGGATTTGGGGATTAAAGGATTTTAACTGCTTTGCCAAACTGTCACTGGGTTTTGGAGCAGGCAAGGAGCCCTTCCCCCAGGCCTGGCGGGGCGGTGACACCTTCTCCCTGGGAGGGAAGGGTTGCTTTCAAGAATTTCATGGCCCACTGCGGGACGTGTGAGAGTTTAATGCTATTTTATTTTGGTTTTTATTTTAATTTTAATTTATTTTTTGTTTCATTTTTTGCTTCCTCTTTTTCATTTTACTGTGTTTTACTTTATTTGTTTTATTTTAATTTTATTTTTTATTCTTATTTTGTTTTTAATTTTGTTTCCTATTTTTCATTTTACTTTATTTATTTTATTATAATTTTATTTTTATTTTGGTTTATTTCGGTTTATTTCATTTTTATTTTTATTTGACTTTATTTTCCTTTCACTTCATTTCATTTTTAGTTTTATTTTACTTTACATTATTTGATTTGATTTTTTGTTTCCTATTTTCATTTTACTTTATTTTACTTTACTTTATTTTAATTTTATTTTGGCTTATTTAATTTTTTAATTTTTATTTGACTATTTTATTTTTATTTTATTTCATTTCACTTCAGTTCATTTTTTAGTTTTATTTTATTTTATTTTTGTTTCCTATTTCTATTTGACTTTATTTATTTTATTTTATTTTTTATTCTTATGTTATTTTATTTTTATTTTGGTTTATTTCATTTTTAGTTTTATTTTACTTTAATTTTAATTTTATTTTATTTCGCGTCTTTTAATTTTTTAGTTTTATTTTACTTTATGTATTTTATTTTATTTTATTTTTAAATTTTATTTCATTTTAATTTTTATTTGACTTTATTCAATTTATTTTTATTATTTTATTATTTTTATTTTATTTTTCTTTTATTCAATTTTTCGTTATTTGCATTTCATTTATTTATTTCTTCCAAACGGGTATTTCGAGAACGCCTTCAAATACAGTAAATCTAAAAAATTAAGCGGGGACTTTTTCCATGAGAAAATCGAACCGCTTTCAGCCGGGAGCGCCAAAATGTTTCAGCTGCCAAAACGTTCCCGCCTGTGCCTCTTCCCAGCTGAGCTGCTGGGGGGATTCCTGGGAATTCCTGGAATGTTCCCGCCAGCCCCGCGGGCTCTTCGGGCGGCGGCTCCGCTGAGGGGGGAGCGGGTCGGGATGGGCACCGCCCCAAAGCAGCTCCGGCATTCCCGATCCCATCGCTCCCGCCTGGGAATCCCAGCCCTGGAGGGGGGGGGGGGAGCCCCTGCATCCCCTCCGGGCTCGGGGCGGCACATTCCCCAGGGATGGAATGTGGGAAGAGCAGCGCGGAGGGTGCTGAGGGGAACCGGTGCCTGAGCTCTGGCTGGGAATGCTGAGGGAGGCAGGTGCTGAAATCCAGCGTTTCGGGAATGCTGGAGCTCCGGAGATGCTGAACTGCAACCCTGAGAGAGCTGGGGGTTGTCAGCTTGGAGAAGAGAGGGCTTTGGGGACACCTGAGAACCCCTGGCAGTGCCTAAAGGGGCTCCAAGAGAGCTGGGGAGGGACTGGGGACAAGGCCTGGAGGGACAGGACACAGGGAATGGCTTCCCAGTGCCAGAGGGCAGGGCTGGATGGGATATTGGGAAGGAATTGCTGGCTGGGAGGGTGGGCAGGCCCTGTGCCAGGTTGGGCAGAGAAGCTGTGGCTGCCCCTGGATCCCTGGGAGTGTCCAAGGGCAGGTTGGACGGGACTTGGAGCACCCTGGGCTGGTGGAAGGTGTCCCTGCCCATGGCAGGGGTGGGAATGGATGGGCTTTAAGGTCCCTTCAACCCAAACCAGGCTGGGATTCCATGATTTGATGTCTTATCCATGATGGGTTTTAAAGGGAAATATTTGATGCTCCACTGCTTGACTCAATGGAACTCAGGAACTAAAATCCCTACCTTCTGGATACCAAAAGCTACAAACTCCGCAGTTTATCCTTCACTATAATCTCCCTCCCATCTACTATCCTTTTCCTTCTGTTGATTATCCTTTTCTTTTCCCTTTCCACCCTGTTCCCTCCTCCACTGGTCCCAATCACCTGCTCCTACGGAGGTGCCAACCTCTGACCAGGCAAACGCTCTCAGCTGGAGAGCTGCTGCTCCTCTTTCAAACCCCAGCATGGACCCAGAATCCTGTTTGATTTCTTTCCCAGCTGGTTTAACAGAAGATCGTGCCTCTTCCTACAAACCTGGACCAGCAGAGAGAGATTTGATGGGGAAAAAAATCAGGAATTCTCCACTCTGCTCTCAAAGTTGAGCAACTCAAGACGAAGCCCTGGGATCCCTGTTGTCTTCCACCCCCAAATTTCACCATAAAGCATAAAGGGACATTTCAGGCCTGAGACTGTCTCCATGTGACCAGACAGCAGCTGGGCACACAGGAGGAAGAGCCAGGATCTGTGGTTCTGTCTGCACCATCATTCCCAGCTGCCATCCCACATCCAGCCCCTCCAAGGCTGGATGAGCCCAGCGCTGGACTTTTGGCGTGCCCAGGCTGAAATATCATTTTCCTGTTTGAAAAGGACTTGATTGCATTAAAAGACCCTTTGAGGATGGAGGCTCTCTGGGCTGGAGGGAGCCGAAATTCCAGGGTTCCTCTCTAATCACCGGGCAGAGCTAAATTGGGGGTTTGTAGCCTCTTGGAGAAATTTGTAGGCGAGGCACCGGAAAGGCTCCGGAGGCTGCCGTGGAATTTTGATGATGTTCATCCATTATGGATGAAGAGCTTTATGTAAGAGTCTTTCCCTGGCGTTCATCTGAGGCCAGGCTGTCCCGGGCTGCAGCTGGCAATTCACAGAGCATTGGAAGGGGGAGCAGGGACAGGAGGAGGGAGAAGGGATACAGAGCTGGGATCGCTGCTCTTCTCCTGACAGCTGAGGGGGGAAAAAAGCCTCCAGCACTTAAGACAACCTTGTCCTCCCTGCAAGGTACATCCTTGCTGCGTGAAACATGTATAAAGCCTGTGCTTGGACATGGATCAGGCTGTGTTTTTGGGATGCAGGCACACCTCCAGCTGTCAGCTTTGCACCTGGCAGAAAGAGGGGCTTCCCATGGAAGTTCTCCCCTCCTGTCCTCTTGGATGAAGCTCTGACCGCATTTCCCCCGAGCCTGGTGAGACAGCCAAGCCTTGCTCGCTCTGCTCTCTTTAAACAGGGAGATAATTAAGGCAGAGTTTGCTAATGCACTGGTAGCTCTGGCCACAGGCGAGGCAGGGAAACGAACCACAGTTAATTGGCAAAGGTATTATTAATACAACCACCACAGCAGAACCTGCCTGGATGGATAATCACTGAGTGTCCCCCAGCTCAGTCCTAGAGAGCTTGTTAGAGCATCTTTGGACATCTCTTATTTTCTCTTCCTGACTCCGCCATCCATCACGGCAGATTTCCAAGTATTTGCTCATTTTCCTACAGGCAGACCAACAGAAGTGTTGACCAAGTGCTGCTGACCCTCTGCCTGTGTTTGCAGAGCCCCCCCTGCCTGGCTGCTGGAGGGTCTGTGTGTTCCCATATCTACTCGAGGCTTTAACAAGGAAAGTGTTCAAAGCCCTACCAAAAGTCCCTTCGCCCTCTGCAACTCCCTGACAGGAGGGGGGGTGGGGGGCAGGGGTTGGGCTCTGCTCCCAGGGAACAGGGACAGGAGGGGAGGGAACAGCCTCAAGCTGGATATTATAGAAAATTCCTTCATGGAAAGGGCTGTCCATCCCTGGCACAGCTGCCCAGAGCAGGGGTGGAGTCCCCATCCCCTGGAGGGATTTAAAATCTTTGGGGACATGGGTCAGTGGTGGCCTTGGCAGTGCTGGGGGATGGTTGGACTGGATGATGTCAGGGGGCTTTTCCAAACCAAACAATTCTCTCCTTCTACAGTGGGGTGAGATGGGCCACAGGTAGCAAAGGCCAACACTTTTTAGCAGAACTGACCATGGACATGCAAAGCCCTTTGCCTCATGTGCAGTCAAGGCACACCCAAAGTCAACAGAACATCTCTTCGTCCTTAAAAAAGCCAGGGATTGGTATAAACACACACCACAGGGGTGTTGCTGAAAATACCCCTCGAGGAGCCCCATGATGTTCTCAGTGTTACCCAAACAGCTGGAGCAAACCATCCGGATCTTTTCACTCTCCTAAATCCCATCTCCTGCAACATCCCTCCCACACAGGAACACGCCCTTTCCAGTCCTATGCCATCCCTGTACAGCCCGTTTCCATGGGCAGAGGCACAATTCCAGGTGAAGGTGCCCCTCGGTGGGTGGAGCACACTGTTCTCCCCATCCTGTGCTCTGTGTCTGCTCTCTGACTGTGTTTGTGACCCTGCCGAGTGATGCTGCAGATCAGAACGACATTTCACTGCTCTCAGCTGCAGCAGCTGCTGCATCTTTGCCTTCCCTTCCCCCTCCCCCAGAGCTTTCACTGGTTTCAGAAGTTTCTCCACGGGTAAAAGTGTGTCAATTTGCGTTGCCTTCCGCTCAATTTGAGGTTCCCACCACATCTACCAACACGGGTATTCCCAAAATGCTTGGACTCACTGAAGCAAAAGCAAAGCAGAGACAGGGCAGAACACTCCCTGTGCTTTCCAGGATTTTCTCATCTTCCTCACAGGTTTCTCCAGGTGGCCTTGAAATATTAGGGTGGTATCACAAGATGGCAAATAAAAAAAATTGAGGATAAACCCAGGGAGAAAGTGGCTGCTCATTTCTCTTCCTCCCTCGCTCCTCCCATGAGTTTTATTGTCTTTGCTCCGGGATATCCTGTACTTTCCTGTATACAGGAATTTCCTGTACAAACCTATAGGTTTGTCTATGCCTTCTTCAGGTTCCAGGACAGGCTGTTTATATCCACTTCCCCTTAGGTCATCCAAAAATCCATCTGTGGTTTGAGCCCTCCCAGCGAAGCTGAATTTGTGTTTTAACGTCCTCCTGACACCACTAGACAGGTAAACCTGACTTTTAACACTGTGGGAGCGTTTTGCTGTCTGAAAACTATCCTGAGAGCATGATGCTTTACTCATCCCAAGAGAATCAGGGGTAGCATCTCCCTGCTCATCAGATGTACCAATGCCAATGGAGCAGACTTCCAAAGGGGTGAGACTGACCTCCTGCATCCAGGCTGCAGGCAGGGAGAAACAGGCAGCAGGGATCACTGCTCTGGAGTTTGCTCTGTCTGAGCATCTGCTCTTCCTTCCTTCCATAAGGGGGTGAGGATCAGCCTGAGATGGGAGGTGAGTTTCCTTAAGACCCATTCCAGGAAGGTCTAACTCATAGCAGATAAGGAAGAGAGGTGGGGAGCTTTGGGATGAGCTCCAGGACATGAGATGGGTGGAGGTTGGACTAATTAGTGACAGAAATAGAATCATAGAATCTCAGAATGGTTTGGGTTGTGAGGGACCCTGAAGATGGTTCAGTTACAACTCCCTGCCATGGGCAGGGACACCTTCCACCAGCCCAGGTTGCTCCAAGCCCCGTCCAGCCTGGCCTTGGACACTCCCAGGGATCCAGGGGCAGCCACAGCTTCTCTGCCCAACCTGGCACAGGGCCTGCCCACCCTCACAGGGAAGGATTTCTTCCCAACATCCCACCTAAACCCCCTCTCAGTTTAAAACCAGGTTGTCTCTGAGACAGGACAGGGGTCCATGGTAAACATGCGAGATACTGTGAGTGTGTGATCAGAGCTTGTTTTCTTGTACCTGCAGCTGTTTTCAGCATGAAGCACCTGCTGTCTGGCAAGATCCAGGAGTCCAGGGAGCAGGGACACATTTCCAACTGCTTGTCGTCGGCAACAGGCAGAAGCAGTTGGAAGAAAGCAACATTTTTGGCTGAAACAACAAGTTGTTGTGCAGGACACCACACAAAGGCACAGCCAACTCCTCTGGGCTCTGTTTGACCTCCACAAACTCCAAGTAGAAACCGCCAGCACACAACAGAGAGGACATAAGTCCCCAGCTTGAGCACTGGAGCCCTGAATGAGCCGAGATCTCCCAGCAGGGGGATGAAATCAGCTCAGGGATGGCAAAAAGAGGGTTCAAGATGCAATTCCCTGTGAACCCTCTGCCAGCCCCTTACAGCACCTCCTCGGTATTCACAGAGCTGGTGAGTTCTGGTGCCTGGCACAGCTCACAGGGACCTTTTCACCTCCAGAGCCTGCAAATTGATAGATCCTCTTTTGCTCCATGAATGTACAACCAACCTTGGAGCCAAAGCTGGAGCCCTCCAAATTTGAAGGGTGTTTTCAACAACAACGTGTGGATTTAAAAATAAATTTAGAAAACAAAAATAAATTAAAATAGAGCATAAAGGTTTCAAGTGTGAGAAACCAGGGACCCAAATGACCATGATCCAGGTGTAATTAAGCCACTGATGATTATGGTTGGTGCAGAGGGTTGCAGGATGCTCAGGTTCCCCAGAATAACACTAGCAAATAACATTGCTAGGAGGCAGCTGGCAAGAGAGGCAGGTGGGTTTTTTCCTCCATCACGAAGTCTCCTCTTCCACAGCAATTATTTGCCTCAGATGCCTAAAAATATAATGTTCTGAGATTTGGAAAACGTTTATATTTTAAAACAAAGTGAACTCTTAGAACCAACACGGCTCTTCCAGCATGAAGCAACTCAGAGTTTGCAGAGGGTTTGTCTCAGCTCAATCCCGAAGCACTATTTTAGTTTGATTTTAGTCTGTTGTGGATTGTTTTGGGGCAATCCCATCACTGTGAAGGTGTTAAATCTGAGGTTTTGTTGACCTTGGGAAGGGAAGGGGGAAGGGAAGGGAAGGGAAGGGAAGGG
>JAWWEU010000125.1:72892234-72904763 GCA_035583155.1 Acropternis orthonyx | reverse complement strand
CCTGCCATGGGCAGGGACACCTTCCACCAGCCCAGGGTGCTCCAAGCCCCGTCCAACCTGGCCTTGGACACTCCCAGAAACCAATAACAAGGGTTTCCCACCTCCTCTGGGCTTTGGCTAAAAAACACCACTACCCGTTTGCAAACCAGAACACAGAGGGTGCTGCAAGCTGGATGGGAAGTTCCTGGGAATGGAAGGAATTGTCTGCCTGGTTTGCTCTGTGCAAACTCAAAGGCTTGGAAAGCCCAACTCTGCTGCTTTGTCTCCATCCCGTGCCACGCTGCCTCTAAACTGGTGTCTGAACACACCGCATGGATGATGCTAAAAGGATAATAGTGGACAGATGGACATAAAACACAGCTGAATCTTCCCAAAACCACAGGCAGAAACATCTCCTGTGATTTGCAGGTGATTTAGAGTTACCTGCCCGCAGAGGGGCTCACATTAGGTCAGCACCGAGCACCGGGGGCCGCAGCTCACAGCGGGGCGGGCTGCACAATTCCCCATCATTTTCTGCCAGACCAACACACCAAACCCCAGGGTTAGCTCTGCCATGGAAAACACGGCTCCAGGGCACCATCCAGAGCAATCCCCACCCTCTCCATGAGTCACAAGGACAAGCACCAGCTGCTCAGGCTGCTTTTGAACTTGGCTGGTATCGTTTATCTACATCCAATGCTCCGAGCCCCACCTGGCTCGCCAAGATTTTCTCTTGACACCAGCCCCTCTGTGGAAGTTCTTTATCAACTTCATTGTGTTTTTTAACACAAAGGCAACAGGACATGACTCTTCCAGGAGGCTTTGCAGTGGAATCAAATGGAAATGATCGTGTTCTTAATGCTTTACCTCCTTCGAGAGTGATTTATGGGTGTTGCTGAATGAATGCATCCTTGGCAGAGATAAATCTCAGCCACTTACACATGCAGGCTCATTTTCTGAGCACCATTGAAGTAAAGAAGGAGGAAAAGCATCCAAACAAAAAACTAGAATAGAGATCAGCACAGAAAATGAGAGGGTTCTTGGGGTAACTCATCCTCTGCAGGATCCTGAGACCTGTGAGGGAAGTTGTAGCTGCCAACTCCCCTTTTACAGATGAGCAAGCAGAGGGAGAGGGAAAATGCTGTTCCCACTTGCTTTTGAAGGGGTTAATGGATTTAAATAAATAAATAGAAGTGCCAGAATAACAAGGCTTGCCCTCATATTTTCTCAGTATTGGAAGTTCCTTCACTCTGTGAAGCGAAAAGCAATAGGACTGTGCACTGGGCACAAGTTTCAGCTTTAGCTCCCACATCTTCACAACCCCAAGCGATTTCCTTTCACTAAAAAGGAAAAAAACCCACCCAAATCACGTATTTAAAGCACAGAAACTCTCACTTTCTCCAGCACTGGTTACCCTGTGCATACCAGAAAGGCTCCCATGATGATAAAGAGCTCTTTTGGCCAACACAGCCCCGGCTGGTGCTCCCAGGACCTTTATTGCCTGTGTAGCCACACGTACCGGGCTATTCCCCATGTTTGGTGTCACCCCTGTGACAATCCCAAGCCTGGAAGCTCAGAGCCACACCAGAGCTGAGCATGCCGAGCACACCTGCCCAGAAAAGATGGAGCAAACAGCCACAGCCACGCTGTGCATGCCCCGGTGGAGATGGAGAGGCTGGAGGCTCCTCCATCTCGGTCTGTTCCTCCTCATCCACGTGCCCAGGAGCACCGTGCTCACCCTTGGGACCTGCAGGGATCAGCAGCAGCCCCCTGTCCCTGTTAAAGGCTAAAGCAGAACCAATTAAAGCATGAAAAAGTAGGTCCCAACACAACCAAAAGTGACTTCAAACCCCTTTTGCTGGCCTGGGAGCAGCACCGCACAAACCTCAGATCCTCAGGTTCTCGTCAAGGTGCATTTTGGGGCTGATCAGAAAGCGGAGCAGGAAGCAGAGCTGGTGCACAACGAAGCATTTAGTGGATTTGTTGCTAAAATGATCTCCTGTTTTTGAACCCCTCACGAAGACACAGCCCCCACAACCTTCTCCCAGCACTTTTTGCGTGACAGCCCTAAAACAGCAGGCAGAGCGTTTTCTCCATTTCCCAGAGATGAGGAGCTGTTTATTCATCAGCTCTTGCCTTTATCACTTCCTTTTAGGGCATTTTAGACACCTTTTCAGGAAAATAAACCTGGGAATGCTCTTAAAATCCTGCGCACTTGATTAGAGGTCATTACACTGAGCTGGGAAGGTGAAAGCCTGGTACATCCTTGCTCTGTCCTGGGACCAAGAGGAGAAGTGATTGGTGCAAGGCCATCCAGGCTGACTCTGGGGGTCTTTGGAGGCTGAGCCTGCTCTTCTCTGAGGACATTTCCCTGCTCCCCAGTTACTCCCAACAACACCAGTCACAGAAGCTGTCTGCAGTGTCCAGGTCCAACCATGCAGATGTTCTCCTTTCCTGCCAAAGTGGAGCTGCCACTGCTTTAGATGCTGACTATCAGCACACACCCTTTCATCCCACGTGCCTCCATCTCAGCATCACTATCCACCTGCACCCAGGCACCATTCCAGTTCTCTCCCCTGATTCTCCATCATACAGAATCATTTTGGTTGGAAAAGTCCCCCCTCAAGATCATCAAGTCAGCAAGTCAAACTGTTCCCTCAGGACTAACCCATGTTCCCCAGTGCCCTCCAGGGATGGGGACTCCACCCCTGCCCTGGGCAGCTGTGCCAGGGCTGGACAACCATTTCTGGAAGAAAATTTTCCCTAACATCCAATGGGAACCTTCCCTGGTGCAACCTGAGGCTGCTTCTTCTCATCCTGTATACAACTTGCTGCCACACGGCCTTTATCCCAGATTTCATGAGGAAAAATGCTCCAAAACCTTCCTGCTGCAAGAAGCCCTCCTTCCCCCCAGGAGGTGTCAGCAGGCTTGGTGGCAGCCTTCACACACCCACAGCTCCCCTCTTATTTCTCTCACCTCTGCTTCCCTTTTGGAAACCCTCCAAAATCCATGCCCTGGGGTGTCCCACCCACGTGGATCAAGGCAGCATCAATTGGCCAAGAACCCAGCTGAGGCTTTCTGAGGGCACCCAGGGACCTTCTGACCACGTGTGTGTTATCCCCACCAGCTCAGCCATCCTGGATAAATACCAAGCTCATGAGAGTGAGGAACACTCATTCCTGCCCCAACCAGCCCTGACTTTTAGATAGTCTTCTTGGTGTGGTCTTCATCACAGCTCGCTCCTCGCCCACACAGCCCAGAAGAGAAGAGCACATTGTCCAGATCATACCAAAAATCTTCTTTACCAAACCATACCCAAACCCTCCCCTCTCGGCCCTGATAAATTAAAAGCTCTTCAGCCCCTGAGTGAAAGGAAGTTTTCCCACACAACAGCTCAGATCCCATTAAAGCAATGACAAGCAGCCACTTTGTGCTTCCCTTAAAATTTAGCCAGGAGGGGAAAATATTCCTTTGGATGGCAAGGAGAGATTGCTTTCCACTGAAACTCCTTCTGCACTGAACTGCTGTTGGCACTTAGTTTCTAATTAACAGTTCCACGGGTTTTAGTTCAGTTCTGCAAGTCAAGGCTGTAAGCTGAGAAAAAAAAGGAGGAAAATCAAATGAAATCAGAACTTTTGGTTGATCTTGGAGAATTTCCAAGCGATGTAAATGCAAGTCTGTGTGGTTTTATTCCTTTATATCCTTGACTCGGTGGTTTCCTTGCCATTTCTGAGTCCCACAAGGTCACCTTCACAAACCAGTGAAGGATTGAGGTCTTCAGACCAACCCTTTGGGCCAATTTTTAAAGTCAAAGCTGGTTTCTCAGAGTCTTGTCTGGGTCAGATGAACATCTCCAGCAGTGGTGGTGGCGCGGCCTTGGTGGGAGGTTTGGGACACTGGGGTGTGGCTGCAGTTGGGATGTGCCCACCCTTGGAGCGGGAGACACGGCCACGCATCCATAAGGGCACAACAGCCTGGGACAGGGCGGGAAAAATGCATTTCAGACCACAGGGAAAGGTGTAAATCAGGTAAAAATCACTGCAGACACAGATGTGATGGCACTTCACTGAAAATCCTGGTTTATGGGCAAAGTTGAAACACTCCTTAGATTTATACATGAAGACACGTTTTAGTGGTGGCCTTGGCAGTGCTGGGTTAATGGCTGGATTTTGATAATCTTAAAGGCTTTTCCAATCTAAATGATTCTACTCTGCATATAAAGCCCCAAATTTATTGTTGGTATAACTGAAATCACAAATCTTATCACATTTAATACAGAAAAAAATGCATGCAGTTAGTTTCCACCCCTTTTCCTGTGTTTTCCTCACTTTTCCCCGTCCCTCTGGGTCTGGGGCAGTTTCACTCTGGGGTTGGGTGTGTCCTTGGAGTCCTTCACCAGGAGGATTATGACATTCCTGTTATTTCATAGGGTCACTGAATCACAGAATGTTTGGGGTTGGGAGGGACCTTAAAGGCCATCCAGTCCCACCCCCTGCCATGGGCAGGGACACCTCCCACCAGCCCAGGTTGCTCCGAGCCCCGTCCAACCTGCCCTGGGACACTCCCAGGGATGGGGCATCCCTTCCTTGAAAGCTTTTACTCAACCTGCCCATCACAACACATCAGTTTGAACCTTAACCTGTTTATAGCGCCCTAAAAAAATGATATTTTAAGTTTTCACTGGAGGAACAACATTTTTCTGGAGCTTTTACAGGAGTAGATACAGAGACTGAGTCTTAGAAATAGAGATTTAATGGATTTCCTGAAGATGTCGCTATGAACATCCACCAGTGTACAAATGCACTTGTACCCACCACAGTCCTGTGCAGTTCTGGGCACTCCAGTCTGGCAAAAACCAGTTTTTCCTGTCCTTGGATGTTATTTGACAGATCCGGGGCAAAGCCAGGGAGAGACCAGGTGGAGCTTTGTCCCCATGCCTCGTGCAGGACTGGTCTCACCTTGAAGCCACCAACCACCCATCAAACAAGTTGCTTGGCTTTGCCGTCGTGTCCCCCCATCTGTGTTCTCAAAAATGACAAAAAAATTAATTAGAAACAAAGAAAGGTTTTTTTAAAAAATCAAAGCCATTTTCTGGCAGTTTCCTCCAGCATTAAATATCTCTTCACCCACCAGCTTGGTCAGGGAGATCGTTTCAAGTGGGATTGCTCCAGCAAAACTTAGGAGGATGCTGGAAGATGTTTGGTCCCAGCAAGCCTCTCCGTGGGAAAACCAGTTGGGGAGGAGCAGCCTTTGCAAAGCTGGGCCCTTAAACCCAGCTCATGGCAGAGGGTGGGCCAAGCTCCAGTGGGCAAGTCTTCCCAAAGATATTCAGCTGCTCATTAGAGCCCGATTTAAACACTGGAGCTTTTCTTGTCCTTGCTCTCCAGAGGTCAATAGAAGGAATGTCCTGACTGTTGGGCAATTTGTTTGACTCCATGTGATAATATTTAAATGGGCCACAAAGCCAAAACAAGATGCTCCAGAGCAAGTCTCCAAAACAAGTCTATCCAGAGGCTGGGTTTGTCCCCTTTTCTTATCCCTGGGGATAAAATTGTAACTCCCCAGGCCCCCCAAGATATCTGTTCTAACACATTACCTGCCAGACTAGAGATAAGAGCAGCTCCACCTCTTAAATTCTGTGGGTTGTTTGTCATCATTTCAGTCTCTTTGGGATGGGTGAAAAAAGGGGGAAAGTTAATCTTACTTGTGGATTTTTCCTCCCCTTCAGTGAAAAAGGGTGACTTAAAAATTGTGCTAGTGAGGCTTATGTACCATAAGCAGTTAAACAGGCTTAAAACTGGACTTGCTCTTGATCTGGATAAAATGTCTACCCTACTGCACATCTGGGTGGAATTTCAGCCCTCTGGAATTCAGATGCCTGGATTTTGAGGCCACAAACTCAGAGAGTCACAAAATCATAGAACCTTAGAATGGTTTGGGTTGGAAGGGACCTTAAAGGTCATTTAGTTCCAGTGCCCTGCCATGGGCACCTCCCACCAGCCCAGGGTGCTCCAAGCCCCGTCCAACCTGGCCTTGGACACTCCCAGGGATCCAGGGGCAGCCACAGCTTCTCTGCCCAACCTGGCACAGGGCCTGCCCACCCTCACAGCAAAGAACTTCTACTGTATATCCAACTTGATCTTCTCCTCTCTCAGTTTGAGAAGGTCACTCGGGCTCAGATTTGGGTGGGATGATTTGCCGTCGAGCCCTGTCTTTGTGAGGAATTTGACGTGAATAATTTGGGAAGAGGACCAATCCACCTGAAGAGCTACTGTCACACTGATCTGCAGAGCAGTGCTGTTATGAGCCACTAAACTTGACTTGGGGAATTAATTACCCCAATGACTTGATGGAGAGAATGAAGCCTGTGATGGAAGCACTCCATGGGCTGCAGGGGGATCCGGCTGTGGATGTGCATGGATGAGTTGCCTGGCACTGCTCAGCTGCTCCTGCAGGCACCTCCCTCAGAGCGTTTTGGGAGCAGAAGGGCACTGAAGAGCATGAAGAGGAAGGAAGGATCTGGACAGACCCCAGGGAAACGTGCCTCCATCGGTGCCATGTGTCAAGACTGCAGAATAATTGAGGTGGGAGGGGGGATTTGGAGGTCTCCAGTTCAGCTTTTGTATCAAAGAAGAGTCATCTTCTAACTCTGTTTATTGCCCTTGGTCATGTCTAGCAGATTTTAGAATATCTCAAAGAACGGAGAATCCACAGCCTCTTTGATTCCCTTTTCCTATATTTGACGGCACACCCAGTGAAAAATTTTTCCTTGCATTTTCAGCTGGTGTTTTGCACTAAAAGGAGGTAAGTTTAGGTTGGATATTGGGAAGGAATTGCTGGCTGGGAGGGTGGGCAGGCCCTGTGCCAGGTTGGGCAGAGAAGCTGTGGCTTCCCCTGGATCCCTGGGAGTGTCCAAGGGCAGGTTGGACGGGGCTTGGAGCACCCTGGGCTGGTGGAAGGTGTCCCTGCCCATGGCAGGAGGTGGGAGTGGGTGGTCTTTAAGGTCCCTCCCAACCCAAACCATTCCCTGATTCCATGATTCTCTGGTCTGGGAAGTGGTAGCCTTCCAAGTAACGCAGTTCAGTCCATCTGCTTTATTCTCTGGATCAGGACGTGAAGCAAGAAGTAAAAAAACAGACAGGAAGGGGGAAAAAAAGGGGAAGCAAGGGAGATGTGAACATCAGCATGGAACGTTAGGATGTGTGGTGGCAAAATGTGTCTGCTCAGCTCTTATCTGAGCTTATTCCATTTGAATGTGAATGGAGAAGGATGTAATTCACTGTGATACCGTAGCTGTGGTGTCCAGCGTGGGTGGGAGAAGATGTGCAAGATAAGAGAACTGCCAAGATAACCACAGATTTTGGAAAGAATTTAAAAACTGCAATTAGAAGTGGAGGTGGACTTGCAAGCCCTAGAGACAGACTGTGGGGATGGGTGAGTGTCCCAGGTGAGGCATGGCCATGTGGCATCCTCCTGTGAGTCTTCCAGAGCTTTCCCTCCACATGTCCTCAGCAGGATGAGACCAGTCCTGCTCTGCTGCTCTCCAAGAGCGTCTGCGCTGCCTCCACCCCTGACTCTGCTTCTATTTAAAAAAAAAAATAAATAAAAAAGGTAAAAAAGTGCTGTTTTGCTGATTTTGTTTTTTAACACAGCCTAACAAAACTCCAGATAATGACAAACAAGTGAGCAAGACTCTGGCACAAGAAAAACGAGATTTAATCTGTCAGCCCGTGGGCGGACAGAGCGGGATAGCACTGGCTGTATTTTCTTAAGGTGGCTCTTTCCATCCCTGGAGCTGCTTAAAATAAAGCAGATGGGAATACAGAATTATCCTCAATGCTGAAATATGGTGCTGCATCCAGAACATGTTGCTTTTTGTGGAGTCTCTGCTCTGACACACTACATCCACAGAAGTCACTCAAGCATCGACTGCAAAGCCACTGCCCAGACACTGAAGTGGCAATGCTGGAGCCAGTGAATCAGTTCCCCTGGGATTTCTGAGCATGGTTTAGGGGTTGTGAGGGTTGAGATGTATGAGGAAGGTCAGCTGGACAAGCTCTGGTCAGTTTGCTGAAAAACAGAACCACAGTGCACAGACAGACCCAGAGAACAGAGAAACACCTCACTGGATTGTGGGTTGCACAAAGCTGTTTGGTGTGAGAGCTCCTAGTCCATCCTGGGCTCTAGCCAGGAGTTCATTTAAGGGACCTGGACCAAAATCCAGGAGGTGTTTAAGTCACCCCATGAGGCAGGTGGTGGCAATGGCTCCTCTTCTCCAAGTCCTGTTGTAATGTTCTGCTTCCCTCTGACCCGGGCTGTGTTGGGGAGGTGAAGGTTCACACCAAAGCTCTGCTGCATTAAAGCAGTGGGTCTCACCAGAGCAGGAAGATGGATGTTTGTCCTCTCTCTATAACCAAAGGAAAAGCTGGGAGAGGTTAAGTGACTTGCCCAGTGCCACACAGACAACCCATGGGAGAGGTGGATGAGCGGAGATTTCCCAGCTCTGGAAGGGGCTGGCTCTGTCCATCGGCACAGGGGCCTTTTGTACTTTCCTGCCTGTGTCCTTCTCCTCCTCATGAGGGGATGCAGAGGGGCAGCTCCAATCTCTGCTCTGTGGGGACCAGGGACAGCAGGCAGGGAAGGGCTGGAGCTGTGGCAGGGCAGGGGCAGGTGGGATCTCAGGGAAAGGCTCTTCCCCCAGAGGGCGGTGGGCACTGAGCAGGCTCCCCAGGGCAGTGGGCATGGCCCCGAGGCTGCCAGAGCTCCAGGAGCCTTTGGATGATGCTCTGGGGCACAGGGTGGGATTGTTGGGGTGTCTGTGCAGGGCTGAGGGTTGGACTGGATGATCCCTGTGGGTCCCTCCCAGCTCGGGAGACTCTGTGGCTCTCTGATCCTTTAAACACCCCGGAGTGCCCACAGATGAAAACAGGCTCCCGCTGCCAGACAAGGAGCCCATCAAAGCGCTGCCTGGAGCGGCCTCAAAGGGCAATGGCCACGGGATGGCAGCAAAATCCGTCACTGGGGAAGCATCCAAACCCAGTTTTCCCAGTCCTTGGCTGGGCAGCACTGCTGGCACCAGGAGAGAGAGGGCTGGGGCTGGCAGTGCAGAACCAACCCAAGGCTGCAAAGCGACAGGGATGAGGGGAAGCAAAACGGTCTTTTGATATTTGCCTGGCTGGGAATATAAGCTCTCAGCTCCACTTCTCAGGGTGATTTTTGCTCTTCTGTTGAAAAACAACAACAACAACAACAAAAACCCAAACAAACCACACCAAACCAAATGAAACAAGCAAAAAACCCCACAACACGAAAATGAAACAAAAAAAAAAACCAAAACAGCAATATGAGTGCAAAACACACCAGGGTATTTCCATTTCTTTTTTTGGTTGAACCTCCCAAGGTTGGATGTTTTCTGTAGATGGGGAAAAAGGTGGATGGGAGGGGTGAAAGATAAAAATGTTTGCCAAGGCCAAATTTTTTTCTGTGGCAAAGACAAATATAAATAAATATATAAATATATCAGGGTAAGAATCAGCTGTGCTGAGGCTGCAGCTTTGCAAGGCTGTCCCACTCCAAGCACCAGCCTCTGAGGCTGGTGGGAGAGGGGAGAGCAGAAGGAGATCACAGGGCAGGGAGAACAGGCTGTTCTGCTGAGGGATGCAGAGATCTCTGGCTAATGAATTGGCCCCGTTTCCAGAAGCACTGCCAGGATGAAATGGGGTCTCTCCTCCACTTATTCATGTGAATTGGCTGGTTCAAACCTCTCCGTCTGTGTCATTTCTGTGATGAAAAAAAAGTGAAATGGGAAGAAAAGGAATGCATTTACAGTTATGCCTTGGGAGGAATTTTGGCTGAACCCCATTCAAAGCAAGGTAAATCAGGGCTTTTTATCAGGGCTTTCTAAACTAACACCTTCCTGGCATCCTTTCCCTTGCCTCGCTCTTTTCTGGAGCAGCTAAAAATTGCAGGAGGCAGGAAAAGAAAACTAAAGGTGTGAGGTTATTTTTTTTTAAATTATGATGTTTTGTAACTTTTTTTCTTTTTTAATGAAGTAAACATTTCCTGATTTGACTTTCCCCTCCCTCCCTTTTAATCTCCATAAACCTACTGGCTCCACACAGCTGTATTCCTGAGTGCTTCAGTTCTGGGCTCCTGATCTGCTTTCCAGCAGGATGGAGACATGGGTGTCCAGAAAGGCAAGAGGCATGAAAAGAAGGCAGATGTGTGGTCACCACCTGCCATGAACAAATCCCAGAGAGAGGCAGGAAGCCTTTGCATGGGCCCCTCAGCAAAACCCACCCAGCAGCCCAGGAACTGGAGCAAGAGCAGAGCTCCAAAGCAGAGGTTCTCCACACAACATCCACGTGGTCACTCCAGATCTGGGCTCGGCCACTCTGCTCAGCATCAGTTCGGGCTCAGACTTCCTTCCAAAGCTATTGCATGCAGCTTTTCCAGGACCACACGGTTTTCCAAACTCTGATGCATTTAAAGATATCTCCAGAATTCCGCTCTGGAAATGCTGATGTAGAATCATCGAATCACAGACTGGTTTGGGTTGAAAGGGATCTTCAGGGTCATCCAGTGCCACCCCCTGCCATGGGCAGGGACACCTCCCACCAGCCCAGCTTGCTCCAAGCCCCGTCCAACCTGCCCTTGGACACTCCCAGGGATCCAGGGGCAGCCACAGCTTCTCTGCCCAACCTGGGATTGGGCCTGCCCACCCTCACAGGGAATTTCTTCCTAATATCCAACCTAAACCTACTCTCTTTTCATTTGAAGCCATTCCCCCTTGTCCTATCCCTCCCAGCCCCTTGTTCAAAGTCCCTTTCCAGCTCTCTTGAAGCCCCTTTAGGTACTGGAAGGCCACAATTAGGTCACCCCAAAGCCTTCTCTTTTCCAGATTGAACAACCCCAATTCTCACAGCCTCTCCTCATAGCACAGGTGCTTCATCACATCTTTCCCTCCGACTCAGAAGAGGAGCTAAACACCCTCCTCCCTCCTTCCATCCAAAGCAATTATTCAGCACCTCAGGCTCATGTACCAGAGAACACTGACTGGGGAGACACTCTCCCCACTCATCCCCTTTCCCAAGAAATACAATGTCAGTGTCAATATAATCCTCTTTACCAGAATATTCAACTCCAAAGCCACCCCACCAAGAAAGGAGGACTTTGCTGTATCACTTGGAGAGGGTCATTGTGCATACAAATCAAATTCCGGCGTCTCCAGTGTAAAGAGATCTCTTAGGACTGTAGGGTTAGGATTGAAGAGTCTAATAAAGGGAGAGAATTAAGCCTGCAATCACTTGGACTGATTTAAATTAGGGTTTTTTTCCTCTTGCTTTGATTAAAATAAGCCGATTTTCCTTTCCACCTGTGTTTCTTATGCAGGCAGAATTTCCATTAACTTCAGTCAAAAGCTTTTTTTAACTTCTTGAAGCTAAAACTTCGTGGCATCCCTTCATCCTGGTTGCCAGGATTTTCCTTTGCCCATTACCACTCTTGAGATATTAATTAATTATAATACCTCCCTGCTTTATGTACCAGTCACCTCTGTTATTAAATGGACCTCCTGTGTGCCTTTCTTCTCTCTTATTAAAGAACACTGACCTTCGTTATGCATTACAGGAGATAATGAATATTCATTATGGAATGGTGATGATATTGGGCTTACATTGTCTGCAGGAAGATTTAGGTCAGGCATAAAGGAAACCCTTTTTGTGACAGGGACAGTGATGAATCCCATGTGTCCCATCAGGGGTGGCTTTCAAGCACACAGGCAAATTTTAGGGATGTAGCAGGTACACGATGCTGATTTGGGGCAAACAGGTGAGATTCCAGAGAGCCCTTGCACTTTTGCACACTTTCTATGGAAACATGAGTATTGGAAATCTTCCCGTAAGTCCTCCCAGTGGCCATCCATTAAAAGGGACAGCAAAATGTTTAATAGTATCATTTTCAAGCTCTGGACTAATCCTACAGTGCTTAAATCAAAGAGAAGACAACATAACCTGGACAGTCATCTCTGGCCATCGATTCATCCTCCAGCCCTGAGTTAATGGCACTAAAGACAATACCTGTCCCCACCACCTGATGGATTAATATCCATGAAATCCTCCAGCACCCACACTGAGCTCAGCTTCTCATTTTACACCCAGGTCAGAGCTGGGATAATGCCCAGAAATGGGATGGGAAAAGGTTGAATAGAATGGAGGATGGAGGAGCCACAGGGGCTCTGGCTGGAATGGCTGCTTTCCTGACTCCCAGAGGTATTCTCAACATATTCACACCCTTCCTCTTCACTTATGGGAGGCATTCCTTTAAATTCCTTGTGTCTGGGCAATCCCAGGCACAAATACAGGCTGAGTAGAGAACTGAAACCAGCCCTGAGGAGAAGGACTTGGGGGCACTGCTGGACAAGAAGCTCAACAAGGTCCATCCATGAGCACTCAGAGCCCAGAAACTCCCCATGCCATGGGTCGATCCCCCAGCGTGGGCAGCAGGGCAGGGGGGATTGTGCCCCTGTGCCCCCTCAGGGGAGACCCCCCT
>JAWWEU010000125.1:72858456-72888480 GCA_035583155.1 Acropternis orthonyx | reverse complement strand
CCTCCGTGTCTCTCCTGGCTGAGGGTCCCAGAGCTGCCCCCAGGGCTGGCGGTGCCCCAGCAGTGCCAGCACAGGGACGGGCCCTGCCCTGGGATGGGGCACAGCAGGGCTGGGACACAGAGCAGGGGCCATTGGCATTCTTGCCCACCTGGACACGTGTGGGCTCATGTCCAGCCACTCTGTGCTATTGGAAAAGAAACTTCAGTCAGTATAAATATTTTAGAAAGAGGGAGGAAGGAAAAAAGCTTTATTAAAACATACCTTTTTCTTACCAAATAATAATCTGTAGTGTCTGATTGTTTTCTGTTGTTATGGAGATCTGACGAGTCCAACAACTGCCTTGTGTGTTTGGCCATGCTATGGGCCACGTTTGGTGGGTTTTACTTCACTCTGAGCCCTGTTCACACTGGTCACTTTGAGGAATTACCCAGTCTACTGTAGAGAATTAAACTGGGAAGAGAGCAGGGCATGGCTCACACGTTTCACTCTGTGAGGGTTCACTCTGCAGTTTGAAATAAATACATGGCTTATAAATAGATTCCTCTTTCACAAAAATGCAAAACAGTCTCTGTTTCAAAGGACAACAGGAACCAAAACCAGAATGAATGAGTTGAGTGCTGGAACTGCACAGCTGATCCGCTGGGCAGGACCACCTTTGGAATTACTGAGAGACACACTGACTTCTGCAGGTGAAAGGATGGTGCAAGTTTAAATTGCAGTGTATCTCAGGAGCTTAGTGAGAGAAACACCACATTTATATAGAAAGTACTTGCAGAGTGTCTCTGGCATTTAGCAGTGACCAGTAAGTGATCTGCTGCTGGAAAATGTTACCTATAGCATCCAAAATGAGCATCCTAGTGCTGTGAATGAGGCTGGGCAAACCTTGAAGCAAGTGATGGGATCTGTGGAGCCTGCACTCTGGGACTGATCCCGTCCCCTGGCTCTGCTTTGCAGCCTGTGCTGAGCTCCTGTGCCCTTATCAGCCCCAAAGTCAGGTGCTTTGAAGATTGGAGCTGCACTGAGGTGAGCTGCAGGCACACCTTTGATCCTTGGGTAGCTGTAGTCATAGTGAAGCTTATTTTCTGATCGTAGATATGCTAATATTAATTTCTTTAGGAAGGCATTGTTCGGATCAGAGGATTCTGGAGACTTGGCAGAGCGCAGAAAGCATTTTGTCCTCCTGCTGGGACACAGTATAATCCAGCAAAGCACAAAAAAATGTGCCCTGAGTTGAAGGAAAGGAGTAGTTCTGCAGCTTTCCATGAGGCCATTTGAATATTTGTCTGAATTAAGGCTTAATACTTTGCAGGATTGAGCAAGTAGCAACGTACACGAATATCGGTTGGGCTTATCAACGGAATATGCAAAGCAGGTGTCGAGGATGGCGATATTATACCATTATCTGATTGTTTTGGCACAATTGCTGTAGTTATTGGCAACAGGGGGTTTCAAAAAGAAAACCTGGCGGAGAGTTTTCCATGGAAAACTTCTGAAATGAGCCCTGAAACCGGTCAGTTGCTTCCTCCCAGCTGCTCCTGTCAGGGTATTCCTCATTTGTCAGGTCTTGATTAGTAACTGCAGTAACAGCAGAGAAGAGCCACAGTGGCTTTTGGTGTCCTTTGTGCCCTGTATGTGTTTGTGAGTGTTTAAATCCAGAGAGCAGAATGAACTTACCTTGTAACTGCGGCTCTTTCAGCTGTAATTTGTGACCCTTATTTGCTCTTGAGGTTTTGTTTTAGGTATAAGAAGTTACATATTCCACTCTCAAGGGTTCATGCTCCGAGGTTTCAATCAGATGAATCTTCTTTTGAGTTACACAGGGACAAAATGAAAATAAAATTTAAAAAATCAAAATACTTAAGAAGGGGGGGGGGGGAAGGGACTTTGGGGTCTTTGCTGTTTGGTAGCTGAGAAGTGAAGGCAGAAGGGGGAAAACCAGGTTAAATGATGAGATGAAGCAGGACTGTTGTGTTTTTTGCAGCTGATGAGGAGCACCAGCAGAATGTGGCAGCAGCAGCAGCGGGCAGGCCTCGCCCCCAGGCAGAGGAGCGGGCAGAGGGGATGCCCCGGCGCCGCAGGAACATGGGAACCCGGCTGATGGCCCAGAGGAGAGCCCAGCAGGCAGAGGAGTGGAGGGAAGGTAACCCTGGCCTCAATTCATCCTCCAAACATCAAAACAGACCTGCCCAGCAGGTGTTGAGGTTGGGGAAGGGGTGCAGCTGCCTCCTGGAGGAGGTTCTCCAGTTTTGCTGGCTCATTATCAGCCTGATCACAATCTGTCTGACTTCCATCCCTATTTCATCACTGGTCCCTCAGATACCACCGTTTAATTGCAGTATCTTCCTCCTTCTGAGGTGAATCCTGGCTGTTTGTTTTGCCAGCTCTGCATCACAACATAGTCTTCACTTCCTTTGGTATTCCCTGCTTGGCCTTGCAGGTTGAATTTGGGAAGACAGAACCCACCCCCATTTACTGCCTCGCTCTAGTGAAATACTGGTTTCTTGCAAATCGGTGTGAAGCATTAATTTCCCAACATAATCCCTGCAAAATCTGGAGTTCTCTTTCCAAGGAGCCATCGAGGTGGTGCTCAGGATCAAGCTGATCACCTCGAGCTCACCCCAGACTGAAACGTTTTGCCAGCAGGTTGTTGAAAATGTGTGGTATAAACCCTGTGCTGGATTTCCAGCTCGTAGCTACAGTTCTGTGGTGTGGCTGTAGGCAAAAAATACAGTGATAAATAACACCCTGCAAGCATCACTCCCTTTTCTGGTGAAACTTCACACATTATTATCTTTATTGCTACAGAGATGATATCACCGTGATTCACCTCGCTGGATTCTTTCCACTTTCAGATGGTGGGTGAAGTGCTCAGGGTTCTGCTCAAGTGGGGTTTGCTCCACCTGGGTTTGCAGTGGAGAGCAGGGTGCTTTTTTGGTGGGCAGTGAGCACACACCTGTGTGATGCCTTGGTTAGGGACCAGCTGCACTTTGGTCAGCTTTTCTTGCCCTGCAGTTTGTAGAAAGCCTCTTGCTCTCACATTGACAGGTAAATGTGTTTTCCAAGCTAATTTTGTTCAGCAGTTTCACACATGGAGGACGGACAGGCCTGAACTTTTCAACTTCGGTTATTTCTTCTCATGTGATAACATCCTGGAAAGAAATGGGAATCTAAAAATATTTAGTTTTCAACTCCAGACATCAAAAGTCTGAATGGGGAAGGCCGACAGTGAAACTGTCAAAGCAAATGGTTCATCTTATCTTAGTCACTTCAGCAATAGAAGAATCTGTGTCATTGGGCTTTATAAATAATTCTTTTGCAGCTTTCAGTACATCAGATGCAAGTGCTGCCTTTCTTGCATGAAGTTTCCTTTGAAATGACATCCCTCTTTTATTTGTTTTCTCTAATTCCTTTTCCAAATTAAAACAGCTTCTTGCTCCTGGCTTCTGTTTTCTGCTTCTGTCTCTGTGCTGCAAATATTTTAGTCTGGCCCTGAGCTACCTGCAGTAATGTGGTGTTTGGGGTATTTTTCCCCTTAGAAAAGGATGTGTCACATGTTTTAAAGCCCAGTCTGGACATGTGGCCTGGAATCCCTCTTGGATTTGTCCCCTTTGTGCATTTTGCCCATGTCATTGCAATGTAAAGCAGTTTGGGCAAATTCACTGCCCTCATTTCAACCTGTTGAAATAGGAAGTTCTCCCCACAGCGTTACAAGAAGTAGTGGATTCATACGGAAGGAGAGCCCAGAGTGCAGAGAGTGATGTGTGGGGCACCCAGGGCTCAAGAGCAAAGTTATTTGGCAATTTATCCAGAAACACCAAAGCCAAACCAGTCTGGCTTCTTCAGTCTTGCCTTGTAGATGCTCGTGTTGCTTTAGTGGAGTCCGGATCATCTGCCTCTGAAGTGGATTTCTTTTTTCACTGTGGAATTTTTGAAATGTTTTACTGGGAAGTTTCTGTCCTGCGTGTGGAATTTCCACTCTGGGCATGTGTTGAGCTTCGGGCAAAGCTGCCAAGAGGTGATTTCTTCAGCAGGCCATGGCTGCAGGATATGCAGGACTGAGCTCAGGGAGGGGGTGAGGAGACTCTGGCCGTGTCTGTGTTGCTGTCACAAACACACAAGTGGAGGCAGGTGGGAGCTGCTGCCAGCACCACAGTGCTCAGCCTGTTGGGAGCCAGTTGTGCTGACTCCAGGAAACAGCCTCAGAGCAACTCCTGCACACTTTGGAGTTGTGGTTAGCACAGGGGTTTGTGTTTTCCATCTAACAATCAGATTTCGATTCCAGAATCAGAAAAGAAGCTTCAGGGGTAAAGTGGTAGGCCACGGTTTCTGCTGCCTGTGCTGAGTTGCTGTGTTTGTGCCAGGACTCAAATCTCTGGCAGTAATGGGGGAGGGAAAAAAACCCCAAGCCCTCTAGGGAAGTAGAAGCAGAATCTTGAAAACTTCTAATTGTCCCTTCTGTAGCTGAAATCTGATTTCCTTGCAAGTCTGGGCGAGGAGTCATTTAATACAGACAAGGATGGTCAAAGATTATCTTGAACATTCGAATCTACAGTGAATATCAGTGGAACTAAACCAGGCTGTAATTATTCCTTTAGCTCAGAGGGGTGGGGTAAGACCCTGAAATTACTCACAGATTGTCCCAGACAGAAAATGAATGGTGAAACACTGACTTTGTCACCAGAATGACATCACAGAGGGCAGGTGGGTTCCTTACTCACAGGTTCCATGAGGGCTGTGCTGTGGGACAGACCCCTACCTGGGTGCCCACCCTGCCCTGGTGTGCTGAGCCAATGTTTCTCAGTGGTTAGTTGAGTACTCAGAGGAGGTGCTCAGTTAGAACATCAGCATCTCTTAATCCCCTCTGATGGCCAAAGATTGCTGGGGAGACAGTTTTCCTTGGTGACAAAGTAATTCTCAAAATGACTGAGACCCCTGGGCGTGTTCCACCAGCGTGACATCCAGGCTGGCTTTAGAAAAATGGGTTTGATTGCCTTAAATTGCCTAATTTAATTCCAGCCACAACATTCCTGCCTTTCCTGCAGCCCTGTTAAGTCTGTGTGTCTGCACACTGGAGCAGAGGGCTTACCCCTTTCCCCGTGGAAAAGGGAGTCTGGGAGGAGAGTTGTGTATTCATGTGGTTGGGTTGGTATCCCAGCTAGCAGACTTAATTAGGCTGTTGTATCTTAATTTAAATTGAAGGCAGACAGAGGTGGCTTTGTGGGCAAGCTGCAGCCAAGATGAAAAGGAACCTGCTGCAAGGCATAAATGGGTGAGGATTTCAGGCATTAATCATTGGAGAGGCCAAGCTGAGCAGTGGGAAAGGGAATAAATCGGAGGTGGGTCGAGGGTTGTTTGGGTCATGGAGTGGTGTGAATAAATAGCATTGGCCATTTTCCAATTTCAAATCCCATTTATTCCCTGACTGAGGAGGGTGTGCTTAGCTCTTGTTTGTGCCTGACTGGTACTCTGAGTGCATCCTCTTGGACTCTGATCACCTTTGGGTGAACATAAAGGTGTTTTGTTCAGACCTTTCACTTGGCTGCTGATCATGTGCAGAAAAAAACAGTTGTCCAGGTCTCCAATTCAGCTCATCCCTCCAAACCTATTTCTTGGGAACACTGCAGAAAGCTCAGGGGTGAAGCAGGTACTTTGACACTGCATTTTTTTGTTTCTTGGAGCAGAAAGTGACTCAGCCACCTGATGTTACCATAAAAGATTTAATACGGCAATTTCCTACCAAGTGACAAGAAACTAGTGAGGATGAACCAATAATGGCAGGAATGGTTGGATCATTTTCATCCCACTGTGGCAAGAATAAGGAGGATGAGGATCTGAGGCAAATGTCTGTTTGCTTGGAGGGCTGTTGGACATCATCCTGTCAGTGACTTTGTACAAACACGCAGGGAGAAAAACCTGCCTGCCTGGGTGTTCACTCACACAGGCTGTGCAGCCCAGGTTTTCTGTCGCTTCAGAGGGTGTCTCCAACCAAAACTTGCTGCTGCTCTTGGGAGGGGGTGGCATTTTTGTTGGCTGAAACTGGTGCGGTGGTGACAAAGAAGGAGACTTGTGTAGGGAAGGAGAGCCGTCTCCAAAGTGCCCGTCAGAGCAGAGAGCACCGGGCAGCCCTCTGGGTCTGGCGGGTGTGTGGGTGAGCCTGAGCTCCAGAAAGAAAGGCCAGGAGAGCCTGAACAGCCCAGTGTATTTCCATTTCCAGAGAGCATTTCAAAGGTTTAATCCTGGAAGACACTCACTTCCACATCTTAGGGATGACCTCTCTGACTTGTTGCAAAAAGTCTTGCCAAAAAAAAATGGGACTTTGTGTGGGCTGTTGTGTTTTGGTTTGGGGTTTTTTTTTTAACAAACAGAAAGTAAGGATTGCATCAAAGAAAGAGCTGGGTTTGTCAGATTGCTTTTATTATTTATTCCAAACTGGGACAGACTCTCTGCTTTTGGTGGCTTGTAAATAAAACATGATAAAGAAAAGTTAAAGTCCAACATAAATGGAATAATAATTTCCTCTCTTCTTTTGCATGGACTTGGAGATCAGAATGTCGTAACTGTTGATCACCACTGAGAAAGAAAGCACAAAACAAAGAAGAAAGGTTTTTAAAGCTTTACAAATTATAATTGGGCATGTTAAAGTGCCCGTTATTGCTTTGTGTAGCATCTAAGTTCAGCATTCAAATCTTGCAGCTAAAAAAAAAAATATCTTGCATGAGCGTGTTCTGCTAGTTTGGGGGAAAAGTAATATAAAAGCTTAATTTTTAATCCCCATTCAGTGATGGATATTGTGCGTAAGTTTGAGAGGGGTGTGTTGGTGCTGAAGTTTCTTAAATAAGAAGCACTTTTTCTGAGCGCTGAAAGATCTGGAAAATGTATAAATTTAGAAACAGTGCTGTGGTCCCACACGGTTTTTGTGGTGGTTGAAATAATTGTAATGCTTGATCAGTAGGAAAACCTTTCTAGTACAGTTAAACTTTGACTAATATCCCAACTGGTGAATCAAAAGTCAGTTTTGACTTGCTGCTGCTCACCCGGTGACTCTGGTGTTGTCAGAGCGCCCGCAGCGTCTGCCCTGGAGCCAGTTCAAGCAGGGGGGAGGGAGCTGTGTGGTTTCTCAGTTCTGCCAGATGACTTTATTTGAGAGTAAACTTCATCATTTTGACTTCTGCTCTAAAGGTCTAATGTCCTTTGTTTGTGCTGCGCTTTTTCTGGCCTAAGTGTTGACTGATTTTGTGGCTTCAGATTAATAGACCGATGTCTTGTTTGGTTTCTAAATTGGGCATAGAGGCTGAATTAAAAAAAAAAATTAAAAATATAAAAGTTACGACTAGCTATTAGGCTATTATTATTGCCACCACAGGGCTGTGTCACTCAGGAGTGCCCACACCTTTTCATATGGTGGGCCAGTTCCCTCCAGTGCCTGGTGTCCTACATCTCTTTGATGTTAATGACATCTCCTGCTCTCAGGATGAGCTCTTTGTTTTGAGTGACACCTTCCCCCCCTCCCTTTCTCTTGCTGCTTTTTTAGGTGCTGCATAGATAGTAAATAAAGCAGCTGGCTGTGCCCAAGGGACTTTTTGGGAGTTCTTTTTCATGGATAGGAATCCATTTCCTTCACTTCCAGAATTTAGTAGGAGGCAAGAGGGAACGTTTGACATAGATGACAAGGACAACTAGACCAGGTTGGACGGGGCTTGGAGCAGCCTGGGCTAGTGGGAGATGTCCCTGCCCGTGGCAGGGGGTGGGATGAGATGGGCTTTAAGGTCCCTTCCAACCCAAACCATTCTGTGATAACCAAAATACATGATGCTGGTGCTTTCTTTGGGAGCTTTTGTGTGTCCTGTGCAACAGTAGCTGGTAAATTCCTGTTATGATAGAGAACATCAGCACTCCCAGCACATTTGCTGGTGGTATTGGGAAACATTTGAAAAAGTAACAGTACATTTCAAGACATTCAGACTATTAACTGTTTCCTGTTGCGCTGCCTTTCAGTGTGCTCCAAGTATTAAGGAAAAGCAAAGATTCCCTGGAGCTGCCTCTCAGCTTGGCCAGCTGAGCCAAACCCGTGTGTGTGTAAAGCAGAACATGTGAAGTGATGTGAAAATACCACTCTGAGTCAGGCTGTTCCTGCTTTCTGCCTCTTGGTGGTGGAAACTGGTGGGAATGCTTTGCAAGCTCTGGAAATCAGGGAGTGGTTTGGGTTGGAAGGGACCTTAAAGCCCATCCAGTTCCACCCCCTGCCGTGGGCAGGGACACCTCCCACCAGCCCAGGGTGCTCCAAGCCCCATCCAACCTGCCCTTGGACACTGCCAGGGATCCAGGGGCAGCCACAGCTTCTCTGCCCAACCTGGGACACCCTCCCAGCCAGCAATTCCTTCCCAATATCCCATCCATCCCTGCCCTCTGGCAGCTCTGATGATGTCTGATGTGTTCCCTGGCTCAGTGCATACACAGACTGCCAGCTGTAGAGCTTTGGGTGCTGATAAAGTGCTTTCACGCACAATTAACATGTTTTATCACATCTGAAGCTCAGGGGTAGATTAAATGCACATTCCTATGGAACTGACCCCCCATGGAGTCTCCTATTGTTGTCACAGCTACAAGTGTGTGAAAATGATTGTTAAAAACTGCTGCTTTATTTAAAAATAAATAAAGAAATCTTGCTGGCTGCGTGCAGCAACCTCTTAGCTTTTGGTGGAGCTACTCCTGCTGTACTAACAAACTGATTCAGCAATAATTTTGCCATGTGCTTATGTTCCTGTCAGCACATTTGGATTTATTCAGTCCATATTAATTGCCCCCAGGTTTAGTGCACTGTTGGCCTTTCAAACTCTGCTGACTCACAGGCTGTGTCTGCACCACCCGTGGTACTTGAGGGATCACATCAGCTGCTTCAAACAGGAGGAAAGCAAATGCTCCTGAACAAGGGCATGTTTGATCCAGCACTGCAATAAGGCTTTAAAAGCCTTGCTTAGATTTCTGCCTAATGTCTGGCTCAGGTAATCTTAATATAGATGAAATCTAAGAAGCCCTCAGGTGGAATAATGTCATAGACATGGTTTCATACTTGTGCTGTTTGCCAGGAATGATGTTCTGAAAAATAATCCCAGCGCTGAGCTAATTTTGGAGTCTTAACTGCTTGTGCTGGGTTGCTCACCCATTGCGTTTGGCACTCCCCTTGACTCCGTATTTAAAATAGAAATAAAGTTGTTTTAGGCTTCAGCAAAACTGTAGAAGCAACTGTGTCAGGTCTGAATATCCCCTGTGGTGTAGGAAGGGGGAACCCTTTTGATCGGAGTGAGACACCAGGAATTCTCTGAAGCCCAATTAAGCAACCAGCCTCCTATTAGTGCCATCTCCTGAACACAGCTCTGTCTTTTGAGAGCCACCTACACTGCTCTCACTTGTATTTCTTTCTCCTGATGTGTCTCGGTAGTCCCATACTGTGTCTTGGAATTAGTAAAGCGAGAGTGTTTCCAACCTAATTCTGCATATAAAAGAAGGGGGAGTCTGGTTCGTCTGTGTACTCCTTTCATAGCAGCTTTTGGGGTTCCCAAAAAAGGGACCTGCCAAATCTACTCTGCTTTGTAAAGTCAGCATCGAGCATAACAGCACTGTGGATGCCCAAAATAGCAGTTATTTTACCCAAAAAGGATATCCAGGTGTGAAGTTCTTTCCTTTTGATCCCGCCATCTGATTCAGACATGGGAATCTCAATGTCCTGTGTGGTGTTCCATGCAGTGAGCTGAGGGTTTCTCTTGGAGTGGCAGTGCCAGTCCACAGGGCTTGTGTGGTGGGATCAAGGACTAATTTAGAGCAGTAAATAAAGTGTGGCCCAGATGTTCCTGAGCTTTGGGCAGGGAGGAAGTGGCAGCCTTTAAAACTCTCCTCCCCCTGAGAGAGCCGAAATGCTCCTTTGCAGCCCTTTGAGCAAGACTCTTCTATACTCCACAGTGGCAGAAATCATCTCTGTAAACAACCAATTTTCATACAACAGGCACCTATTTACATGTAATTTTCCTGCAGTCAGACCCAAGATTTGCATTCCAGGGATATTTTTTTTCCTCCCCTCTTCCCTTAAAGGTTAGTTACATCCAGCTAGAACCAGTGGATGAGTGGCATACATCTGAAGCCCACTTTTTCAGTGGGTGTCTGTTGTGCAAAGCCTAAAGGTGACTGGGAAGGAAGACTTTGCAGGCAAATGTTCAGCAGATACTTACTGACAACCATTAATACAGTTAATGTGTGAGAGAAAATACCTCTTTTCATTTTGGAAAGCAAGAAATAACTCCTGAAAAGCCTTCCTTCAAAAAGATCAAGGAAATTTTTACTTCTGCCTTCACTTGAGCGTGTGTTTGCCTTGTTACTTCTGCTCTGTGGCTTTGACACTCTTGTGTGATTTTTTTATTTTTGCCTTTTTCAATCCAGTAGGTCTTACATGAATTGTGTGTGTGTGTGTGTCTCCTTTCCTGGGCAGCACTGAAGTTTCTCCAGGGGACTTTTCACAGCCAATTTACAATTTGTTGTTTGTGCAATGTTGCAGAGGAAGAGGATGCTGAGGAGGTGCCAGAATTTCAGGTGTCCGGGAAAATTGGAGCAAAGAAGCAGAGGAAATTAGAAGAGAAACAAGCCAGGAAAGCACAGAGAGAGGTGAGTGTTTCCTGCCACGTATGGAGCCCTGAGCAGAGCCTGAATAGCTCAGCAAAGAACTGGGGGTGAGAGGCAGCCCAGGAAGGCAAAGCCAGTGTCATCACTACAACCACTGTTGTTTTCTTTTAAAACTGGAAATTCAGCTTTTTCCGTCAAATCCCAAGGGTGCCGTGGAAAACGGAGCCTCGTGTTCTTTCCGTTCACTTCTCTGGCATTTTTGGGGAGGGGAAAAAGGAGTTCAAATTTGAATGCTCTCTATTAGATGTTTCCACTGGTTTGTCACGTAAGGTCAGTCCTGTCTGCCCTTAAAAACACGCTCAAAACCACATGGTGGTGTTGTAAAACTGTGGGCAGTTGTGAGTGGTGTTTCATGTGCTCTCACAGTGTAAAAACTTGCTTTGCCTTTAGCTTAGCTGTGTTTACAGCATTACAGAATACTCTGAGTTGGAAAGGACCCATAAGGATCACCATTTATTGTTTTTATGGACTGGGGGAGATGAAAAGCGTCTTGCTGTCCATTCCAGGGAAGCAGCAGGCTTTTTGCAGCTTTCTGAAGTGTGCTTGGGGAAGGCAGCAGGCTGTGCTTTGATTCCTGGCTGTTGTTCTATATGTGTTTTTTGCAGACTCTGTGTCGTTCTGGATGAAAATTTTTAATGTGTAAAGAGTCCAGACAAAGCTTCTGAAAGCCCAGCTTGGAATTTTAGTGCCACCTGAGGTTTAAATCCAGTGCCTGCTTTACAGTGTAGTGGTAAACTTGATTCTGTTCTATATAAACTTCCATTACGAACCTTTTCTCACTCACTCGGTGCTTTCGTCATTCTGTTGTTACTTTCCATGGTCATTCTATTTAATTGGCCTCTTTTTTGTGGAAAATCTGAGTGAAGTTAGATGAGCATCACTTGGCTGAGCAAGGAATCTTCTGTTTCGTTTTAAAACACGCTGATTTTTATTTTCCCATGTAGACAGATAAATTCCTTGGTTGGGGTTTTTTTCTCTGAAACATTCAAAGCCACTAATCCTCCGTTTGAATGTTTTCTGCTTGTTCTCTTAATATATTTTCAAATTTAAGTGTACTGAAGAGACTGAAGAAAAAAAACCTGCAAGAAAAACACTGAACACCCTTTTTATTTTCCCCCCATTTCTCAACAACCGCTTTGGCTTAAAAACAAAAAAAAAAAACTCTTTTAAGAGACCAGTACAAATTTTCTTGAAGAAATTCAGCCCAGGTCAACGATAAATTTGAATACATTTGGTTTTACAGTGTTTATATTCCCAGTCCATTCTTCTTCTCCTTTGGGTCCATTCTAACAAAGCTTGAAGTGAGGAGAAATGGAATGCCATGAAACAATATTGTTTAATGTTACTATAGTAATAAACTCATATGCCCATTCAGAGCTTAATAAAGGCAAGGGAGGGGGGTAATTCTAAATTTGCTACGATTGATTGTGCTGAAGGGGGAGGGGAAGTTAAATGATAATGACTTTTTATTATTACTACTCTTCTTAATGTTTCTTTCTGAGCAGGCATCTAGGAAGATGGGAAGAAACCCCCTCCTGGGATCACAATATGAAATAAAAGTGTATTCAGGAAGAGTAAGGCTTGGCTTGCATTTTGGTGGTTTTTTTTTTTTTTTTCTTTCAGGCTGAAGAAGCCGAGAGAGAAGAAAGGAGAAAACTTGAGTCAAAAAGAGAGGAGGAAAGGCGGAAAGAAGAGGAGAGGATACGGCTGGAGGAGGAACGACAGGTGGGGTCAGTTGTGTTTGCCTGTGGGAATGCTGGAGCAGGACTGTGTTTGGAATTGCCCCTGTGTAAGTTCTGAGGTCAGGACAGACCACCTGCTCTGTCCTGCTCAGCCCAGGCAGGGCTGGGTGCTCAGGAACGACCAGCCCAGCTCCCAGTGTCTCCCAGGGATGGAGATTTCATAGCTTCCCTGTTGCCCCCCAGCAGGGCAGAAAGGGAAAGGCAGCAGCAACCTCATTTGGCAACTTTCATTGTGTAAAATCCTATCATTTCGTTCTAATTACACAAATTTGCATGTGCTTCCCAATTAAGGATTTCTATAGTATGCATGTGAGGTGTGTGACAGGAGTGCCCCAGAAAAACAGGTACTGCTCAGCTGGAATGCTTCTGTTGGATACTTTTCATTAGTGAGGGAGGAAAACTCAGTTCAGAGCTGCTCTGTGTCCCCAGGGCATCGGTGCTGCTGGCTGAGAACTTCATGCTCTGGTGCTGCTGCAGGTTGTGGTGGCTTTGCTCCTGGAGGAGACAACCAAGGTGTGCTGCACAGTCCTGTGCTGAATAATTGCTGTCCCAGGAGAGCACAGCCCCCAGCTCTCACTGGAAAGTTTTTGGGATAGTTATGTGCCTGGAAATTCGTGTCTCTGGCTTGTAGATTTGTTTTAGTCTGTCCTGAGTGCAGGTGGTGTAAGTGAAGTGTGTTACTGAGAACGTTTTAAGAAAGGAAAAGACAGTTTTTCTTTACCTCTGATGGGAGCATGAAGGAGGAATAGAGCAATTTAAAAGAAAACACATGGAGTTTGCATCCATGACATCTTTATGTGAATGTCCATTTACCTCTGGGGTTATTCCCCCCCAAATCCTTCCTCTTCTGAACTCTCCTACTTCCTTTTCATCAATAGAAGTCTCCTGAACTTCAGAGGAGGAGACTGTACTACAGCATCAGGATATGTAGCACAGTCGAGGACTTCGCTTTGTAAAGCAGCTTGACCAAAGTTCCAGGGGGCCAATAATTCCACAGCTCCTCTTCCAAGAGAGATGTGCAAGTGTAGAAGTACCTGGTGGTGGTCAAAGAGTGACCCCTTGGCCACTCCAGGCCAGCCCTGTGCTCAGTCAGTGTGTTGGAGCAGGCCTGCCTTCCTCTGCCTGCCTTCTTTTTCCCTGTCCACACACTCCAGCAGCACCAGCTCTGCCTTCTGGGCCCTGCAGCCCCTCTGCTTTTCTCCAGAGGATTTCCAATTTTTCCTCCTCGTAATTCCAGCTCAGAAAGAGGCAAGATGAGCTCTGGCTGCCTCTAAAGCACATTTTGGGGTTTGGCATAGCTGATAACTCACATGGCAAGTTTTCCCTCCAGTGATTTATTCCTTTGTGTGTTTTGTCTCCACTCAGTCCCCTGATTTATTTATTTAATTTATTTTTTTTAATATTTTCCTACGGTTCTGAGAGTTGAATATCCTTGAAACCCTGAAGAAGGAGTTGAAATGACTCCAGGACTTTGGGGCAATTAGAAGGGCACGTTGGCTGGACACTAACACTGTGTAAGTGCCACTTCCAGCGGCACTGGAACTTCCAGGTCCTTCCAGGGTGGCAGGAGAATTCCAAAGCAAATTGCAGCTGAGCTTGGCCAACCTTCTCAAAGGAAGCTGTAGCACAGGACAGAGATGTTCTCCTGGGATCCCCTGTGGGATTGACCTGGAGGTTGGTGCTGTACCTGGATAATCAGGATCAGTCAGGCATGGTTGAGAAGCTGAGCAGAAAATAAGGGTGCAATTCCAGCCAGAGATCTCTTCACACAGAAGGTGCTTATTAACATATTTCTCTCTTTTTTAAAAGTTTGTTTCTGTTCAGTTTAGGGCTGTGTGGTGTATTTTTGGCTGAATGAGGTAACTCTTTATATTCATTTTCAGTATCCCTAGTAAAGGCTGTACTAAAGCACTTGCACCTCTCTTTTGCAAGGCTCAGTGAAAAAGGGGAATACAGACTAAGGCTCTGACTTTTTTGTTTTCTTTGATTTTTAAGTTTTGTGCACTCCAATCCAGAGGAGGACTTAACCAGAACTGGGAAAACTGCCCAAATGCCAGAATCCAGCCTGATGTTCACTTTAGCCAATGCCTTGCTCAGCTCCTTCAATTCTGTCATTTTAAGCCATTTTAGTTTGCTCTGATTGTTTGTTTTTCCCAGTGTTTATCAGGACAGCAAAGCCAACCCACCAGCTACATCAGCAACATTATTCTGCCTCTCAGAGTAAAGTTCCTTCAATATTTCATTTTTTTTTACTTGTGTCTAAGTTGATAATCCAGTAACTGCTGAACATCTTGAGCATGGACAAAGTAAATGTGTCTGACAGTGATTTTAAGTCCATCCTCAGCTGTTTTCTAGTAATTTTAAGTCTGTTTTTATCCAAGTCTTCAAGAGGAGAGAGAACGGTTCAAGACTTGTCCATGTTTAGGCTTCATTGCTCCAGTTCCTGCTTCAGTCAGCAAAGGCAGAGCACCCCGGGGAGTTGGAAACAAGAAACCTTCAGTGATTTAGTCTTGCCAGGGTGATGGGAAGGGAAAACAAATGGAATGAATGGATACTTGGCCACTGTGCCTGTAAGCAGAGCCTGTCTTTATTTAGGGTCATAACATCTCACCTTTCCAGTCTTGTTACAGGCTGGGTGATGGAAAAGGTGCTGCCTCTCTCCCAGGCCCCTGTGAGCAGTGAGAGGGTCCTTGGGTCTGTTGCGGGGTTTAGAGAGGACAAAATGTCATTTATGCCTTTCTCTAGAAGGAATTTTCCATTTCCACAAGGAATGTTTTGTCACCAGACTTGTGGGGATTACACATGTGGTGATCCTGTCCCCCCTTTTCCTAGGAGGTGGAAAGTCAAAGTTCTGAAAAACAGGTCAGGAACTGACTGACAGTCATGAGATTTAAACCAGGGGGTAGCTGGTTGTGGGGGTTTTGGAGGCATTTTCAGTACTGGCATTGCTGTAGTTTATACAGTCCTACAACCACAAGAAATTTGGATTTTATCACTGCGTTTTGTCTGAGAATTGTCACAGTTGTCAGAAAACCTCATTTTCCCCTGCCTTTTCCAGTACATCAGAGCATTTCTGCAGGTACAGTGACAGCGGCAAGTCCCCAACCAAGCACAGCCAGCTTTGTTAGCTAAATTCCACTTGAACCCTGTGTTCAGTCTCTCTCCCAAGAAGTACAACCAAAACTGTGCTAAAAGCTGCCAACTGTACCTTCAGGAGAGTTATGGGGGCTAAAATCTTGCATATTCTTGAGAAAAATGCCCTCCCCTGCTTCTATTTAAATACATTTGTATGCACTTATAAATAAAATGTGGTTGCCCCTTGGCTGCAGCGTTGCAAACCAGCTGATATATTTTTAAATTGAAGTTTCCTTTGCAGTGCTCTGCTGGCCTGATTGGCTGCAGGCCTGAGGCAGCTCCTTTGTAATTGGCATTTGCCTCAGCCCTGCTTTGCCCTGGGGATTTCCCTTTCACTCCTGGAGTTTTTTGGTGGTGAGCTGCTTTACCCACCAACACTTATCAATGAGGGCCAACTTCCTCTGATGCTGCAAAACAGGGGCTTCAGAAAAAGCCTTGCTCTTTGCTCCCAGAACAGCTTTGTTTTCGTGCTTTGCCTGTGCACAGGGATTTTTGTAACTGCATTTAAGGGCCTGAATAAAAACGGGTTGCATCTTCAGAGCTGAAGATCACAAGGGTCCTCTCGAAGCTTTTTGAGAACTAAAACCCTGAAGTTTTGACTCCTTGATACTTGATCATGTAAGAAGAGGCATCAGTTTTTAGCTGTTATGTCTTATGTGAACATTGAGAATTCTGTGCTTCTCAGCAGAGCTTTGCAATGCCTGTTTGGCATTTTTATCCATTTTCCTACATAAACAGTGCCTTTTCTGGAAGGCTGATGGAGACTACTCCAGTTTGAGCATCAGTTTTCAAGTGTGTGTACTTTCCTGAAAATTGATTTCTCCTAAGAAAATGCAAGTTGAAAAGCTCCAAAAAAACTCCTTCTCTCATTTTGCGGGGATAAGGACACTTCGAGGGGGGCAGGAATCCTACAGATCCATCTGCTCTGTGCCAGATTATTTCCTGTGAAGTCCCTTCTTGCTTCCTGCACTACCAGCACAAAACCTGGATGCTCTGCAAGGAGGGTTTCTTTGGTCCAGGCACCTCAGAGTATTTGGATGCTCTTCCTCATCCTGCCCTTGAAGGGAACAGCCACAAAGAAAGGCAGGGGTTAAAGTGTCCAGTGTTGGCTCTAGCAGTGAGCAAGCAGCATCCCAGAACTCCTGAGCAGTTTGTGATGCCAAAAACCCAGCTGTAAGCCTCAGGGTGCTGTGGGTTTCACCTGGGGGAAAGGTTGGGCCCTGGTGCAGTTGGCACAAGGAAGGTGTTTGGGAATAGTCCCCAGGATGGAGGTAAGAGGCAAACAGAAGGAGCCTCACAGCAAATGCAGGTCCTTGGTGGGCAGGTGGGACTGGGTGCAGAGGGAGGTTGGTGCTGACCAGATCCAGCATGGGAAGGGTGAGGATGTTGGAAGTGCTGGAGATCCATGCAGTACATGGAGCTCTGGAAGCTCTTGGGTCTCACATGAGGCTGCTGGCAAGCAAGCAGAGGTAGAGTTGATCCAGCAGTGATAATGTGAGCATTTTGTGAGGGAAAGAACAGAAGGAAGAAAGGTTTGAGTGACTAATTTATTTATCTTTGCAATAAAAATACGATGAAACTGGGATCGTTTGTTCTTCGCACGCAGATCAAAAAGAAATCTTCACGCTGTACGAACGTCCCACAGTTTGGGTAACATTTAGGTGAGTGGGGAGAAAAACACAACAAAACAAAAAGAGTAAAAAAAAAAAAAAAAAAATAACCAAAGCAGGCAGCTGAAGGGGAGCATCTGCAGTTACCAAATTTCCAGGCTGCTGGGATTTCCCCAGCACCCCACCCAGCCTTTCTGTGCTCTGAGGCACTGCTGCACCGCTGACATCTCAGTGGGGAGGGCTCCAGAACCTGCCACACAAACCCGTGGGGTTTAAACCCTGCACTGGAGCCCACTTGCCCAAAGCCAGGCCTGGGCTCTGCTCCCTGAGCACGCCCCGAGAGGCTGAGCCCCTGCCCTGCACACACCCTGGGGTTTGTGGGAATGCTGCTGCCTAAAATGTGACCCTGCAGCTTCCATGCAACTGCTGCGTGACCGGAGCACGTGAGGGGAGAGGGATGGTGTGCTGGGGGAGCACAAAAAGCTGGGAATAAATGCAACCAGGCATCCTGCCTGCTCTGGGTTCTGCTCAGCCTCTCCACGGCTGCTGCTCCTTGGGCAGAGCCATCCCTGCGCTGACTCTGACCCAGGTTACACTCTGGCTAAACCCTGCTTTTTCTGCACATTGAATCACAGGTGAGTTTAGGTTGTAAAGCAAGTGAGATTGTGCATGAATTTTTAACTATTCGGGGAAGAAGCATCTGGAAATACTTTGTTTTATGGAAGAGGCTACAGCCAGCAGGAAGCTCTGAGGGCTGACAACACTTGAGCTACCGAAGCTCAGCCCCCCTGGAAGTGATCTGCTGATCAAAATTTAGCCTTTGGAAAACAAATTCCTCTTGGCTTTTCAGCAAAGGAGGGAGGGGCTGGTTGGTAGCTGAGTGCTTTGCCAGTCTCCCAGCAGAGCTGCCTCTCTGCATGTGTGGGACATGAAGGTGCTGGGATGCTGTAAAAAAGTGGAGGTGCTGCTCTTCAGGGTGGGAAGGAGGACGTTTGTTAGACCTTGCATTAACTGGAAACTACATTTTACTTACTGTTGCTCTCAGTAACAAATGGGACACTGTCTGCTGATAATTTATTTGTTTTGTAGGACCGTGCAGAAATTATTTACCAAAGCAATTCTCCGGTTTTGTGACTATTTTTTTTTAACTGATTTCAAACCCTGTTGAATTACAACCTCTCTAATAGACACGGGGAAGAACCTTATTCATGTCTTTCCAGTATCAAGATTAAATTTATTGCACTTACAAGAAAAGAACAGTTGTTGTCACTTCGAAATGAAATAGGGTTTTGTCTTTCTTGGCACCTGTAATGCTTACAAGTTAAAAATGGGCTGTTGGGCTAATTGTTACAGTGATGAATGACCCAAAAATAGGCTTGTTTTGTCTCAAGAGCTTCCTCAGATCTGCAGATTTTTCATGAGATAGCAGTTAAAAAGATGGCCTTGGCTTTGCAGGTACAGCAAGATCCTTTCAGTCCTGTTTTTCTCATCCTTGGGTGTTGGCAGGACTCTTTCTCCTGACTTTCTGGGAATTTGATGAAATAAAATTGCAACCAAATACTCTTTTCTCTTTGGTTTTTACTGAAGGGCAGCTCTGCCATCCCCATTTCTGGTACCTTGGCTGGTTTGGGCCTTACGTGGCATCTTTTTTAATCTGGGTATTTTTCAAGATATTTAATGACCTGTTCCTGTCTCTTCCTGGTTTAATGGAACAAGTGTTTGCTTTCCATCTATTTAAGGAAGCAATTACCACCTTAGTGTCAAAGATATGCAGCATGGCAAGCATTTAGAAATCAATAGAATTGTTCTTTAAAAGATCAATCCCTGTGCTAACAGTAAAGGAATGCCTTGAGATTGTCACTGAAATTTGAAGAACTCGTCTGTCTGAGTTTTAATCAGCCTCTGGAATGTGATAGAGCCAGAACTGAGTTTGGAATCTCATTGTCCCAGGTGCTGCACAAACAGTAATTTCTCGGTGGAAGAAACAGTCCTGTAAGGAAACATTTATATTCTCTGTGAATCGTAGGATCATTTGGATTGGGAAAGACCTCCAAGATCAAGTCCAACCTCTGAATCTACACTTGGAGAAGAGCAGAACAAATTTTAAGAGAAAATCATGGAAAGCTGCAAATTTATGAGCTTCCAGTAAAAACCTCTTCTTATTGGAAACATTTTCTAAGTAACTCTCATGTCCCCAAACCTTTTGTTTTGGGAACGTGCGGATCCTACAAAACCACGTCACTGATGTTGGGCTTGGGAGTTTTCTGGGTTGGCAGTTTGGGGGTTTTTTTAAGACTTCAGCATTTCTTTCAGGGCAGGCAATGAAGTATTTTATTGCAGGTAACTAAAAGCAGAGCCTGAAGCCTTTGGTTAACCGCCAACCATGTGAAAACCCCCTTTTTAATGCAATCATACCTTGTTTCCTACGCCTAGAACACTTCATGCAGATCCTTCCATTCCATGTGGGCACAGTTTGCTGAACGAAAGCCTTCATAAGAAAGAGATTTCATTTGAAAACGTGATTTTACTCAGAACTTTTGCAGAGCAGCTTCTTCCCACGCAGGTGGACACCAGTGGAACTCCACTGGTCCTGTGCTCCCTCCCTATGCACTCGAGTGTCGGAGCAGAACTGGGGCCAGTTACCAAAAATGTGGCTGCTGCATCAAAGGGCAGTTGGGGCAGGGACTTCCTGTCACGGGATCTGCAGGAGAAACAGATTCATGCAAATGAAGCCAGCAGGTTTGCTATTTAAGAGTGGCTTTGTGCCCTCTGTCAGACCTAGGGAAGAGCCAGCCTTGGTGGCTTGAGTGCAAGCTTAGACTGCCTCCAGGGGGGCTTGGGAAATTGGTGATGCCACCAAGGGAGATCTCAGACCCAGCTGAAATACTTTTTCTCTCCTGGCTGCAGAAAAGGAAAATGCTGCTTCACTTAAAAACCAAACCTGACTCGGGGAGGAGCAAACTGACCTTTTGTCATCTTTTCTGTCCAGGAAGAGGAAAAAAGGAAGGCAAAGGAAGAAGAGGAGAAGAGAGAGTACGAAGAGTACCTGAAGCTGAAGGAGAGTTTTGTAGTTGAAGAGGAAGGGGTTGAAGAGTCAATGACAGAGGAACAGGTATGTATTAGGCTGGGTCTGCAGTTTGCTTTCTCTTTGTCTTGTGTAAAATGAACTGGAAAGTAGGAGTCAGCCAAAGGTTTTTGCTTGTGAAAGCTAAATTGTCTCTGTGGCACAGGTTAACCTGGAATATTTCCTGGGGAATGCTACAGTTCCTCATACCAGACCTCTGCAAGTTAGTTTGGAGTGCTAAAGGAAGTGCCTGTCACTGGAAATGAGTCCTTTCCTCCCTCATCTAAGGGCTGAGATAAAACTCATTCTGGAATTCAGGTGATTTCTCGCTGTCACCAGCTCTGCCTTACCCATAAAGAGTGAGCTCACAAAGCTAAATTTGGGGTTTGGTGGTGCCCACAGATCTTGGGGCCAACTGCTTGGGGTTTGGTTTTATTTTCTACGCCAACAGAGCTGCCATGAAATCAAACGAAAAACCACACTCTTGTCTTAGAAGGCTTCTCTTAAGAGAATTCACAGCACACAGCCTGGGTGCTTGTGAGTTACACTCTGGAAAATTACACCCTTAGTGTTGCAAATGGTAGTATTTCAAACTCATGCAGAACATCCTTGCATGCTCCTCCCCCAGATGAGCTGCTGGGGATGCTGGTTGAAATGTGAGACTTGACATAATATCACAGCAAACCTGTGAAACTGTTGCTGTTGTGGGAGGCAGAGCTCTCGTTCTGCCTGCTGAAAACCTGCTAGGCGCAATTTATTTGCCCTCTAATGCTGCACTTGCTCTTGGGCTGTAGCTGCCAAATTTGAGCTGCCCAGTGCATTTCAGGAGAAGGATTTATTTCAGGGCCCTCTGTGCCCCTCGGCTGAAATGACCCTGTTGAGTTCAACGGGTTTGGTTTGGTGTGGCTGAGAGTGGCTTTGGGCTGAGGAGCTTGTGCCTAATGTCAAGTAATATTGGCTCATTACAAGTCCTCACTGTGGGCGCCTTCCCATTAAGAAAAATTCCTCCATCTCACCAGGATTAACACCAAGAGAAGTTGTGTCTGGTGATGGGGAATTCCCTAGGATGCAGAGAACAGGAAAATGCATTTTTTCATTGAAAGTTCCTTCGGAAATCTGTGTCTATCCTTTTAGAATAGGAGCTTGTACCTAAATATGAAATTCTTCCACTTTAGACACCCTTTTAAAGCCCAGAATATGTTTATTGCCCACGTTCCTTCAGGTGCCTGTCAAGGAGAAGTAAATCTTCCTACATATAAAGAACAGAGAAGGGTGTTCCTCACCTGAAAGAGCTTGGCAGGCACTTGCTGATACCTGGATCTCAACCTAAGATAGCTTTGGTAGGGCCGGGCAGTTAGAACTTGAATTGTAGGTGATTTAAAAGTCATATTCAGAAATAAGAACAGGCAGCCTTGCAGAAAGGACAAGCCACCCTTGCCTTTGTGGTGGATGAAGTACCGAAGCGTTTCGGTGTCCTGTGACAAAGCTGACTCTGCCTTGTTGGTGTTGGGGCTGCTGTGCTGAAAACTCGGGCTGAAAATTAAGCTCCTGAGTCCAAGATTAAGCAGTTAATTAAGGCTGATTGATCTCCAGGGCTGCAGAGCAACTTGATCTCCTGTAACTTCAACGCAAGTTGCTTGCACTGCCTTTGGAAGCGGAGCTGCTCACATTGAAGCAGTGGATTTCAGGGGCACGGCTCTGAAAAGGGTTTGAGCCTCCGCACGTGTTGGGTAGCTGTGCTGCTGCACTTGGCATCTGCAGGAGCCGTGTCCTGAGTCACTCTGGGGCTTCTTTCTGTGCAACACATCCTCAGGCCCTGTGTGGAACCCAGTGATACTCAAACTCACCCAGATGTGCTTGTTTCAGGGGAGCGTGATGGGAAGAATAGAAGAACACAAATTTGTACCTGAGCTGTGCTCTGCCTCAGAAAGTGCATGTCATAAATCCCTCGTGAGGTGAAATCTAGATTATTCCTGTTTCCAGTTCAGTATCTCAGTGTGGGTAGTTAAAACTTGAGAATTATGCAGTCTGAACCCTTCTGTGATATTTGCACTCAGCAAGTTTGTGATGCATTTAATGTTCGTGAATTGAAAATAACAGTTGTTTTCCTTGCTGTGTCCAGTCTCACAGCCTTCTTCTGGAATTCCTGGAATATGTTAAGGTAAGCTGCCATTGGTCTTTCTGCTCCTTCCATACTTGTTAGATTTTGTAAAATACCTCTTTATCAAAGAGGGACATCCTTACTTCCCCTTTGATTTGCTTAAATATTCAGCAAGTAACCAAAGTGATCCCCTAGATAAGCTCTATTTATTCAACCAGCGTGAGCACCGAGCATGTCCATCGTTGTTAAAAGGGTTTGTAATTACAGCTCTGTCTCGGCTTTTGGGGGCAGGATGTGGCTCTTTTATAAAGACAGACCTGGTGAATCACCCTCAAAGTTTAATGTTTGCTGTAGGTTGGGATTTGGGGACATTCAGGCTTTTTGGAAAACAAGCTCTGCCTCTGAGCTCAGCAGGAGTGAGAGTTGCTGTGCCAACACGTGCCTGCCGTGCAGGGTGTGTGTGTGCCTCAAACACTGCCACTGGAAAGGTCAATCCCAACTTTTTGTGTGATTAGGCATGCAGTGTTGTCTTAATGTTTGGCAGGGGTATTTGAGAAGATGATCACTTGTTTTAAGCAGGGTGCGTTAGTCTCCCTTTCATCGTGTTGTAAGGTTGGGTATTTAAAGCCTGTGGTGTGTTCGTGAGGATTTCTGCTTTTGATCTGTAAGCACAAAGGCCTCGCTCTCCACTAGTGCTATATCAAAGGTCAGATGCGTTTTTCTCCTCTTACTCTAACAGTGTTACGCAAATCTTTTGTCCTAATGAATCCCTTCCCTCCTTCCCTGGAAACTGAACTCTCAGGAAGCGTGGCATGTGTGTGAAGGGCTTCTTTAGTAAGCAAATCACTTGTATGCTTAGTGAAGTCCTAACCATTTTGTTAATCCAAAACCTCGCACTCTGTGCCAGTTTTGCTTGTCCATTATCCCAGCAAAACCCTGGATTTATCTCATGGACTTACAGACAGCTTTGCCTCGTGCATAACTCTCCTTAGGGAGTCCGTCGGAGTGATTGCCAGGCAGGGCTGAACAGGAGCTCAGTGCAGAGTCTCTCCTAAGCTCTGCCAGCCTTCCCTCTGCCTCCTGTGCCTTAGAATAACACAGGGGAAAGCAAGGGGACATTCCAGTGTCCCTTGGGATGTTCCACAGCCGCTGGAAGGGCTCCCAGGGCTGCCACAGCCGGGTCAGGTGCTGCCCCTTGCCGTGGTGGAACAGATTAGTCACCAAGCCTCGGCTCGGGGTCTGAGCACACGTGTGTGGTTTTGGATTAGTCACTTCATCTTGACGTCAGAGGAGTCAAACTTGGGCTGAGAACCGAACTCAGGAGCGCCTCAACACCTGATTTCCTCTGAGCTGCAGAACTGGGGCATCACTTAAAGTAGTTTTCTTTAATCTTGAGCGTGTGCTTAATGTATAGATTATGTATTGCCCTCATCTTCTGTTCACAGAAAGTCTTTGACAGGAAGCAGTGCTGAGCGGCTTGGAGCTGTCTGAAAAATGTATAAATTAAGAGTAATTGGCATTTTTTAAAAAGTAAAATTGGATTCAGCTCTTCTGTTGAATAAGTTATTGTGCTGGTATAACTGACTGGAGACAGCTCTCCCCCTGCTTCTTTCCTGGGGGTGTTGGAAGGAAAATGCAGCCTCTTGCTCTGTTTGTGCCTTGCTGAGGAGAGCAGCAGAATCACACCTCAAACTAAAGGAATCCAGTACAGTGTGGATGTGTATATGTGAAAGTCAAACCTATTTCTACAACATGAAGCATGTGGTGAAGTGTTTCCTTCCCTTGGGACCTCACATTGTCACTACATTTCGCAGTGTGTGGGGGGAATGCATCCTAATTCCACCCCACTCCCTGGGCTCTTATTCACAGCAGGATCTGTCCTGGAAAGCTTCCACCAAACTTGATCATTGAGGGTGAATATATTTAAGTGAAGGTTTAAGTCCTGTTTTTCTTGTTTATGTGGCTTTGCACCAACACCTTCCCCCCCCCCAATCCTTTAAAAAGAAGATGGGACGAATGTTGGCAGTTCCCAGCTCTGAGAACTGAATTCCATGGACTGGTTCCAGTTCCATGTGTTCAGTCCATGGTATTCAGTTCTCTAGCTTGGCTGCATCGAACTTCACAACTACTAAATCTGTGTGTGGCTTTTTCTTGGTCTGATTTTATTAATGAAAGAGATTAATCTATTTCAGCCTGCCTTTTATTTCTTCAGTGTCCTTCCAGGGTACTCTCAAGAAACAAATGAGTTTATTGTTTGAAGTACTGCATTTGTTAATGGAGGTGCAGCTCCTGTGGCCATACATATATAGATAGAGATATATATGGATTTGAGGAATGTGGTCCTGAATATTAACTGAACTTTGTGGCAGTTTTGTATTTTCCAAGCTCCTTGCAAACACTGTGTCTGAACAGATGAGTTCCTAAAGCTTTGGCAGAGAAGAAAACAGGAACCAAGTAGCTCCAGATGGGCACACCAGGTGTTTTCTCTGGAGCTGCAGAGAAGCATAAAACCAGATGTGAGCAGTGGTGACTGTGCCCTGACTGAGAAAACCTGCAGGAAGAATCTCTGTCAAAAGCAAAATGGCAATTTGAAGTTCCAGCCCTGACAAATTTAATAAGGTGTTTGCTTGCTTAGGAAGATTATTTTGGCATTAATACACATGACATTAGTAAAACAGACTAAAGCACTTAATGCTACCAGTCTTGGCTGGGTTTTATGTAGGTACTGATACACTCCAGTGAGGATTTTAAAAGGTGCTTTGAAACGTCTCTCAGAAAAAAAGGATCTTGATAAAGCACACTGGAAATTAAAGGTAGCAGCTGAGAAACTCGATGGCAGGAGAACAGGACCATGGCTGATTACTGTGCTCATCCTAATGTAAGGGAAAGTCCAGGATAAACGCTGGCAAGTGGATTTGAGTCTTCCCCTAAGTGGGTCAGGCACTCAGTCTTTCCACAGAGCAGACTGGTTTAAGTAACTTGAGAGTTTTTCATCAGAAAAAAGTGCTTACTTGGAAAAGTTACAGGTTCTGCATTGTCTGGTAAATGCGGTTTGTTACTTGAATGGGGGAAAAAACATGCCAGCCTTCTAATTCACCAGCTGTATGTAACTCTTCTTTGTTCCCATAGAAAACCAAGGTTATCCAGCTGGAGGACTTGGCTTCACATCTGGGTTTAAGAACACAGGTGAGCACTGACTTTTGGGGTATAAATCCTGGCTTTTGGGTGCCACTACAAGCTAAGAGTTTAAAAGGACAGGAGAGAGAACAGGGAGAGATGAGGGTGTATCTAGGGAGCATTAATGAGAATGGTTGGGGTTTGGTGAGGATCAGCAAAACCAGCCCTAAAACTGTGGCCATTCACCAAAGTACCAGCCAAGGGAAGGAGTGTTGGCTCACAAGATTGTTCCAGTGGAAGGTGCTCTGTGTGCCCCTTTCACATCTGCCTGTCAGTGAACGGATCCTGTAGTGTTTGGGAATCTAAGGATGGAGCAGTGTTTTCTGTTCTCACAGGAAACTTACCCTGCCCTAAGTCCAGGCTGCTGGGCCTCTGCCTCGCTCTTAAACGACACCTCCCTTTAACCTTGCACTGAGTCACTCAGGGTTGAAATTTAAACTTCAGTTTGCCTCTGCAGTCACATAAATACAGAAAAGGGAGAGAGGCAGAACTGTGGAAACCAGGGCTTAGATACTTAGGGTGCAGTGGAACTGCATGCTGGGGGTAACTGTGGAGTTAACCCAGCCATAAATTCAACAAGTTGATGCTTTGGATTGATAAGAGAGGTGTTCCTGCTCTTAAGTGGTGCAGGAAAGTATATAAAATACTCTGGAATGTATTGAGCAAGATTCTTGGAGAAGGCCCTCAGTGTGCTTCACGGAACTTGCCTGTAGCAGTGGCACTGCACAGCCTTGGGAGGATTCCTGGAACCATCCCCTGTTCCTTGCAACAGCAATTAAAGTCTCCTTTTTGGGGTGGGGGAAGTGATTTGAACACCCCAAAATGCAGACAATTCATCCTTCTAAGACCAAAGGGCTTATTGCCTCTGTGTGTGTGTGTCCTGGTGTGTGTCCTTCCCTGGAGCCCTTAGCGCTGAGGCATTAAATGTAAACCTCTGTTTGTAGTTTCTCTGAAGGTGTGAAATGTTTTGGGGTTTTTTTTTGCTTCCCTTTTGATCAGTTTGTTGTTCCTTTTTCTCTCCTGCACAGGATGCAATTAACAGGATCCAGGCCCTGATGGCAGATGGCACTTTGACAGGTGACAGCCAAGGCACAAAGGGGATGAGAGGGTGGTGGTGCAGGATATGCCTTCCCTGTGGCAGACAGAGATTCCCAGTGTCATTCCTGTTTCAGGGATCCTCCTAGGGCTTGATAACTCGATACATACCTATATTTTATTTATTTACCCCTCTGCTGAAGGCTTTTTGGGGTTGCTGAGCAGCCAGCAGCAAATGGGGCCTTGTGAAAATCTGAATTTGAAAGGATCACTGGGATAATTTGGGGTAGTTTGCCAGCCTTGGTGGCTAAAGCCCAGGACTAGGATATGGCATGCTGTGGGAGAAGCAAACATCCCAGAGCACTCCAGGATGCTGGAGCAAGTGAAGTGCTTGTTCCCAGCCATGTACCCACACAGTCCAAATTGGAATGTGAGCAGAGACTGAGCCTGTGGGGAGTTCTCTGTCTGAACAAGTCTGGTTTACTGCTGGGCAGTCTTGTTCTTTCAGAGGGTGAAGCAGGGGAAGGTGCCAGCACAAACATTTCGTGACCTGGTCCTGTGGTCATGGCTGGGCAACAGCTGTCTTGGCAGTTCAAATGACCTCAAAGGGCTTGGAATTAAAGGAGAAAGAAAGATGTGTACTGCCCTGGCTGTGTCTGTGTCCCAAAAGTCAGGCCAGGGAGGCTCTGCCTTGGTGTGTAAGAACAGAGAGAGCTCTTCTGAGTCTGCTTGGAGCAACTGCAGTACAGAAATTGAGCTTCATTCCCTTACAGAGGGGAAGCTTTAAAGGCTGAACTGGGCCCCACAGGGCTCTGAATCCCCTCCTGGACCCTACTGCTCTGCCTCTCTCCACCAGCTGCCTGGGCCCAGAACATCAGCACCAAAGTGGGAGGGATACAAAGATGATGAAGGGTCTGGAGGGGCCATACAAGGAGGGGCTGAGGGCACTTGGTTTGTTCAGCCTGGAGAAGAGGAGACTGAGGTCAGACCTCATTGGGGTCTGCAGCTTCCTCATAACGGGCAGCTCCATCTCTGCTCTCTGTGACCAGGGAAGGGCTGGAGCTGTGCCAGGGCAGGGGCAGGTGGGATCTCAGGGAAAGGCTCTTCCCCCAGAGGGTGGTGGGCACTGAGCAGGCTCCCCAGGGCAGTGGGCACGGCCCCGAGGCTGCCAGAGCTCCAGGAGCCTTTGGATGATGCTCTGGGGCACAGGGTGGGATTGTTGGGGTGTCTGTGCAGGGCCAGGGGTTGGGCCGGATGGTCCCTGTGGGTCCCTTCCAGCTCAGGATATTCCATGATTCCATGAAACCCATGCACCTGAAGCTGTGGAACTCCCAGCCAGCTGTGCCCCATGAAAGGAACGTGTTACTCTTGCACAAAATGAGTCTCCCCAAGGCCCTTGGCCACTGTCACAGCTCAAAGCCCCAGCAGCAGATCAAAGCCTGACTGCTGGCACATTCTTCTGCCTGGCCCAGATAGGAAATGCTGCCTCAGCGGCTGGAAGGTCCCTTCCCAAAGCAGTGAGTGCTGTCTGTGGGGAAGTGCTGACTGCAGGGCCCTTTGTTTCCCCCGTAGGTGTGATCGATGACAGAGGGAAGTTCATCTACATCACCCCCGAGGAGATGGCGGCCGTGGCTCGGTACATCAAACAGCGAGGGCGCGTCTCCATCGCAGAGCTGGCCCGGGCCAGCAACTCCCTCATCAACCTGCAGCCTGACAGCAGAGCTGCTGCTCCCACCCTGGCCTGAGAAAGGCACAGCAGCAGTTGGACCTTTGAGTGAATAAACCCCCTAATTAAAAAGCAAACAAGGAGCTCTCTAGTCCCGCTCGCGGCGCAGTCGAAGGTAGGATGGGCTTTTGAAGCATCAGCTGCCAGACTTCTCTCAGAAGTTTTGCTTTTCATTCTGTTGGAGCTGGGATAAAATAAGACAACTGGTTGTACAAAAGCTGGGGCTCCAGCACTCTGGTGCAGCTGTAGCCCAGGAGTATCAGTAATTCATACCTCGGCAGTCGGTCCTGTGTGACTGTACCCAAACTTTTTGTTGCTTGCAGATTTTGATGTCTGTATCAAATAGATGTGGGGTGGATTGCACTCTGAATTCTCCAGCCTTGCTCTGCCGTTTAACTTTGTGGCAGTGATGGACACAGCCCAGCAAAATAGGTGTGTGGGTTTTGTCTGCTGTATCCACATTGGAAGGACAGAATGAAAAGAAAATACTGTGTGTCTTTGTTCTCACTGAAATATATCCTGAAACTCTGCAAAGAGTGGTTTGCTTTGTTGTTCAAACTTCCAGAGGCTGTTTCAGACAACCTTTTCTATATAAATATGTTTTCCTTGGTTTAAACAATATAAAAAGTTTGCTTGCAGACAAGCTGCATCATTTTCCTGTGGCCAAGAGACAGAAACCCCTCCAGGGAAAGGCTGAACTCGCCTCATTTACTTTGCAGGCCAGTTCTGCTGATACCAACCAGATTCTGGTGATTCATCCTTTGAAGTCAGAGCCAGCCCAGAGTGTGTGAAGGCCTCAGACACCCCCACCCTGTGGCCTCTGTGTTCTGGATGTTTGGGGGTTTTTAAATAAAAACTTCAGACACTCTGAGTCATGCAATTAATGCTGCAAGTCAGTGATTATTAATGTATTAATTGTAGGGGTCAGTATATTTCCTGCATAAGGATATTTATTTTTTTTTAATCATTTGTTAATTCTCTCTGAAATCAACAGAATTTATGTGGCTAAACAGCAGTTGGGGAGGGTTTTGTTTCTGCCAAGCGCAGAGGTTACTTGAGTAGACTAAAAGCCACGTTATCAGTGGGATGAGACAGCAGTAAAACAATGGAAGGAAACATATTTCCTTGGAATCTCTGCACTGCTGCTGGATGGGAGAGTGCAGGAGCGTGGAGTTAAAGAGTCACCACACGTGGGGGTGAGAGACCAGCACGTACTTAGTGTTGTACAACCACAACCAGCAAAGAGGTGTTCCTTGACATCTGAGGCTTGTAAAGTCTCTTAATTGGTGATTCATTATTACATCTTAAAAGTTACTTGAATTTGCCATGATTTTGTTGTTCTGTCTTAGACTATTCTTGTAATAAAATCAACAATACTGAAAGAATTGCAGAGGTTTGTGTTAGAAATGGGCAGGGGCACAGCTGGGGTGAGATGTGACTGTGTAGCTCTGCCAGCAGCTGCTCTGCTGCCTTAATCCTCTGCCACCATTCCCATTCCTGCTCTCTGCACCCAGCTGCATTGTACCAACATTTTCCTGTTAAAGAGCATCTTGGTGTTTTCTAGGAATCCACTCAGAAAGTCCAAGGAGGCGGTTTAAAGACCTCTCCTCTCTCCTCCCCTCCCCTCCGGTTTAAGTGTTGAACACTCTTTATTCTTTCTCTCCCTCCAGCCTTGCAGTGCCCAAAGGGGCTCCAGGAGAGCTGGGGAGGGAGTGGGGACAAGGCCTGGAGGGACAGGACACAGGGAATGGCTTCCCACTGCC
>JAWWEU010000125.1:72834578-72852951 GCA_035583155.1 Acropternis orthonyx | reverse complement strand
CAGGTTGGACGGGGCTTGGAGCACCCTGGGCTGGTGGAAGGTGTCCCTGCCCATGGCAAGGGGGTGGACTAAAGAACCTTTAAAGGTCCCTTCGAACCCAAATCATTCTGTGGTTCTCTCCTGAAGAGACACTGCTGGCTTTGCTAGGAAGAAGTCTCAGGGCTTTCTCCAAGTGCCAATCCAAGGATGCAAGCCCGGAGAGCTGGCCAGATTATCTCCTCATTCAGCACCACACCAGATCTGTCACAGTCCTTTCATAGAGAAACTCCCAGGCTCCCATTGAAAGCTTTGCTGCCTCCCTCATCCCTGCCGAAGTGAATGGAGGGGTTTGTCCTGACCTCCATCCCCCTCCACAGCTCCTGGCATTTTGTTTTCTCCAAAGCAAGGCGCTGCTGCTGGAATCAGCTGAGATGAAACCGAGCTGGCTCCTACACACCTTGGAGCTCAGGCAGGGTTGCTTCCCACACAGTGTCTTTCACCCAAATTAAACAGCTCCCAGCTGAGCTCTGCCATCCATCAAGCCAAGCCTCAGGCAGAGCTGGGTTTTGGCAGCTTTAGACCTCTCTGGGTTCACGTTTAGCGGGGAAAGAGCAGGGACCTTTTGTTTGGGAGGGTGTTTTAAGCTGTGGGGGCTGCAGGGCCATCCTTGGGATCACGCTGGGATCAGTGGGAGGCTGAGAGTTGTTAATTGTAGCAAAGATCTGGGCATCAAGGGCTGTTCTATTGGAAAGAAATTCTTCCCTGTGAGGGTGGGCAGGCCCTGTGCCAGGTTGGGCAGAGAAGCTGTGGCTGCCCCTGGATCACTGGGAGTGTCCAAGGGCAGGTTGGACGGGGCTTGGAGCACCCTGGGCTGGTGGGAGGTGTCCCTGCCCATGGCAGGGGGTGGCACTGGATGATCTTGAAGGTCCCTTCCAGCCCAAGCCATTCCACGGCTCTGTTCTATGATTCTGTGATTTTCAGACAGCAGTATTTGATATTCCAGGGGGCACAGATGGGTGCAGACTCCCTGCTGCCCAGAGCTCTGGCACTCCACAGGGAGGTATCCTTGAGAATCCGGGTTTCTGCAGTAAAAATGGCCTGTAGACCTTGATCCAGCATGGAAGGAAATAGCAGCTGATGCAATGAGGGCTTTGCTGGCCTGGGATTCAGCTGTGCTAAGGCAGCTTCACATGACTGACTCTTTATCACCGGTGGCTGGTGTCGTTCTGCTGACCACACCTTGGTGTCTGCTCTCCAGTCTGCCCTGGCCGTGTTAGCTGAGCTCAGTCCAGTTGTCCATGCCCATGTCTAAGAGCACTGCAGGTGTCCCAGAGTATCTGAGGCACCTGCACACAGCAGGTAGACACAGCACAGAGTGTCCATCAGCACCCTCTGTGGGGGGGATCCTTGGTGAGGGCTGCTTGTTTTCCCTTGCTACTAAGATATCAACCCATATGAGTTGAGGTCTTGGTTGGATATTAGGAAAAATTTCTTCATTAATCATTGGAACAGACTCCCCGGGGAGTGCTGGAGTCACCAGCTCTGAGAGTCTTCAAAAAATGAGTAGATGTGGCACTTGGGCAGCAGATGTTTTAGTGGGCATGGTGGAATTCCGTCAAAGGTCAGGCTTGATCCTGGAGGCCTTTCCCAAACTTAATGATTTTGTGATTCAGGTGGTTACATCCAGTTATTTGAGGTGGGAAACTGAGGAGTTTTGGCCATCTCAGCTCCCTGTGCTGGACACATCTAGCTGGCTTTGCTAGGAAGGAGCCTCAGGGCTTTCTCCAAGTTACAATCCAAGGATGCAAGCCCGGAGAGCTGACCAGATTATCTCCTCTTTCAGCACCACACCAGATCTGTCACAGACCTTTCACGGAGAAACTCCCAGGCTCCCATTGAAAGCTTTGCTGCCTCCCTCATCCCTGCCGAAGGGAATGGAGGGATTTGTCCTGACCTCCATCCCCCTCCACAGCTCCTGGTTTGTGTCAGGTGGCCACAGCCAGGTTTTTCACTGGCAGAGGGCTGGTTTCTGGGGTAATTTCAGCACCTCTCCACCACTCCTCTGGGTGCTCAATGAACATCTTCCAGCTCTGTGTTGGGTGGGATTCACCCCACGCTCAGCAGCAAGGTGGAAATCCCTGTCTCTTTGCCACAGAAAGGCTTTGGGTAGAAAGCATCCTTTCCTTGCTTCAGATCTGCTTTCAGGGAGAGCAGCCTTGGCCAGCAGCTCCTCCAGGCCCCCAGAGCAGCCTGGGGGAATGACCTCAGCCTCAAACTGCGCTAGGGAAGGTCCTCGTTAAACAAGGCTGCTCTCAGAGCCACGACTTACAGGCAGCCTTGGCAACCGCCTTGGGCTTTCTCCAGTCCTCCAGGGAGAAGCACAGTCCCCAGAAATCAATAACTGAGTTCTTTTGAAAGTCAGCAGGACTTTGGCTTGATCTAAGCCATGCTCTTCAGTGATTTCACCCTGCTGGAAGCAAACAGGGGTCCCTGAGTGAGAGCCCTGAAGCGGACCAGCCCTGACTCTGTGTCCCATCCCAAGGGGGTGGTTGGTTTAATGCTCTCTGCTCATACCTGTGTCCCATCCTTCTGGTGCAGCTCCCCCCCCACCCCAGCAGAGAGCCAGGCAAGGGGAGCCAAGCAGGTTTTGAGTGAAAATACCTGCTTTTTTTTTTTTTTTTGTGGAAACACCATCCCGAGGTTCTGCTGAAACAGGGAGAATCAATCCTTCCTTCTCGCACAGGGCTCAGCCCTCACAACTCATTTCATCTTCAGATAGTCTCTTTAAAACCAGGATTTCTTTCCTGACTACAAAGGCTCCTCATTGAACATCCAATAAACACCCCAGCCCCTCCCCCTGTCTATATTTTCCCCTCTCCAAAACATCCAAAATAGCAGACACAGCTTGATTAATATTAATTTTATATTAATTCATCTCCCAGCAGTGCTTTTTCTATGTATCTGGATGACAAGACTTCTCCACAAGCTTCAATTAATGACTTGGAAGGTCCTGTTCTCCCACCTCATCCCCATCCTGCATCTCCCTAAGGAAAATGCCATAAACCAGCAACTGAGGACACCCTGCTGCAATCCCCCCCTCCCAAAATATCCGATGTAAAGCCCACCAAGGGTCCCTCCTGGTGTTGGGACACCCACAAAGTCAAAACTAAGGCTGGTATGTTCTCCTGCCCAAAGACAGGAGCTGGGTTTGGAGCCCAGATTAAAAGAGTAGCTGCCTAAAGCTCCTTAATGTGACGAATTAGCACATAATTATGTGTAATGTGCTTCATGGAGGTAACTCCGAGGCTGAGGGATGCACCAGCCCAAGAGCTCCACACCCTACCACGGGTCAATCCTGCAGTCCAAAGGGAACAAAGGAAAACTGAAGGAAGCTCAGGAGCCACATTGGCCTGAGAAACCTGAGTCATGGCCAGAGACGCAGAGAGGTCGGCTGGGTCTGTGCAAGAGGAGGTGGAGAAGCGAGTGGGTCACGGACTGACCCTGTCTGTGCTGTGAGAGCCTTTTGGGGGTTCCTGGCTCCTCAGAGCAGCTGGGAAAAGGCACAGTGCAAGGCAATGCTGGGAAGATGTAGCTGCCTGAATTCCCAAGTTCACCCGCTTTTTTAACAGTGAGGGTGTTTTACCAGCTGGACAACTTACAATTGGATCCTCTCCCAGTCTTTAAACTGAGCCCATCTGTGTTTTTAAATACGAAGTTTAACCCCAGAAATGATGATGCAGACGGACGAAAAAACCGAAGCCATTAGCCATTTTTCTGCAAAGGTTCAGAGTCCCTGCACTTAGTGACCCCTTGGAAAACACAAGGAGCCTCTGCACCTTCCAGAAACAAACTCCAGGATGTTTTAAAATGTGTTTGTGCTACGTCTAAAGTGATGTAGCAACAGCTGAAGGTCACAAGCGCTGTATAAATAGAAAGGAGATTTTATTGTGACATGTCCATCCGGAGTCATCGCTCCTGGGTACGCCATCTGGGATGGGAACAGGAGCCTGTGCATCCCCTCTACAGGGAAAATAAGAAATCCTTGTCCTTGCAAGGAGCATAAGATGAGACCATGGGAGGGGGGATAACGATGAGGTTGTAACTTGGCTCCTAATTTTACCCATTTTGAAGACAAATCCAATGTGTGATGGAGACCTTTGGAATGCAAAGTCCTCCTGTGGGGCTTTCAGTCACATACCCAAGCAGAGAGCAGGAATGTTTTCACCCATAAAAGAGCATTTTCTGTCTGCTGGAGAGTGGTTTGTAATGGCTGGGCTTCTAATTTGGGGACCATCAGCTGGGGTAAGATGTCCTTTAGCTTGTGCTGGTAGGACTTTATCCCAGGGTCTGACAATGTGCTTAGTAAAGACCTTTGCTGGCCAAAATCCTGCTTCATTCAATTCCCCTGTGCATTCCATCAGCTCCCTGCACCCTCCATTTGTATTCCTCATCTATCTGGGTGATAAACTTCAGGATCTGGAGCAGGGGATGACCTTGGTCTGTGCCGGAACAACGACACTGAGGGGTTGCCTGAAACATCTGGTCATGATCACCCCAGAAAGAAACTGTGGATGTCCCGAAAGAAGGGGAGCACAGGGAGACACGGGGGAGAAAACACTGAAATATGAGTAAAAACAGCGGGAATGAAACACTGGGATGGAAAACACCGACCCAAGGAACGTGGCTGGATGGCTGGAGGTCTTTGCTGGTGCAGTCACTGCAATTGCTGCTGCTCCTGAAGCAAAGAGTGGAGAGAAGATGAAACCTTCACTTTCATCACTTGGCATCGAAGATAACTCTTGGCGTTTACTTAAGGAAAGCACTTTGAGAGGGACCCAGGCTGTAAATGTTCAGACGTCATGGCTGGACAGGAGCCAAAGAGTCTCTCAGCTCTGTCTGCGTGAGGTTCATCTAATCAGGGAATCTGCTTTTCTGATGGAGGGAACAGTGTCTGTCCTGTCCCATGATGGGGTGAACCCCACTGAGACCCAGGACTGGGCCGGGGATCAGAGAGCTGTGTGTGCCTGGTGAGGATCCTCCCTTTGGAAAGCTGGCCCTCTCTTGGGAGCAGGTCCTCTGCCAGCTGCTCAGCGCTGCCTCCTCTTCCTCCTCCATGATCCCACGCTGGGGAGGTCTGTTTTTCACCGTGGACAGGGATGAGGAGCACCCCCCTTGCCCCCTAAAACACCCCTTTTACAGGTTGTCTGCACCTCTGTGAGCAGGACAGTGTGGAGAACTCCCCAAATTACTGCCGCCTGCTACTGCTGTCTGGGAGGAACTTGCTGATCCGGGTGGCACACCAAGGAAGGGCTGGAGGTGAGGAATGCCAAAGCCACGTCAGGGTAATCAGGAGCTTCAGCAGCACAGGTAGGCTGAGATGTACTCCAGCTGGATCTTACTTCTCCCACTTCAATGCAGACTTGCTGGGTTCATAATTTTTTCCACAGGATTATTTTTAGCAGGTGGCAAGGGTGGGAGCTGCAAGTCTATTGAAGCATCTAGAGGTGGAAACCCATGGGAGTGAAAGGAGGAGTGTCCCAGCTTTTCTTTGCAGCTTGGAGGGAGGGACTGCTTCTTAGAGGGAGAAACTGCTTCTTCCCCTCCTTGAAGGACAACTGGGTGCATGGCACCGTGACCACAGAGAGGAAGATCTCTCCTGCTCTGCCTGCTGATACGGTATTGGATTGTGTGATGGGTCACACCTATTGATCACAGCAGGCTGAAAAAGAAACAACCCATAAATAACTCCTGACGTCCCCAGCTGTGCCAGAAATCCTGAACAAAGGGCTCTTGGGAGAGCTGCTGTGGGTATTTCTCTGTCCCTCTCCTCTGGAAAAAGCTGGGACGGGTTTGGGTTAAGCCAGATGTCTGGGGCTCACTAAATGTTTTTGCAGGTGTTTTCTTAGCAGGGCTCGGTTATCTCATTCCTCCATCCAGCCCTTCCTGGAAGAAGCCCCGTTGGAAGGGAGCATTGGAATGGTCAGCCCTGTGCTATTCCCATGCCTGCTCTCACTCACACCAAAATTATTATGTGGGCAGATGGTTAAGACATGAAGGCAAAGGTGACTCTCCTGTTCCTTCCCCGAGGCAAGTCATCCCTTGTGCTCAATCTGTCCTTTGAATTCGTGAGACTGCATGAGTTTGGCAAAAAGAACTGTAAGAAATGCATGGCGGGGAGGCTAAAGGGGGAATCATGTTTGGACTGTGCTTTCCTAAGGAAGCTCAGCCCCAGAGGGTTCCGGGGTGCAGAAGCAAAGCCTGGTCCCTGCAGAGCACCAGGGACTTTTCCAGCATCCAGGTCAGCTCCCACTCACAGCTGACCAGGACAAGGGCACGAGGGGCAGCAGGAAAACCCTTCCAGAAAGCACTGAGGGATGCTCCACCAGCTCCCACGTGCTCTGTGTGGTGGTGAGGGACACGTGAGGAGAGGAGACATCCAGGCACCACAGCCCTCTTTCCTCCTTTTTCCCTCCCCCCTTTTCCTGGTTTTCACACGGCTGAAACAAATGTTCCCCACGCAGTGATGACTTGGCCAAAAAAAAGGTCAACTGAAGCATGACAGATTCCATTCTCCAGCCGGGAAATTGCCCTAATGCTGCTGCTGGCACGGGGGTGGCTGCGCTGGGGGGCAAGTGGGGTCTCTCACCGGCAGTGCCGCAGGTTTTCGGGGGGCTGGCACATCCAGGCACTGCAAAAGAGGCTTTGGGAGCAGTAACTCCCGAGCTGGGGGCATTTCCCGCTTTATCAGAACCCGTGGCCACGTGTTTGTTTAATATGTGAGTTATCCGTGGTGCCAGGGCAGCACGGGGCACGCTGTGCCCGGCAGGAGGGAGGAGCAGCCTGGAGTTGACTTTGCTGGAGCAAGAGGGGTGCCAAGGGAGCCAGGAGCTGCAGGTTCCTTCCAGGGAGAAGGGCTGGTGGCGAGAAAGCTCCAGAGGACACCCTGCTCCGAACCCAAGCAATAAATCCCATCCCGTTGCAGGGAGATGGGAGAGTCAGCCAGGGAGGGGAAGGTTTATTTAGAGAAACAACCGTGGGCTGCCTGCCCACACCAGGCTTTTAGCTGATGATCTGCACGTGCCATGGCTGGGGGCGGCTGGGGGAAGGAGTCCACTATTATAAGCCTGACAGCATCTCTGCTGAATCCTGCTGGAGCCTGGGAAGGGCCTGATCCAGAAGGATCCCACTTCCAGCGTCACCTCATCTGACCTTGGCCTTCCTTATCAGAGACAACTCCGTGGCAGGTCGTCCTTTCTTCTTCCACTGATGCAGCCTGGGAGCATCCAGCACCGAGGGGAAGAACCAGCCATTCCTGAGAAACTGGAAATTTTGAAGGATTAGCCGAGATTTATAATGTGCCCAGAGATTGATATAAGCCTTGAGCATCTTCTGGGAAAAAGTGAGGAAAGGCTGTGCTGAAGGGAGGGATGCCCTGGAGAGGGTGGAAACGTGCAGATTCCCCCTCTCCCTGAGCAGCATGAAGTCTGAACCATCAATGATCCTTGGGATTAGTGGTGATCTGGGAGCTGAATCCATTCCCTTTACACTTCTCATCCCTCCAGACATGGCCAGCACCTAACAGTGATGTGAGTCAGCACGGGATAATCCATCTCTTTCCCTCTCCATTTCTGCCTCCGTTAAACACGCCCTGCTCCGGGGACGGCTCTGTCCGCAGTAATTAAGGTGGATATTTCTCCTGCAGCAAAGGGCACTTCCCGGCTCATTAACACGGGCAGGACTCAGCAAGAGCAGCTCTTCCCTGTCCCGAGGGAGGACACAGGGAAGGCAGTGCTGGGTGTACCCGGGGGTCCTGCTGCTCCGCGGGGCCAGGCATTCCCATGCACGGGTGAGGACATGGAGAGTTTGGGGTCCCGGGCTTTGCTGTGTTGTGGGGTCAACCACATCTGTTTGCATTGGAGCAGTGGGGAATCATCACGGAATTATGGATTGGTTTGAGTTGGAAGGGATCATAAAGCTCATCCAGTTCCATCCCCTGCCACCCACGGGCAGGGACACCTTCCACTACCCCAGATTGCTCCAAGCCCTCTCCAACCTGGCCTTGGGAAGCAGGATGAGATGGTGGCTGAGTGGTCCCCAGGGCCAGAAGATGTCCTGCAGCAGGACTGTGGCACCAGGAGCCCACTTGAGCACATCAACCTCCTCCGGACAAACCAGTTTTGCCCCAGCTCAGAAGGCGACGGGCATTTCTTGCCCTGCGCACACACCTGCAAACCCCACCCCAGCTCTTGCAGGAACAGGGAGTCCTCCTGCTGGCAGAGGGATGGAGAGGTCCAGTGCTGTGGATTCAGGGCTCTGGGAGCTGCTCCTCCTTTCTCCTCTCAGCCTCACCGCTTTGGGAGCTGGAAGAAAGACGCTGAAAGACCTGCAAGCCTCACCCCCACCGGGCTCTGTTGAACCCAGCTAGAAAACCCGGAAAATACATTCAAGGGCCAGTTTGCCACAACCTTTCCTTCTCATGTGGGTAGAGATGCCTTTCCTACCCAGAGTTTACCTGCAGGAGGTGACCAAAAGGACAGAAACCCTCCTTTGCAGTGTTTGCCCCCAAAACACGTGCCCTGGTGCAAAACCGTCCATGGAGAGGGCAGGGCTGGTGCTGGATGGCCATTCCTGTGTTCCCCCCTGGGCTCCAACCAGCAGGACCACCAAACAGTGGAGCTAATTGGCCAATACAGCTGGTCCTCCAACACAGACTCAATCACAGAATCACAGACTAGTCTGGGGTGGAAGGGACCTTAAAGACCATCCAGTTCCCATCCCCTGCCACGGGCAGGGACCATCCCTCTCCTCCCGCCTCTCTCTGCAAGGATGATACGCCCTGAGTGAACCTCCCAGCAGCCACCTGGGGTGGAGGAGGGGAGCTCAGGGTCATTAGTGCAGAGAGGAATGAGGCCAAGAGGGCTTTCATGCCTCAGCATCTTAATTGGAATGGGTTTCCCACCCTCCCCCTGCTCCCAAGCCACCACATCCAGGCTCCGTCAAGGGCACCTGGCTCACAGCTCTCCTGGCCTGGCGCTGTGCACTCTCATCCTCCATGAACCACTCACATCTCTTTAATTAAATGTCAAGATATGCAGGGTTTTAGTGTTTATTTTAGAGCCCTCTGCTTGGAAAGGCTCATGGAGAGCTCAGTTACCGGATGGTGAAGAGGGGGTAGGAAAATTGTGGAGAGAACAGGGATCACAGCCAGAGATCCTTTGGGTTGTTTATTTGCAAGGCTGGGTACCAGGAAAAGGCTCTTCCCCCAGAGGGTGGTGGGCACTGAGCAGGCTCCCCAGGGCAGTGGGCACGGCCCCGAGGCTGCCAGAGCTCCAGGAGCCTTTGGATGATGCTCTGGGGCACAGGGTGGGATTGTTGGGGTGTCTGTGCAGGGCCAGGGGTTGGACTGGATGGTCCTTGGGGGTCCTTTCCAACTTGGGATATTCCATGATTCCATGACCTTCTAAAACTGGCCAACCCCATACTTGAGGCTCCTTCCTCTCCAAAGTGGAGGCCAGTCCTGGTGCATCCCCCCCAGGGAAAGCCAGCCCTGTCCAGCATCAGCACAGGCTGTCCTGAAGGACTAAAACTGCTTTCCTGCAGCCAAAGGCAGCATGGCATGACCCTCCAGGGGCCTGGGGAGATCATGGAATCACAGACCGCTTTGGGTTGGAAGGGACATTAAAAAATCATCTCATTCCACCCCCTTGTCATGGGCAGGGACACCTTCCACTAGCCCAGGTTGCTCCAAGCTCCATCCAACCTGGCCTTGGACACTTCCAGGGATGAGGAGGCCACAGCCTAAACCATATGAGCCTTTGCTGCTAATTTATACCAAGCCCTCTGAAGCCTCCTCCTTCCTGGAGCGTTTCCCTGTGCAGGATGCCCTGTGAAAGGCACAGTGTCCGACATGGAGAGGTGCCAGCTGTTCCTTCTTGCAGCCGATGGAGGGCTGGATGCCGAGTGCTGGCACTCCCAAAGGAGGCATTTGGATCTTACTGTACAATTTGTCCTCCCAAGGAGACTTGGAGATGAAGTAGGAGAGGAGGCAGCAGGGCAGGAACAGCAGGCAGGACACATCCATCACCTCCATCCTCCCGTGGTCCAGTGCCAGCCGAAAATGCAGACGGTTCCTGTCCCAGCCCATCACCCTGGATCAGCTCCACCTGCCCTGGGTCAGTGCTGCACCTGGGAAAAGCCTTCTTAACTCTTGATAAACTTTTAAATCTCAGTGTAAATCTTGCAGTGAGACAGAGGGATTTTGGTAGGGTGGGATGAACTTTCACCAGCTTCTGGGGAGCCCCCAGCATGAGTCAGCTTGGAAGACAGAGAAATTCAGGGATCCAAAATAACCACAATTTCTCCTGGGAAGCACTTGGCAGGGCTTCTCAGGTGGCAAAATGAACGGGGAACTGATTCCAGCCCTAGACTTCCCTCCATCTCCACAGGCTGCAGTGGGAGCTGACGCATTCCATGCGCACACAGACCGAAATTCAGGGGGGGGAGAACCAAAATTCAGGTGGAGCGATGCAGGAGACAGGAGAATGGTGGAGTAGTCATTCCATGCACCAAAATAAGAACAAATGGTGCCTTCATCTGGACAGAAGTCCCACGGCACAGGGATGAGGGGACTCGAGAGAAGCACATCCAAGCTTTGGTGAAACCCTTCAAAATTTCTGCGCTTTGAGACAAAACGTTCAGATTTTACTGCTGGAGTAGGATGGCAGAAGGACACGGGCAGCTGTTTGGACTCCCAGCACCAGAGTGTTGGTCTCACCTGGTGCAAAGCCATGAGCTCCTGTGGCTCACCTTCCCCCTCCCGGGATGCTCAGCCTGGATGGAGCTGCTCCCTCTCCCCCGGTGTGATTTGGGGTCTTTGGCTGTCTGGGAGGCATCACAGCACAGTTCCTCTGGTGGGATCTCATTATGTGATGAGCTGAACATCTGGATTAAAATAGATCAAATAGTCACTAAATCCTAAATAAGCCTGAGAGCTCAGTGGCAGCCATATGCTTCCTACTGACAGGCTCAAAAAAATCTCTCCTTGCCATTACCTCACACTGCAGCACTGCTTTATCCTCCTCCAGCCCAGCCTGGAGAGCAAACCTGCCTGCTCCTCCTCCCTGCTCCGGTCATCCTCTGGACCAGCATCCCAAGGCTCTCAGGGATATCAGAGGGCGCACACACCTCGGAGCCGTGTCAGCTGGGAAATGGGTGGGCACCTCCCCCACTGTGCAAAAGATTTGGCGATAGGAATTAAAGGAACACCACTAATAACAGTCCGAGGGAGCTGAAAAAGGAAGAAACCCAGAGCTTTGTTGTTCAGCGTTCAATGGGTGTTAAATGTCCTTCAGTATTTGGGATTTTAGGGAAGTCCTGTAGGAACACAGTAAATAGTAATGTTGCATTCCCTGTATCCTTCTGGGGACAAGGGGAAGGTGGAGGTCTAGTGGCCTCCAAGAGATGCTACTTCTTGGATGGAGAACACGGAGGGTGGGATGGACCCAAGGGCATTGCAGATGCAGGAGGATTCAGGACTCATAGAATTATGGAATGGTTTAGGTTGGAATGGATTTTTAAATACCGACTTGTTCCAAACCCCTGCTGTGGGCAGGGACACCTTCCACTAGCCCAGGTTGCTCCCTGGCCTTGGACACTCCCAGGGATCCAGGGGCAGCCACAGCTTCTCTGCCCAACCTGGGCCAGGGCCTTGCTCCTCCCAGCCAAGGATTTCTTCCCAATATCCCATCTAACCCCACCCTTTTCCAGGGACGACCCAGGGGTGTAACTTTATAACACTGCCTTTGTGCCCTGGGAGCCCCCAAAACAGGTATGACCACTGCCTTTGGGTCAGGAGCCTTCCTGAGCTCAGCAAGACCAGGGCTGGGGTCTTGGGAGGTCTTGGCAGGCTCGTCTTGCTGCTTTTTTTAGCCATTTTTCAGCTGTCACAGGGCATTGCCCAATGGTCAGATGAGCGCTGGCGGCAGCGACAGCGCAGGGGTCAGGGCCCAGCCCAACCCTTCAGCCAAGCTTTGTGCAACTGCGTGCTTTCACCTAAACCCACCCCACCAGGCTGTAAAGGTCTGAAGAAAAGCAGGGCTGGGTCTCTGACCCGATGGAAGACAGCAGCAGTGCCAGCAGGAGGCTGCTGGTCCAACCAGGCAACGCTCCCACCCTGAGCCCTTCCAGGAAAATATCTGGAGCGCTGGGGACTTGCCGTCACGACTCTGAGGAGGGGTGAGCACAGGAGATAGTCAGAAGGCCATGTATAACTATCATAATTGCATTATTAATGGGAATTAGCAGTAATTGGGTAATTTGGGTGCTAGGTGTGGGTCTTCTTACAACAAGGCTGTCAAAAATTATTTTGATTTATTGTGGCTCCTCAATGAGACCAACCCCAAACTCCTGCTCTGGGCACGAGGTTTTGCTCCCTGTTTGCCTGCTGCCAACTTTTGAGTGCAACGCTTCAATTATTATCTAATTATCTGGAAATGGAATGGAAAAATCAGGACAGCCCATGACTGATGTTGGCTGGAGAAATTCTCCCTCTTCTGCCTCCTTCCTCCTCCCAGGACCTGGTTTGAGGGAGGGCAGGATGGTGATGGCTGAGCTGTGTTGGATCTACCATTTATTATTTATAAATACAAGCTCAGACGGGATCATGGACTTGTCCCACCGGTGGCCACCTTCCCTTTCCATGGCCCCAGGACATGACTGGCAGTGAAGGATGAACAAGGCAGCCCATGGGCAACACTTCACAGGAGCCAAATCCTGCTGGGAAAGGTCTGAGGGCCCCACTTGGGCTCAGTGATGCCTCTCGGGAGAGGGAAGGACCAGACATTTACAGCCCGGAGGGACCAGCTCTCCATCTGCAGAGACATCTCCACAGCTTCCCATTTTTCCTCAGAAAAGTGGGGGGTTTTTTTTGCTGCTGAAGGGGCTGTTTGTGCTGTGACAGGGTGGGATTCACACACTCCTTTTCCCTTCTGGGCAAGGTCCCACGGTTTGCCATCTGATCTCCCGGTTCTTTCAGAGGGGAAACGAAGGGGCAGGAGAGGAAATGACCACCCCCAGGAGGTGAACTGCTAACCCAGGAGCAGCCCCAGGCTTTGTTTCGGCTGGCAAACACCTTCCTCCCCCCCTGCCCTGCCTCCTTTTCTTTTGGCATCCTGGCAAAGGTCTGAATTTCGGGCCGGGGAAAGCGCCGGGGGAAGGAGCGGGGCGGTGGGGGAAGGGATGCTCTTCCCACGTCGCCTCTGCCGCCTCCGGTCCTGTCCGCTTGCGGCTGATCCTTCCCGCAGCCGGGTGATGGCGATGTGCGGCGACACTTGAGTGTGCGGGGCGGGGGGACGGCAGCCCCTGCCAGCCACCCCCTCTCCCGGGGGCATCGCCCTCCGAGCTGCTCCCACGGCAGCATCAGCACCCCCGGCCAGCCCCCCAGCTCGGGCTGGGGATGTTGGAGGGGTCCCGGAGAGGGAGTGGGAAATGGGACCCGGCGCAGCAGGGCTGGAAGAAAAAACAAGCCTCCAGACACTTGCTGGGGAAGAATCAGCCCCTGGATGGGGCTGTGTTGGAGGGCAGGAGCATTTCACGTGGTGGGCTGGGGGAAATACAACCCACAGCTGAGGGGAGTTCGGCCTGTTCAGTCTGGATTCACCTCCCCATGGTTCAAATGCAAGGAAGGCTGTCCCTTCTCCATCCCTCTCCTCCCTTCTCCATCCCCAGAGTCCCCTTCTCTATCTCCAGCCTTCTCTTCTTCATCCCCACCCTCCCTTTGTCCATCCCCATTCTTCTCTTCTCCATCCCCAAACTCCCCTTCTCCATTCCCATCCTCCCTTTCTCAATTCCCAGCCTCTCCTCTCTCCCCAGCCTCATCTTCTCCCTCCCCAGCCTCTCCTCCTGTCTCTCCAGCTTCCCCATTTTCCTTTCTCCATTCCCAGCCTCCTTTCTCCATCCCCAGCCTCCCCTTTTCAATTCCCAGCCTCTCCTTCTTCACCCCCAACCTTCTTTTCTCCACTCACAGCCTCCCCTTTTCAATTCCCAGCTTCTCCTTCTTCAACCCCAACCTTCTTTTCTCCACTCACAGCCTCCCCTTCTCCATCCCCATCCTTTCTCCATCCCCAGCCTCCCAGCTCCTTGTGCTCTCCCTGTGCTTGGGAAGAGCTTGTCCTTGGCTGTGCTGCCATGGGCTTGACTTGGCTCCATAAATCCAAGCTCGGTGCCACAGGGCTGATCCCAGGAGCATCCCTTCACTTCACAGCCTGGAGCCAGAAGCGGAAAGAGAGAAGGCTCCATGTCTCCTCTTCCTGCCCAATTCCAGGTCATGAGGAAGCTAAACCCGAGAGCACAGACCTGATTTCCCAGCCCAGCCCAGGCAGGCACAGGGCAGGGGACAGGAGCCAGTCCCCTGATGGCAGCAGTCAATATTTGCCCTGCCAGGCACAGCCAGCCCGGCTTCCTCTCCCTCCCGCTCCCCAGCCAGGCCGGGCTGGCGCGCTGCCTTCCCGGGGCTTAAGAGCTCATGGGCCCGGGTTGGAGGGGGGAAATGTGACTGTGCAGCCTCCCCAGGAGCCCAGATGTGCTGCTGATTCATCCCGTAATTGCGTAAGCCCCGGGAGCAGGAGCGGGAGTGGGAGAGCCGCAGCCGCTCCAGCCGGGAAGCAGCTGCTTCCTCCTTGTTGTGCACCAGGACCACCCTCCACACGGGGTAGGGAAGGACCCCCTCCCCTTGCTCAGCTACAACGTGGAGCAGGGCAGAGGGCTCAGGGTGGGGGGCAGCACCCCAAATACTGCAGCAGCGAGAGGGGAAGGACCTGGAAAAGACATCCCCTCCGTGCTGTGGATGGTGGGAACCAGGAGAGCGGATCCAGGAGCGCTCGGAAAACACAAGGAAACGTGGCCAGAACAACCCTCCCATCTCCCTGCTCGAAATCCAGAGGGGTCTTTGGCCAGCCTGAGTGACCCGGGGCAGATCTCCATGGGATGCTTCCTGCATTGCTCCATGTAATCGCGTGGATATAATTTGATTACCCCTTCCTTGATGTTTGGCACCACAAAGGGAAAAGCTGCCTCCAAGCTGAGCCCTTGGGACTGGTTTGGGGGCAGAAGGGTCTGAAGCTGGGTTGGAGAAGGTGCAGCATGGTGGGTGGTTTTTAAAATATCCCCTCTCATCCCACTGCTGCCTCCCTGACTCCTGGCTGTGCCTGTGTCCGGAGCAAATCCGACTGCCAAGGGCACCTGAGAAGTCCTTGTTCAGGTGCCACAGTGAGAAAGATCACAAAACCTTTTAGGGTTTCCTTTGAAGGACTCAGTTTCCTTGATCTGAGCTCCTGGAGCTCTCCTTGGTTCAGCCCATGGTCAAACATGGAGACTCTGTGCATGGGAAGACTTGGGAAACTCCAGTATTTCCCAGTGTGGGGATCAACCTGGACCCCTGTGAAGGTCTGTAAAAGCTCCCCAACCCATCCATGCCCCCAAGTCCATGACGAGGAGCGTGGGGAAATGCTGATGGAATTGGCATTGCCTGGGTGTGAAAGTGTCTGCCAGAGCTCCAGGAGTGTTCGGACAACACTCTCAGGGACAGGGTGGGATTGTTGGGATGTCATTTACAGGGCCAGGAGCTGAACTGGATGGTCCTTATCCCAGCTCAGGATATTCTGTGATTTTCAAAGCAGTAGACAGATCAGGCTCTTCTGGAGTAGATACAAAGCCCAGGTACTGTTTGAAAACTCAAGAAAACTCACTTGCTTTCCAGTAAAAACCCAGGCAGCAGCAAAAAATACCCAGAGGGTCTTGTGCCAGGGCTGCCACACAGTCACCCTGCAGGCCAAAGGGGTTCCAGTGGCACCCCAAAACTCCCGCCCTGGCTTAGCAAGGGCAAATCACAAGCAATAGCTGGGGTTGAGCAGGTGGGATTTCAGCAGCAAAAGCGGCATCTGGTGAGTGTGTTTGCACATATATAACCCTACAGAGGTTTGGGAGGAGAAGGCTTGCACAAGGCAGGAGCAGGACATGTAATTTTAGAACAAAATATCACTGGGAAGAGGAAACTCTGCCAGAAAACAGCCAGTACCCTGTAAAAGACTTCAGTGTCTCCTGCACATCCGTTTCCACACTCAGTCTGAGCTGCCACGTGGCTCTGTCTGCAAGTTTGGGATTTTGGATTTGTCAGGCTCATGGGCACCTCATGGGCAGCAGGTCCCAAATAAAGAGTCACCACGAAGAGAAGCATGAAAATGTTGAATCTGGTCCCATCAAGAGGGGGGAAAAAAAGCCCTGCACCGTCAGAGGTTGGGGGGTGTGCAGGTGGAGAAGGGGGGTGATGGAGCCAGTTGCATCCTCCTGGGATGCTGGAAGGAGAGGGGAGGCTTTCCCTTGCCATGGGAGTGAAGGCAATGGCTCAGTGAGTCAGCCGGGACCCAGAGCAGCGTTTGGCTAAGCTGGGGTTTAGCACGATTATAAGCGGCTTTAGGAGCAGAGAACACACACAAAAAAAGTCAGGAAAGAAAAACAACCAGTGTCAGTGGTTATGTAAGGGATCAGAGAGCTGCTGAAGTGTCAGCTGGATGCCACGTGCTCCCCAGGGTCTTCCACCCTTCCACCCTGGTAACTCAGGGATGGGCTTTGCTTCATCCTTCTCACATCTCAGTAAGGATTTGGAGGGGAAGATTGGGAGAGGAGGGGAAAGAAGGTTCAAAGAGATGTTGGAGTGGGGAGGTGAAGAGGATTTGAATGGAGATGCAAAATTAAAGGTGGCTGGAAAGAGGACATGGGACAACTCCTCGCTGTCCCCTCTGAGCTGGGGTCAGGTGAACCACCCAGTGTAGGGCAGATCAGACAGAAAGGGGAGCTGCTCCCCATCACAGGGATGGTTGGAGATGGGATTCTTGCTGCACGGTGTTGCAAATATAAAATGTTCACAGGGATCCCAAAATCTTAGCACTTGTCATCCGAAAAGATCTAGACCAAGATCCCACCTCTGCCTTATAAAAAGGTGGAAGAGGGACTTTTTGCATGGGCACATAGTGACAGCACAAGGGGGAATGGCTTCCCACTGCCAGAGGGCAGGGCTGGATGGGATATTGAGAAGGAATTGCTGGCTGGGAGGGTGGGCAGGCCCTGTGCCAGGTTGGGCAGAGAAGCTGTGGCTGCCCCTGGATCCCTGGGAGTGTCCAAGGGCAGGTTGGACGGGGCTTGGAGCACCCTGGGCTGGTGGGAGGTGTCCCTGCCCATGGCAGGGGGTTTGGAATGAGACGGGGTTTATGGTCCCTTCCAACCCAAACCATTATGTGATTCTGTGGTTATTCTATGAGTCTTCCATAGGAATTGTTTGAACTTGAAGCTGCTGGAAGCTTGGTTTTCCCCCTCTTTTCCCTGCTCTCAGAGGTAGGACACTGTGCTGGACAGACCATTAGCTGGAGGGTCCATAGGATGGATGGCCCACAGCATGAACAGACCAGCAGGCTGCCTCAGTGTGTCCACTCTTCTGGGACACAGAGGGAACACGCTGTACATTTGCGTCCTTTTTTCCATGCAAAGTTCCCCCAGGATCTTCCCCAGTGTCCAGGAGAGCTGCCCACCTGGTGATCCTCACCTGCTCCTCCCAGCCAATAGCCTTATCCATGGATCTACATTGATGTGGGGTTGGAACAGGGGAGGACAGTCCTGGGACAGAGTCCAGGGAATGGTTGCAAGGCTCAGGGCAGCACCATCCCTCCTTAGCCAGGCACCCACGAGGCACCAGGATGGTTTGGGTTGGAAGAGACATTAAAGATCATTCAGTTCCAGCTGAATGATTGTCCCCAGAAAGGGACACTTCCCACTAGAGGAAGGTTTCCTTGTGCCAGCTCCATCCCTGGGCTGCAAGTGCTGTCTCTCACTCAGAGAGTGGTTAATTTATCACAGAGAGGTGATAAATAAGAGCTGAGATTTCAGGGGGTTTTGTCCTGTGGGCCACAAATCTTCCTTCCTAAAAGGGAAAGACACAATGCCACGACTTCAGGGGGTTTGGCATCAAGGAATTAGGCAGCCATCAGCTTTTGTTAGAGCTGGAGAGCAGAGACTTGGTCGTGTGTGGTCACTGGAGGGCCTGTAAGGCCAGGAAGAGGGAAAATGGAGCACCCTTGCTATGAGGAAAGGCTGAGGGAACTGGGATTGTTCAGCCTGGAGAAGAGAAGGTTCCAGGGAGACCTTCTAGCACATTCCAGTGCTTAAGGGACTCCAAGAAAGCTGGAGAGGGATTTTAGACAAGAGATGGAGTGACAGGACGAGGGGAATGGCTTCCCACTGCCAGAGGACAGTCTTAGATGGGATATTAAGAAGAAATTGTTCCCTGTGAGGGTGGGCAGGCCCTGGCACAGGTTGGGCAGAGAAGCTGTGGCTGCCCCTGGATCCC
>JAWWEU010000125.1:72807039-72820405 GCA_035583155.1 Acropternis orthonyx | reverse complement strand
CCCCAGCTCCCTCAGCCCCTCCTGCTGCTCCAGCCCCTTCCCAGCTCCCTTCCCTTCCCTGCACACACTCCAGCCCCACCAGATATTTTGTCCCAGCTCTACCAGCCTCTTCAAGTGCTTGGAGATCTGTCTGCACCGGGGTGATCCCCCCGCTATAAACACACATGGATCAAGTTTTAAAGCACTTCACCAAGTCATGGAGAGCTTTTCCAGATGTTTTTTTTTTCCTCCTGGGACCAAGAGCCATGTGGCACCACGGCATGGCACAGCCATGTCCCCGGTGCTCAGTGTCCCTGTGACCCCTCACTGCCCTGCCTGGTGTCACTCCCAGGTTCCTGTGAGCCAACAGGTCCTGCATTTCTTGCCATTCCCACTCTGGGAGTCAACAAAACCCTCTGGCTCCTCCAGCTTATCCACCTGCAAACGTGGCATCACGGGATTTGTCCAGCTTCCAGGAAACTCCTGGTGCTCAAGCCCCGGGGCAACCAACCACGGTTTGGGTGGCCTGGGATCCACCACACTGTGTTGCACTTGTCCTTACCAGGGAATTTGGGTCCTTGTCATCTCCTCAAAGCCCAAGCTGCCTTTTCCCAGGGATGCTCTTCTTTCCCACAATATTCCCAAAACATCAGCCACCCTTCCCCACTATCCCATCTTCTTGCTGGAGCTCAATTCCTTGCCCTTTTGTGCAGATTGAGGTCCCTTCATGACAAGCTTAGAAAATTTCATGGTTTCATTTAGTTTGGCAAAATATTGAGGCGTTCTTTGGCTTTTGTTTTTTGGGGTTTTTTGGAGGGTTTTTGGGTTTTTTTCAGGTTTTGTTTTTTTTGTTGCGGTGGGTTTTTTTGGTTTTTTTTTTTGTTGTTGTTGTTTTAGGGCTTTTTAATTTTTTTTTTTAATTATTATTATTGTTATGAACACCAGACCCTCTGGATTATAATCACTTGAGTTTTCCCAGATCTTTCCCCAACCCCTTGCCTTCCTGGGACACAATGGGGACACTTAATGATTTAGGGATGAACAGCAGGGAAAATCAATATGAACTTTAGAACTCGATGCTCTTAAAGTCTTTTCCTGCCTTAATGATTCTATGAACAACTGGGCAAGGATAGGTGGGATTTATATGCCCTCGATACACTCCCGAATTTTACTTCCGTGCAGTTTTCACTGGCTCCTGATGGAATTCTAGTCCATGAACTTGTCCCTCCCCTAATCGCAGGCACCTCCTAAACATCAACTGCATCCCATGGCAGGAGCTCCCCAGGCCACCCACCACTGTGTGAGGAGGGAATTGCTTCCTTTCCTCCCTCATTTCTGCCTTTTCCTGCTTCCTGATGTTTTTTTTTTTGCCAAATGCTCCCCCTTTCCACATGGAAAAGGAGGCAGAGATCCACATCTGCGTGTCATCTGACCGTGGCTGTGGTCCTGCTCCCCACTACTGTTTGAAGCACTGCCCCAAAGCCTCCTGGGAATGTCTGAGCAATTTGTGAGCTTTAAAAACCTGAGGCAAAAACGCTGGAAATACCCGCGGTGTCTGAACAGGCAGATCCCACGGCAGCCCCTGTCAGCAGCACAGGTGACATGAACGGCGTGGGATTGCTCCCAGCCCAGACAAATTAATGAGGATGGCTCTGCCGGGATGAATCCTGCCCCAAATATAAGAAGTGCAAGCTTGAAACATGTGCCAAGCTCCTCTGGAGCTTGTTTCACAAGTGCTTCCCATTTTACACGCACGCCTGAGGAATTCTGCTTCCCCGAGCTCAGGGCAGGGAGGAGAGGAAAACTGAGGAGCAGAGAGACCAGGCTGTGCCTTCTCCCTTGGCACAGCCTTGCCCTGCAGCAGCACAGAGCACCAGGAATCTTTGCCTGGCCTTAGGCTGGGGATGCAGGGCTGATTTGGGATGGATGGACACACCCAGCCGTCACACAAAGCTCTGTTGGTGGGAGCTGGGTCACCAAGGTGACCCCCAAGCAGTGGGAGCTGGATGGATCCTTGGCTGATCCACGATATATTGGTTATTTGCTTAGCGCAAGTTGGTTATTCCAAGCTGAGCGAACCTGCTGGGACTAAGGAATAGCAGGGCTGGTGTGTGGTCTGTGCTCAGTGAGGAGAGGACGAGGGCTGGGAACTGAAGGTCACCTCGTCCACCTCTCCGTGCTCCCCCCTCCCCAACCCCACAGCCACAAGTCAGGGAAGCTGTTGCTGAAGTCATTTGTCATCTGGAAGGCTTGGACCAGGACAGGAAAAAAAAAGCCTAAATTTACAAAATGCAACCTGGGTTATGGTCAGGATCTCTCTAAATGAGGATGAAGAGGCCAGAGGAATGGATGGAGAGGTGTCTTGCTGTGACTCCATGGATTATCCAGGAGCACAGAGTCCAACCCAGAGCCAGCACTGCTGTGGGGTGATTTCCATCCCCACCTAACACATACAACAAGTCCACTTAGAACCAGGAGCTTCTCCCTGGCCTTGCTCTACTCTTTCAAGACTTTTGGTCACTCCATCTCATAAAAGGTATTATAGGATTGCAAAGGATGCAGACAAAAGGAATGGGTAGGGAATGGGGTTTTGTGGAGAGCAACTCCCTAGGCTAGAAATGTCCAGCCTGGGAAAGCAATGTCGGGGAAGGAGCTCTGTGTATAAGGGTCCATAAAATCATCACTTTCAGAGGGAATAATCTCATCATGGAATAAAAAGGAGTGTCAAATCATCATGTAGAGGTCATTTTCTCTTTGCATTCACCTTCAAGGACCCTTGTCATTGCTGGGCTCTGCTTTAGGACACACCTGCCCCAGCAGCCCCAGGACAAACCAGAATGAAGCCCCTCTTACTTTTGAGCCCTTCCTGGCTTCCCAAACACGCTCCCAGTGATGCTGGAGCCTGTCAGTGCCCAGAGCATGTTCAGCTTCACATGTGACAACATCAGCCAGACAGAGGGTAAAGGCGTCTCCTAAGATGTGTTTGGAGTTTTGGGGACCAGGAGGAGGGGTGAGGTGTGCATGGGACATGGGTGATCACACACCTCGCTGCTCTGAGGGATGTGGATGGGCTGGGGACAGAAATGAGCTTGAGCTGAGCATCTGTAGGATTTGCAGCTCTGGAGAAGATGCTCTTCGAGTTTGGGACAGAGATGAGGGAGGGGAAACATCCTGTCAATGAAAATCCGTTGTTGAAGCCCCATCCAAAAGACATTTGTGGGTGTCAAGGGCACCACTGAGTTTGGGGAAGGCATCTTGCTGCCTGCTGTGGAGGCAGGAGCAGAAGAGGCATTTGGGACTTGGTCCTGGCCTGAGGTTTGCAGTGCCTGGCTGAGACCTCTGTACTTCAGAATAAGCCCAGAATGAACGTGGTGGGTCCTCATGGGCTGGTTCCCACTGATTTGGCACAAACTCTGCTAAAACTGGATGGTCTTTCAGGTCCTTCCAACCCTTCCGCTGTGATTCGGTGGAAGGAGCCTGAGGTCCAAGAGGTGGATAAGGAAGAGAAGCAGCTTTGTGTGTGGGACAGGTGACTGTTCCACCAGGAGATGGGCAGGGAGGAGGGGTGGGGAGGACACCAGCTGTGATGGGAATGGGATGGGAATGGGTTAGGAAGAACAGGGCAGGGGCTGGCATGGCCTCTGCAAGAGGAGCAGGCTGGGAATTCAGCCTGGGAAAAGGATGGCTAACAGGAGAGAGGAAAACAGCACAGGCTGGAGCAGAGATATTAGCAGTGATTGCTCTGCTCTTCCTGCTTTGCCTTCGGCTTTTGGTCACCACTGGGAGAGAGAATTTGGGCTTGGTCGGTGTTATCCTGACCTGGTAGATCTGCCCTCCTCTCCTGGTTGGTGGTGAGCAAAGGACTGAATGGGCACGGTCAGCCTAGACCAGATGAGCTGGGTCCGAGTCCTTGGCCATTCCTGCTCACCCTTTCTAGAGCCTGATCTAGGAATTGCTGCATTCCTTGGAAAACATACAGGCATAGGATGGTTAAGGCTGGAAAAAACCTGTAAGATCACCCAACCCAACCATTAACCCAGCACCACTGCGGTCACCACGAAACCACGTAAACCACCCAGGAGCTTGTTTCCTCTTCTGCAAATCATTTACCAATTTGCTTTCCCCCTCTCCCTCCCTGCTCCCCGACCTTCCTTCTCTCCCTCTCTCCTTTCCACACAGAAAGACATTCCCACTGCTGGGTGATTGGGGTGTCATCCCCCACCTTCCCCCAAGACACTGATGCTGCAGGGGGGAAATAATTTCTGAAGAGGAGAGGTTTTTTTAAGTGTTCCAAAGGGACGGAAGCAGCACCCTGGGAGCCAGGGAAAACCAGCTGGGAGCAGGGTTAGGGCAGGAGGGCAATGCCAAGCAGGTTTTTATCTCGGGAAGTGCAGGCACAGGACAAAACACATTGTACTTTATGGGGTACCACATCAGTCCACAATCTGCTCTGCAAAACTCAGGTGAGTAATAAAAGTCACAAAGCCCGTAATGACAGAGAGGAAAATTTTCCAGTGAGAACAGGGTGATTGCTCCAGGGACACCTTCCAACATTTTCCAGTGCCTAAAGGGGCTCCAGGAGAGCTGGAGAGGGACTGGGGACAAGGCCTGGAGGGACAGGACACAGGGAATGGAGTGACAGGACACAGGGAATGGTTTCCCAGTGCCAGAGGGCAGGGAGAGATGGGATATTGGGAAGGAATTGCTGGCTGGGAGGGTGGGCAGGCCCTGTGCCAGGTTGGGCAGAGAAGCTGTGGCTACCCCTGGATCCCTGAGAGTGTCCAAGGGCAGGTTGGAGCACCCTGGGCTGATGGAAGATGTCCCTGCCCATGGCACGGGGTGGAATGAGATGAGCTTTAATGTCCTTTCCAACCCAAACCATTCTGTGATTCTGTGATTTTGAGAGGTGATGTTCACCTTCAGGCTGACCTGGGCAGTGGAGAAAGGTTTTACACCTGCAGGAAAAGGACAAGAGGACCTCAGGGCAGTGGAAGAAGGTTTGAGCTGGACACATTATCAGAGATAGAGGCATCATGGACTGTGTGTGTGCTGTCTGATCCTCTGGGTTTTCCTTTCTTGGAAAGACAATTCCTGATCACTGACAGATCCTGCAGCTCCTGAGAGTGGTTGTGAACAGGAGCAAAATGGTCTTTCTTCTGGGCAGGTCCCACCTCACATCGCTGATTTAGTCATTACAGGGCAGCTCACGGGGTTCATTGGATCTGACCCTAATTACAGCCCTGTTGAGCTTTACAGTCCTCCTCTTTCTCCATCCCCCAGTTCTCTGCATCTTCCAGGTGGACATAATGCAAAACTGAGAAACAGGGAGGATTTGTCACCTCTGTCTCCGAGTCCAGGATGGAGAGGACGTTTTTCCACCTGAGGATGGGTCATCCAAGCCGGACACACAGATTCACACACACACACAACACAACTGGAATCATCTTCTCACCAAGTCCTTGGGATGTTGGGGCTCGGTCCCACACTCCTGGCCGTGCACAGCCCCAGCTCCCAGCTGGAGGAGATGTGGATGTGTCTCCTCGCTGTTCTGTTTGCAGCGGAGCTGCTGGTGCTTTCCAGAGCTCTCAGGGTGGTGCTGAGCAAATGGAAAACGAGAGGAAGCCAAATCTGGGCCTCATTCATCCTCTGGGCTTCCAGCTTGGAGAGTGGAGCCTTGTCCCATCTTCAACTCCACATGAGAAGCCCTCCATCAAACCAAGAGCTTTGTAACCTCTCCTTCCATTTCAAAAGCACCATTTTCCTTTTGCAGAGGATCTGGAGGGATGGGAGGAGCATTCAAAGCCCAGAGCTGGTTCTGAAGTCCAAAGCTGGGCGAACCAAAGGGTTTGTTTCACAGTTCTGACGGGGCAGAGAGCCCGGGAACCCATGAGAGCAACACCTCCCTGCAAATCAGGTCATTCATTCAGCGAGGGGAAAAAAGGCTTCCCCAGGCTCAGAGCACTAGGGCAGAAATCAAAGAGCATTTGAAGGAGCAGGGAAAGCCAAGCCCTGGCTTTGCCATCCCTGCCCTCCTGCTGGACCCCCACGGCCTGGCAGGCACCGAGGGAGACTGGCAGAATATTCCACTCTTTACACTCCACTTCAGAACCTCAGAGCCGGCTTTTCCAGGGGGACTCGGGGCAGCTGCCACACTGAACTCCAAATATTTTCCTAGCTGGCAAATAAAAATAACCAACTCGGTGTGCCCATTGTCTGGCTCTACAGCCAAGGTACCCGAAATGATAAAGCCCCTGGCACACATCTTGGGAGAACTAATTATAGAATTTGGGAGGGAACGTGATCCTGTTTTCCTGAGATGTGTGGTGCAGATGTAATTACCGCTCCGGAGATGCAGATGACGCAAGATGCCCTTATGTAATCGGCTTCATTATGCAGCTATGGAAATTTTCCCTCCCTGGCCCGTCCCCTGCTCTCCCCTCAACTCCTTCTCTTTGGTTCTCACCCTCAGCTCTCTGTGGCTTATCCCAAAGGTGATGGGTTGAGGTGCAAAGGCCTCCAGCTGGACAGGAAGGAGAAGGGCGGTTCTGTGGAAAGCCCATCCCTGGTTTTCCCTGTTCGTCATCCCTCAGGGAAGGAGCAAAAGGAGTTAATGGCTTTGAATCTGCTGTGTTGGCTTTGGCAGGGCTGGCAAAAGGCTCCTCTTCACCTGATGGACTAGAAGGGGGTCACGTTGGAGCATCTGCCGTGACTTGGCCATCAGCGGCTGCCAGGCAGCCATCTGCTCCATCCTCTGCTCCGTGCTCCTGCTGGGAGCAGCCCCTGCACGGACAGCCCCCTGTGCCCTCCCCAGGAGGGGCTGGGGGATGCCCAGCCTGCCAGGGAACCACGGAGCAAGGATGGGCTGTCACTGTGGTGGGACACAAACCTTCCAAAAGTTGCTCCAGGGTGCGGGAGGATCTCCCAGGCGACCTGCAGAGCCGTTCCTGACGGGGGGGGAATCACAGCGTGATCACAGGTCGCCGGCCAAAAATGCTTCCAAACCACACTGATTTTTGCCTGTGGATCCTTTCTGAGTTTTTCCGTTTTGTTGCTTCGAATTCCCTCTGTCCCATTGCCTTTCTCCTGTGGCTGGACAGGCCACAGGGGTCAGAGCCATGGATATCTCCAGGACATTGGCTTTCTCCACCACCCATGCTGGTCAGAGGGGACACAATCCCCTGACATGACCAGGAAATCCTGCCTGGACCACAAATATTCAGGAATAGAGGTTAATGACTATCCTGGATGCATCCCCCTGTACCTGCAGCACATCTGGCTGAGCACCTTTCTGCTCCTGCCCTTTCCCATCCCTCTTCCTGGCCAAACCTGGACCTTCCTTGCTGTTTTTAAGGATGATTATATGATGGAGGGGGGTGACTCCTAGTTCTGGGCCATCCTGTCAGCACCAAAGTTGCAAACCTGGGTCAGGAAGGCCTTTCCTTCTCATTTTCTCTGCATGGCATCTGAGACAGTGTATGGATTGAGGAGGATGAGCCTGGAGATGAACAAGCCTGAATCCTTCAGTTATGGAGTTCAGAGAGCTGGGAAAGGGGGAATTGGCCATGCATGGGCTAAAGAAAAGGAAGGGAGAGAGCTGGTGGCTGCAGCAGGATTGGAGACAAAACCACTGGCTCATCTACTGGGGAAACTGGTTTCCAGACACGCTTCAGTGCCAGTGACTGCAAAGGAATTTGTCTTCTGGGCAGGGAATACCCACATTCCTCTGAGGACAAAGAAGCCATGGGGAAGGCAGTAGCCTGGGGATGTGTGTTTGTCAGATCATTTATTAACTGCAAACTAAATTCCCAGAGCCCAGGGCCATCACTTGGTCATGGATTCGGATGGAATTTCAGCCCACATCCACCTTCAGTCAGCCAAATCCCTTGCTGTGGTCCGTGGGCTCTGTCAGCCGCGTCCTTGTGGGGTGGAAATGGAGTGTAGACCTTGGTCCTACACAGAGAGGCTTGGTAGCCACCACAGAGATGTTCCAGGCTTCCTGCTTGGTCTTCCACTGCCCCTCCAATATTCCTTCTTCCCAGGACTTGGGAATTCTCTTGCTTCTGCTCTGGCTGAAGCCATTCAGCCACCAGGTCTTGCCCAGAGGAGAGGTTGGACACAATGGAGGTGGAGTTGGATGGGGCATTATGAGTACAAACACCTTTTTCCTGCTGGGGATTGAGCCTGATGTTCCTCCCTGAAAAAAAACTTCCCACCCTGAGCCAAGGGGGCTGTGCCAAATCCCTAATTCCCAGTATGGGGAGAAACGGCACTTCCAAACAGGATCCGTGAACACCAGGTGATTTCAAGGGAAATCCAGCCCTCCTGGCTGCAAGTTGGTTTGCTCTGATTTATTTTTACCAGACCTGGCCTGATCTTTGGGACTGTGAGTGAGGGGTTTATTGACTTTGTTCTGGATGAGCACCCAAGGAATGGTTTTAAACTGAGAGATGAGAGATGTAGATTAGATATTAGGGAAAAGTTCTTCCCTGTGAGGGTGGGCAGGCTGTGGCACAGGTTGGGCAGAGAAGCTGTGGCTGCTCCTGGATCCCTGGGAGTGTCCAAGGGCAGGCTGGATGGGGCTTGGAGCAACCTGGGCTGGTGGAAGGTGTCCCTGCCCATGGCAGGGGGTGGAATTGGATAGGCTTTAAGGTCCCTTCTGACCCAAACCATTCTGATTTTATGATTCCATGATTCTCTGGTCTATAAGTTAGTTGGGAAGCCTGGTAACACCTGGCATTCCCAAGGAGTTTTGGTCACTGCCTGTTGGAGACCTGGTTGGCATTGGCACCATCTCTGCCTCTCTTGGGATTGTCCAGACAAGGCATGAAGGGAGAGCAGGAAAAAAGGACAGCACTGCTTCTACACACCGCTTTTTCCCCCCCTAAAGTTTTAGATGAAGGTCTTGGCCAGCATCAATGTGCTTTGATCCCCTGTGAGAGAAAAAAGCTCCCTCCAGCCCTGCAGAGGCTGTGAGGTCTGAGGGGCTGGTGAACAAGACCCCACTTTAGCTGTTCCTCTCCGGGAGATGCAGGAGCCCCTCCTGATTTATGGGCAGACCTGGGCCATGCACCAGGCTGTGGTTTGCCAGCACTGAGAGGCTTTGTCTGCCCTGTGTGGGTACACGAGGAGACAGCTTATACCAGCAGGGATGGGTTTTCCGGAATGGGAAACCATCTCTCTGGATGACAAAACCAGAGTCTTTTGGCTTGTTCACGTCGGCTCAAGCTGAGCAGGCAGATGTTTTCAGGACTGGAGATGGAAAGGCTCCCCCACTGCAGCAGCTGGCATCAACCCAGCTTTGTGGTGCCAGCCCAGCCTCAGGACCCCGTGCCATCCCCTGTGGCAGCTTGGAGAAGGTCCTCTCCCACCCCCAGCTCTGTGTGGGTGTGAAGGGCTCTCCTATGAGCTCAGATTATTCCGATTAAAAAGCAGGAACAACCTCTCTCGGCATTTTAACTTCCAGACCTGTGCAGCGCGGGATGTTACTCTGCAAGGCACACAGAAGGTTTGTTGTGCCACAGAACCAGTTTCTTCTGGCACAAAAAAAAAAAACCTTCTGGGTGTCCACCTGACGTTTTTCCTGGGAGCTCAGCCCCGGAGCTTGCTCAGGTCAGTGGGGATTTTACCAGCTTTCCTAGCAGAAAGGTTGGATTTTCCGGAATGTCATAGCCATGCTCCCCTCTCAGTCACATCCTGCATGTCTGGCTGTGATCCCTGGGATCCCTGTGATCCCTGCAGGGCACTCACATCCAAGCAGGCAAAGCACCGTCTCTCCAAGGAAAACCTTGGACCTTTGACACCCCTTGACTGTCACAGGAAGCAGGGTCAGGTCCTTCCTCCAAAAACCAGGCTGGAAATCTCAGCTCTTACAACAGATAGGGGGGAAGAACTTCCAACAAAGCCTGGTGAGGAGGTGCTGCGGGAGATCTGGGTTCAGCATCCAAGCTGTTGGATGTCAAGCTCTTCCAAGCAGGGTCAGCTCACAGCTGAGGTCTGAAGCTTGGTTTAAGTCCTTGTGGTGCTGGTTGGGGAGCTCTGGAGGCCTCCAGCCCCGCTCCACAGCCCAAGCAGGACCCTCATCATCACTAGACCAGACTCTGGCCTTGATATTTCCCAACCACAGCACTAAGACAGCCTGGGATGGAGATTCCTCCACCTCACTCATGACCTCAAAGTGTGTTCACTAGGCAGGTGATCCTCATTTAGGAATTTTTTCTGCTCCTCAAAGCTTTGAAAATGATCTTCCCTCTAAATAAAGGAGTCTGGGTGGAGAGAGGAGGAAGGCTCTTGCTCACATTCAGGATGTTTTGCAGCGAGAAGTTGCTCCCCAGAGCTTTTAAGGAAGAAATCCCAATGCAGGAAGTTGGTGTCTCTGCTCCCATTTCTGTCTCCTCCTCCACCTCACCACAAGCCTGAGCAGTTTGATGCTTTCTGCTTGTGTTCCCCTGGGAAAGTCGTGGGCTAGTGATGCTCCTTCAGACCCCACTGCAGCTGATGTTTCTCTCCTCTGATTACAGTCTTCTGCTGCAGCAGGGGAGGTGCAGGTTGGACATTAGGATGAAATTCCTCACAGAAAGGGTGATTAGACATTGGAAGGGGCTGCCCAGGGAGGTGGGGGACTCCCCATCCCTGGAGGTGTTTAAGGAAAGACCAGACATGACACTGAGTGCTCTGATTTAGCTGACAAGGTGGGAATCAGGCACAGGTTGGACTTGATGACCTTGGAGGATTTTTCCCACCACTGTGACTCTGTGATTCTGTGAGCAGTGGAGAAAATATTTAACCAGTTCTGCAATTACAGTCCGGGGATCTCAGAGAGATTTGGGATCTTGAAATGAGATGGTTCCAAGAAAAAGGAAATCACCCTGCTGTGGAGGGGGAGCTGCTCAAAGTGTGCCACCTCTGCAAGGAAAAGGGAAAGAAAAACAGAAGGATGTGGGGAACAAAGAGTTTGGGTTTGGGGAGAGTCTATTATTCCTTTCCTCAAGAGGAGAAAGGCTTTGGGTGGATGTTCAAAGCCTCTTCCCCAAGGCAGAAGGAGGGCAGCCCATCGTGGATCTTTGGGTGGGTAACCCCAAGCCTGTAACACCAGGCTGGAGCTCACCTCATGGGATTGGGTCTGGGGGCACAGCCCGACCGTGGCCACCCGAAAAGGGCGGTGCAGAGATGGATAAAAAATCCCGAAAGGGACGAGACCAAGTCCTGGTGGTTCTGCCCATGGGGGACAGGGAAACAGGGAGGCCTGGATGCAGCACCAAGCGGTGCTGGATGCCAACTAGGGGCGGGGGGGGGTGTCTCTGCTGGCTCTCAGAGGTGGTGGAGGGGCTTTGGGGGAGGTGACTTTGGTGGGTGGAGAGGTTTCACGTCTCAGAGACCAGAGAGCTGGGGTAGAAACGGGACTTCAGGGTTCAAAAGTTTACGACTTGCCTGAGAGCGCCAGGAGCGCGGGTTATCCCGGAGTTTCCAGCATTCTCCAAAGCCTCTCCTATCATGATTTATTCATCTGTGGGAAGAGCTAAGACATAACTCAGCTCCCAGAGGGAGAACAAGCACAGCCCAAACCAGCTGCAGTGGCAGGAAGCTGCCCAGATCTGCCCAGCCTGGAGCTGCTCCCGCTCCATGCCGTGCATCCACGGGCTCCTGGGCTTGGGCAGCTTCCCCAAATCCCACCTGTGGGGAGGGTCCACCTCCTGATGAAACTCCTGGGTCAGCTCTCAGGAGCAGTCCTTGACTATTTCCAAGGTGCACATGCATCCTGCTGCCGGGAATCTTCTGGCAGTGCAGAAACCAGCCTGTTTCTTGGAATTCTTTGCTTCTGGAGTTAAAGGGCAGAATGAAGAGCCTGAGCCTCCCCGGGGCCCCACTCTGGTATAATTTACCCCTTCCCCACACAGCCCAGCAGTGTGTTTTGCCCTGTTTGTACATGCACCAAAGCCCATATTTGATTATTTTAGCATTATTGCTGGTTTACTACCCTTTTCCCACCGATGCCAGCCCTGGTTTTGGGGCTCCAGCCGGTGGCCCCTTTGATCCACACACATCGTGCCAACAGAAAATTCCCTGGAGCAAAGAAATCTAAATTAGTGGCACCTCTGGGTAGCTCTATTTCCCTCCCTTCACCACTGCAAATAATCGAGTATAAGTGCCCCGCCATGGGAATCCTGATCGCTCTCCTGCCTCGGTGCTGGCAGCTGGAAAAGTAGGAGAAGGAGCTCTGGGCGTTCCCGGATCACCTCTGGATGATGGGGGGGTTTGGGTGGCAAAGCAGGGAGGGAAGGATCCAGCTGGATGGGGCTTGGAGCAACCTGGTCTAGTGGAAGGTGTCCCTGCCCGTGGCAGGGTTTGGAGGGAGCTGCATGATCTTTAAGGTCCCTTCCACCCCAAACCATTCTGGGATTCTGTGGACACATCATCCTATCCATCCAATTCTCTGCCCCTCTCTTCCCCTGTTAGCAAGACCCCAAAACAACTATTTGAGCAGAAACAAGACGTTATGAGTGAGCCCCATTTTGAAAAAGCCAAGTTGTCAGACCCCAAACTTCCAATTTGAGAAAAAAACGAGTTGTCAGACCCTAAAATTCCCATTTGAAAGAACTCCAGCCGTTGGACTCCCAAATCCCTGTTTGTGCACAAACAAGCCTCCACACCCTAAAACTCCCTTTTGAAAATCAACAAACAAACAAAATAAGAACCAACCAACCAAATAGAAGAAACCCCCCCAAAACTAAACAGGTAGTCAGACCCCAAATCCTTGAGCTGTCAGAGCCCAAAATCCCCCTTAAGCAAAAATAAACCAGACCCCAAAAACTCCATCTTTGCAAAAACAGGCCATCAAACCCCAAAATGTCCTGTTTGAAAAAAACAAACAAACAAACCCAGCTACCAGACCCCCAAAATCCCTGTTAGAGCAAAAACAAGCTGTCAGACACTCAAATCCCTCTTGGTGAAAAATCAAGCCGTAAGACCCCAAAATCTCCATTTAAAAATAAGAAAGGCAGTCAGACCCCAAATCCCTATTTCAGGAAAACCCAACTGCCAGACCCCAAGATCCTTATTGGAGCAAACCCAAGCAATCAGTCCCCCAAAATCCTCATTTGAGCAAAACCAAGCTTTCGGTCCTACAATTCCCTATTTGGGAAAAACAAAACAAAACCAAAACCAAAACCAAACTAAAATCAAACTCCAAACCAAAACAGCACTGAGAGCCTCAAAATCCCTGACCTGAAATCTTTATCTGTGGAAAACTAATGCCATCAGACCCCAAAATCTCCATTTGAAAATAAGAAAGGCAGTCAGACCCCAAATCCCTATTTTAGGAAAACCCAGCTGTGAGACCCCAAAACCTATTTGAGCAAACCCAAGCCATCCGTCCCCGCACATTCCGCGT
>JAWWEU010000125.1:72783376-72798118 GCA_035583155.1 Acropternis orthonyx | reverse complement strand
GGATCCAGGGGCAGCCACAGCTTCTCTGCCCAACCTGGCACAGGGCCTGCCCACCCTCCCAGGGAAGGATTTCTTCCTCACATCTCATCTAACCCTGCCCTCTGCCAGTTTAAAACCATTTCCCCTCATCCTATCACTACTGAGATTAAGAAGTTTAAGGACAAGAAATGCCCTGGGTAAGTTTTTAATCACGCATTCCTCCAAACCTGGAAGGATCCAAAACAACCCTCCTGCTCTGCACCAGAGCGTGGCAGAATTATTCCCGTGCTCAAAACGTGATGTCACCATTCAGCTGAAAAAAATGTTCACCGTGTAAAACCTGCCTGGGAGCTGGAGGTGGCCAGAGGATACAAACCCCAGAGCTGTTTGTTCCCAAACAAGTGGCCCTTTTTGGCAAACAAAGCGGTGCTGTTGGGGCTCTGCTGGCGCTCCTGGCACCTCCTTAATAACACATTTGTAAGGCTTGTCCCTGTGCTCTGTTTATCAGGCCCCGGGTTTGCAGTAAACATAAGCTAATAACAAGTTTTTCCAGACTGTTTTCTTGGATGATTCCCAGTTAAAAGAAACCGCTTGTTGTCGTGTTGGCCTTTTTTTTTTTTTTTTAAAAAAAAAAAAAAAAGGATCAAACTTTCCAGTGACCTCATCCTGCCCTCAGAGAGTCAATGTAAATGTGCAAATGTCACCGTGAAATTTACCCAGTGAGGGAAAGGTAACCTGCATTTCTCCTCTGCCGGCTGGGGAACTGTGCATGGAGACAAAGCAGCCTCTGCCTTTCCCTCGTCTGGAGCTGAGACCTTCCAGCACATCCCTCCCATGGTGGTTGGTGTCCCATAAAAAGAAGCCACAGCCTACAAAGATTCCCAAAGTCACCGAAAAGCAGGTTATTCCTAAATTAGCTGAACAAAAAGTCTTCCCTTGACTAACAAAATCCAAAGGCACTGTGGGTTGAGCGTTGCTTCAGATGGGTGTTCTCCACACCTTCTCATCACTCTGTAGCCCAAACAAGTCTCCAGGTGCCCAGCAGGGACACCCTCCACTAGCCCAGGTAGCTCACGAGACTCATATTGCTGGTGGTTCAGCAGGACAAGCGCCCTGGGGAACCTCCTTGGATGGGGTGATGTGGGATGGAGGTTACACCACCAGGCATGTCCTCCTCTGCCTCACCACTGCCCTTACCCCCTGTCCACGATGGGGCAGGTTCAGACAGGATGGTGTCTTTCACCAGAGCACCTCCTTAAACCACTTTCCCCTCTGTGACCACAGCCACGGGAGCTCTGTAGGTATCAGCTCCGTGTCCTCTCCCTCTGGCACAGCAGTTTGCCACATCTGCCCACGTGTGACACTCAAGCTGCATTTTGGACAGCACAAGCTGCTGGAAAGAGGGAGGAGAAGCCTCCAGAGATGCAGTTTAATAAAAGCAAAGTTGAGCAGCACAGCCCCTGCTTTAACCTTTTAAATTCTTTCTCCATTCCATTATTTGTGCAAATAGCAAGACCCCCCCCCTCCGAGACACCACATGGGAGCTGAGCTCCACACCTAAGCCTGCTCTCCAGGGAAATAAACCCAGCTCTCCTGCTCTACTCAGGGAGGACTGAATTAACATCCCTACCCCAAGGAGAGGGAAAATCCCACTGAAATGGGGATTTTCTCCATCTCCCCTTCCTGCTGGCCCTGCCTGAGCCCCTCCACCCCTGAACTGCTCTCTGAAGGGCATCACTTTTGTTATTCCATCCAGGGGGAAACCTGCTTCTCCCACTTCCCTTAAGTCCTGCTTTAGTCCCCACGCTGCCAGGATGGTTTATCCTGGAAAACCTGGAACTGTGACCAAAAAAAAAAGGCATCCTTTCTGACCCATGGGGATCAAGCCAATGAACTCAGTAGGGGTGGGTGAACACTGCTCAGCCGAGTGTCCACAGCTGCTACGGGTTCAAATTCTTCATCAAAAAAAGTTATTGTGGGTCTTCTATTTCCTTAAATATGATTTTACATCTTTGTGTAAAAGCTGAGGAAGAGCATCCAGACATGACAGGATTGGTCCCAAGGACAGTTGACCCCAGGACAATCCGGGTCCTTTGACATGGTAAAAGACAACTTTTAAAACCATTATTCATATGTCATCCACTTCCCATGGCAGAGGTTTGGCCAATCCAAGGCACAGCCTAATGCAATGGAGGAGGGGAATAAAGGTTTAAAAGAAAATTTAGGATGACACCTGGACAAAATCGTCTTTCTAAAAGCTCAAGTCCATGGGAGCAACACTCCCAAAGGAAGAGATGGGAAGCGCACTAAGCCTTGTTGAATCATCCCTAAGGGATGGGCTGGAGAGAGGAATTGGATGAGCCTCCTGATGGACCAGGGATGGAGAAATTATATCCCCATGGTAACACAAACTGCTCAAACCTGGGAAAAGTGACAGAAATAACCTTGGGGACTGCAAATGGTCGTGTCCGACCGACGCCGTAGAGTTGTGCCAAATTAAACCCACACAAACTCCCCCCTCCCCGGGAGCACCCAACCCTTGGGCTGAGAGGTTTAGGAGCAACTCTTTTGGAGTGGGATTTGGGGGGGTCAGTGCTTCTCCAAGGGGGTTTGGGGTTCCCAGAGAGGAGGACAACCCCATCGTCTGCTCCGTACCGTGCGCCGGGATGCGATTCCGATGTGCAAAGGGGATGGCGGGTAAAAGGCACCTCTTTTGACATCCCTTTCCCCTCCCTCCTCCCCCCCAGTGCCACTGACCTGTGCCTCCACCTCACCCCTGCACTGCCATGGCCACGCTGGAGACACTGCCCGTCCTGAGTGACCCGACCCACCCCAGCCCGGAGAGCTTCCACGGCTTCGCTGCCCGACCGTCCCGCACCGCCCCCCGGAGCGCCATGGGGAGCGTGGGCAGCGGCGTGGCCAACGACCAGGAGTTCGCCATGAAGAGCGTGGGCACCCGGACGCAGAGCAGCGGCCGGCAGGCCGAGGGCTCCCGCAACGGCTACTCCACGCGGGAGATCTCCGCCCGCTACTCCGGCGAGGAGAAGACCTACAAGTCGGAGAAAGTCTCCAACTCCCTCTACATCAACGGCGACCTGCGCAAGAGCGAGAAGGTGAAGATGGACATCTGTGGGAACGTGACCACCAACAACGAGAAGAACCTGCCGCCTCCTCCCCAGTACCGAGAGCCCGGTAACCCACCAAAGATATTGCCAATCTCTGGCAAACTCGACCAGGTGAGACCCTCCACCTCCTGGAGCTGCTTGATGACCACGGCACAGCCCTGAAAACGCAGGCCAGGAAGCCTTGGGCAAACAGGCAGTCCTGGCAGATAGGCCAGTTCATACTCTGTACACTTTATATACAGATAATATAATTCTTGTCACTTTCAGGGGGATTGTTAGTTCTTGAGGAACCCAAGAGCATGATCACAAGTACTCCATCTCATTTAAACCAATAATTAAGTCACTGGCTATTCCAACCTCCCCAAGGCGCTGTGCCTCCCTCCCTGAGGGATGGGGAGGGAGCTGGAGTTGGGCTCTTGTTTCATTAGGTCCAGCATGTGAGTCCAACTCGTGTTTTGTACCATTTATAGGCAATCTCCAACCGCCCACTGCCACCTAAAGCTGTGGCTTGAAAGCAGCTCTGAGCATCTGCTCGAAATCCCGCGTGAGGGACAAGCTGACAAGGCTTGAAAGGACCCCTGTAAATGCTGTCACCTATCCCAGCCCAGTCCTCGTGGCTCACATTGGCTTCAGGGAGCAAAATCTCCCAGGCCTGGAGGAGCAGAGCCCCAGGGCCAGCAGTGGTTTATGTCACCTGCTGCTCTGCTCCAGTGACTTCCATAATTCGTGTCCACTGTATTATTTCTGCAGTGTTTGGCGGCCTTTTCTCCCGGGTTGTTAATCCACAGGCCCCCGTAGTCCATCTCTGTCTCACATGCCAGGCACCAACGTTTTGGTCTCCTGCCTGCTCACCAGGGCTCCTTCCGTTTCTCCCAGAAGGCACTTCCAAAACATCTTTGATTCTTCTGCTTTAATTTTCCACCTTAAACCCAACGTGCAGCAGGGGAGACTCAATCCCATTTCGAGGAAGGCTTGTTTCTGTAGATGCATCAACGGGGCAAGGAATGTGCAAGGTTTTAAGGTCCTTTCTGAATCCCTGTGGTCCATTCTGCCCCCTTGCTTCACTTAGACCCACAGGAAACACAAATGTTCCAGCAAAGAGCAGCCTCAGCGTGTTCCTTGCCTGGAGTCACTGCTGGGGTCGCAGGTCCTGGAGCATGAGGTCCACACAGGAAGAGATCCCTCCCACAGGAGGGAAACATGATGCTCCTGGGGCAAAACAGCTGCTAATCCCAGGGTTGAATTCAGTTTTGAGCCACAGGGCGATGCACCCTCAAGGCTGAGAGTCTTCTGAAATACAATCAGCCCAAGTCAGAGTTGTTTTGTTAGGCTTTAGTAGGCAAGTGGCAGCTCAAGGAGCATTCTAGGGGGTAAATCACGCAGATTTGGGGTGAGTCGAGTATTTTTTTTTCTCATTTGGTGCAAGGGAAGACGAAGTGTTGTCCTGGCAGTGACCACGGGCCCCTCATGCACGCCCCCAAACGGCCCAGGGTGTAAGGAGGTGCAACAGGGAGCCAGCCCAAGGTGACCCAACCCCAGCAAGCCCCCACCGTGTGCCGATGTGTCTCTTTTTGCTGTGTCGTTACCGAGCCTCCTGCTGTGTTTGATGCGTGGTCCTTTTTCCTTTTTGCAGAGCAATGAGCCCTTAGTTAGACCCTCAGCCTTTAAACCAGTAGTTCCTAAAAACTTCCATTCCATGCAGAACCTCTGCCCGCCGCAGAGCAACGGGATGACAGAGAACAGGAAGAGCTTGAACCACGCCAACAGCAATAGCCCGTCCGCACCCAAGGGCGGGCTCGACAAGGGCAGCCTTAACAGGACTACAAACCAAGGTGGGGGGCTCTCGGATTCGGGGCGTAACTCCCTGACGAGCCTGCCCACCTACGGCACGGGCTACAGCCAGCACGTGGGGCCCATGAGCGCCTCCACCAGCCACATCAACCGCATCGGCACCACCTACGTGGAGAAGAACATCGTGGGATACAACGGGATATCTACCTCAGACAGCGGGCGCTCCTCGAGCAAGAGCACCTCCTCCTTCAGCAGGCTGAACCATCTCAACGAAACGATGCCTTTCCACTCGCCTTCCACGGACGACATCATCCAGGACCTGGAAGACCGGCTGTGGGAGAAGGAGCAGGAGGTCCTCCAGATGCGGAGGAACTTGGACAAGAGCGAGGCGGCAATCTTCCAGGTGTTCGAGGAGAAGCAGAAGATCTGGGAGAGGGAGATGGAGGACCTGAGGCAGAACTATGCCAACAAGTTGCAGCAGGTCTCCAAAAAGGCGCAGCGGGCTCAGCAGGCTTTGCAGCTCCAAATATTCAAGCTCCAGCAGGAGAAAAAAAAACTCCAGGACGACATGGGACAACTCCTCCAGCAGCGAGAGGAGCTGGAGAAGAAGTTTGTGGCTTTCAAGAAGGAGCAGGCTGAGTTTCTCCCAAAGATTGAAGAGACCAAGTGGGAGGTAAGAGCCTTGTTGTAGCAGACCTTGGGTGAGGCTTTCATCAAGGGTTCTGGTAAGCCCAAAGTTCCTCCCGTGTGCCCTAAATGGACCCAGCAGATAATGGCTGTGGGTTGGTGGCCCCCAGGGGTCAGATGACACGTGTCACCTCATCTGTCCGAGTCCCAGACCTGTTGTTTTCCACTAAACTAAACCAAGCACGGCTTTCTGTGCACACCTCCTGTGCTGGTCTGGTCTGGTCACTCCGACTTGTGACACCCAAATCCAGTCTCAGGGGACACAACTTTCCCTACAGGTGTTTGTGCCTACCAGAAACAGGTTTAAGTCTATTTTAGTTAAATTCTTGTAAGATCTGCATTTGGGCAAACCTTGAAACCGCTTCTCAAATACCTGAATTTTCTTTTTTAACTGAAGATAAAAAGCAGCTGAGCTAAAAATGATCTCGACAGCCAAGTCTGCCTCATGCTTTCCATTGCAACACGCTGGTTTCGGTTGTTAATAAGTTTACCTCTCTGAAAGGCAAATTCCTCTTTCTAGTTCTCCTGTTGAGTCCTACATAATTTCTTCCTACCGTTTCTATTTTTAGAACATTTTATCAAAGTCTGTTTGTATAGCCAGTGCTAACACACCCTTTTTTTCCCAGCTTGATCATGTGAAGAATTTTAATCCTTCCATGGCACTGGCTAGAAACTTTAAATTTCTTAAGAGTGCAGAGGAAAAATGTAGCTCTAAACTCAAGAAGATCCTATTCTGCTACTCCAGATGGGAAGCTGATGAAGCTGGGATTAATTAGGCTCCGAAATGTGCTGTTTGCAGATGTTCAGCAGAGTTTGGTAGAGGCTTGCTGCAAAGTCTCTGAAAGATAAATCCCAGAACAAGGAGGCTGCTTTGTCCCTCCTGTGGCCACCTGCTCTGCCCAGGTCTGCTAAGGGACCTGAAAGACCATCCCATTCCAACCCCCTGCGACGGGCAGGGACACCTTCCACTAGACCAGGTTATTCCAAGTCCCGTCCTTGAAGCCTTGAACACTTCCAGGGTTCTCTTGGAGTCTTCGGAAAGGAAGGCATAATAGGATGAGTAAGTAACATCGTCCTGTCCTACTCTCAGGGAGAACCTGGGTGGTCCCTGGGTGTGAGATGTTTCCGTCTCCGGCTTGTTCAAGGTTCAGATGCCACGAGATCAGTGGAAAAACTCCTGCTGAGAGCAGAGGGTTTGGGGTCGGGCACCACAGGTTTGTGGCTGGGTGAGTAAGACAAATCCAGAGAGGGGGGCATCGCTGTCTCGCTGCTGGGGAGGACCACAGCACTCGGCTTAGCCATTTGGACAACTCCAGCTGGGAACAGCATCAGGTCCTGAGAGCCAGGATAAAACACAAAATCTCCCCCCACAGACGTGGGGGCAACCTTTAGGTCTTTGGCATGGTGTGGGTCCTGTTGAAGGCTGGCGCTCAGTCCTTGAGCGGGGTGTTTCTCATAGGCAGTGGGGGGTGGCTCCCCTCTGCTGTCCCCCAGCCTCATGGATGCTCTTCCCACAGGTGTGCCAGAAGGCAGGTGAGATCTCCCTGCTCAAGCAGCAGCTGAAGGACTCGCAGGCAGACGTCTCCCAGAAGCTGAACGAGATCGTGGGGCTGCGGTCGCAGCTCAAGGAAGGCAAGAACTTCCTACGGGAGAAGGAGGAGCAGATCCTCACCCTGAAGGACTCCTACAGCTCCAAGAGCGTCAACCTGGAGATCTGCGAGGGCGAACTGCAGCGCAAGATGAGCGAGGTGCAGCTGCTGAGGGAAAAACTGAACCACTGTGAGCTGGAGGTGTCCGGCCTGAAGCGGACACTTGCCAGCATGGGGCCCCCGGCACCTTTCGGGGGGGACCTGGGCGAGAAGCTGCGGGACCCGCTGGCCTGCGAGAGCGACGAGGCCAAGATGCAGCGGCAGAGCGAGGACAGCGTGAACAGTCTGCGGAAGGAGGTGGAGCGGCTCCAGACGGAGCTGAAGCTGGAGCGGCAGCAGCGGGAGCAGCAGGTGATGGACTTCGAGGAGGAGCGGCGCACGTGGCAGGAGGAGAAGGAGAAGGTCATCAAGTACCAGAAGCAGCTGCAGCTGAACTACGTGGAGATGTACCAGAAGAACCAGCTCCTGGAGCACAAGGTGAACGAGATGAACACCAAGGCCACCAGCCCCCCGCACACCGAGGAGAAAAAAACGTGGACTCCCTCCAGGCTCGAGAGGATAGAGTCCACTGAGATCTGAGGAGGGGCCACCACGACACAACGTGATTTTTTTGTTGCTGTGCATGTACTACCTACTCAAGCCGGTGATCTCCCGAAGGATAACACGCTACCACTCTCTACTTCTGTGCTCCGTAGGTAAAATAACCGTGGATGTGCGTTGGTTTTCTGTCGACAATGCGACATCTCTTTTGGGGGTTTTTGTCCCAGTCCAGCTGGTGAGGGTCAGTTGGCTCTGCTGGAATCTGCCGTGACTGTTCCTTCGCTAGAGGCTGCCACCCCCTCTCCTACAAGTCACCCCTCCTCGGCTGGTTGTTTCGGAGGGTTGTGTTCGGTTTCTTTGGCTTTTCCAAGCGTTTCCATGCAGCAAAACGGTTCAAAGTGGCAGGTTTGTTGTTGTTCTTTCGGATTTTTTTTTCCAGGACGCTTTTGGCCACATTGGCTAATGGAGCAAAGCTCTCGGGATCGCGAGCAAACTCGCTGTTCTGCACCGAGCATCCTGTCCAGACGATGGTCTTAGTGAAGTCAGTGTGAGGTTGCCCACTGATTTCAGTGAAACCAGACATATCTCTGCCAGACGACTCCCTCTTGCCAGCCCGTGGCTACCGTGGTTGCAAGAGGTTAGGACATCCTTGAGGAGCAGGATGAGCCTGTCCTGGTAACAGAGGCCAACAAGGAATGATCTCCCAGCAGGAGCTTCTCTGGAGGCTCAGCAGAGCTGTGTTTTCATTTCTTTGTGGTTTCTTTCTGCAGTTCCACTCCTCTCCTGGGTTGTGACCCACCCTGGGAGCAGAAATACTCTCCCACCTCTGCCTTGGTCCCCTTACTCTTACTATATACCCAAGCTGGCTACAGCAAGTAAAAAGCTTGGACATCCAAGCTACTTTCCCTTCCCAAGAGCCCTCTTCCCAAAGTCAGTGGGATCAATGTTTGGGGAAGCCTCCAAACCCGTGGGATGTTTGTGCAACCTGAAGCTTTAGCAATTTGCCCCAATATCGGGCAGTTGTGCCACCGTGCCCCCAAACTTTGTGCGCTTTGGGGCACTCTCTTGGGCCAGGGTCTACTTAAAAACAGCGTCCAAGCCTCACTCAGGAGTTGCAGGGGGCACATCCCAGCTGGATTCCAAGGGGGCGAGCGTCAGCCTTCGGTACAGCCATTCCAAACAGCACCCACAGCCATCCCACGTGGCATCACATATTGCAGGGATGGAGATAACACAGGCCTAGCTTAAGAAAATGCTCAGCTCCTAATTCTGAGCACGAATGCAGTCGTAAGGAAGGGAAAATGCTTAAGATCACGCAAGGGCTTATGCCCTGGCAGAACAATAACCAAATCCCACGTGCACAGCCACCGAGGCAGCAAAACCCGGCTCTCAGCTTGAAAACATGGGCAAAGTGGGCTCAGTCCTCCCTCTCATGGATGATTTATTTTTTTTACCATGATTCACAGTAAAGGGAAGAAAAATGTCGCCAGGTGGAGTTTGCACAGATAGGGCAGCGGCCAAAGGATCGATACGAGTGGGAATTTTGGCTCTTTGTCCTAGGGAGAAGATAGAAGAACAAAGTTAGAATTAGCACTGGGACATCTTGGAATGTCTGTGAGGTGACTCCGGGCAGAGTTTGGCCAGCTCACGTTCCATGTGCATGAGAAAGAAGAACCTCAGGGTGTTGAGGGGCTGAAGACCTCCCAAGCAAAAGCCCTGAGCCTGCACATTTTCCACGCTCCCTTTCCCAAAAGCTCCCCTCTCCAACACAAGGTCTGACCTTCAATTTGGGAACAAACATTGTTGTGGTGAGCTCCAGCCTGGGCAAAGAGAGAGGAGACTGCAGTTAGTCCCACCAACCAAGGTCATCAGACAGTGCTGCTGGCCAGGAGCTGTTGGTGGCTGGCAGAGATCCCTGGAGCCATGGAAAATGGAGATGTGCAACAACACCGGGCCATTTCAAGATCCCAGTTGATGGTTCCTGTCTTTTCCCACCACTCCTGCCCGTACCTTTGGACCTGGAGGAAGACATAACTCATCAGTCTGAAAATCACCAGCTCAGGCTAAGCCTCTCTGCCAGGGCCAGCTACAAAAGGTGGATTAGGTCAGGTTTGACTCCTGATGGGTGTGGAGAAGAGTCCCAGAGCAGCTGAGCTTCCAGGATCTGCTGTTGAGGAGGTGCACACAATTCCTTACTGCGTTAACACTCAGGAGCCAATGGACACCGGCGTCACCCTGTGGGACACCTCCTCACCACAGCTGCTTCCCAATCCATGGGCAGGAGAAGCAGGAGCTTGCGTGGCCTCCCCACACTCCTGGGCCCAGCCAGCAGCAGTCAGGTTCGCCCCATCATGCTTTTCCTCAGTCTTTTTGGCAGCGGTAGCAGGAATGAGAGTGACGTGTACCAGGGACATGGGGGTGCTGGACTGCCCAGGGGCCCGATGGCCTCATGGTGCATCCATCAGGGACTGCTTGGGATGGGGCAGGAGTGGCAAGGAGAGCTTTTTGACCCTGGAGGAGGAAAGGTCCGCTCTCTTTCCGTTCTTCTTCACTGCGTCACTTCGATCAAGAGTTTCGATCCAGATCTGAGCGACCTCAACTGTGGACGTTCCCACTGTGCTGCTGCTGGTGGTTTTCCCTCTCTTGGGATTCCCCCAGGATTCCCCCAGGCACTGGGCTGTCCTGCAGAAGCCACGCCCCTGCGCTGTGGGGACATCAAATCCAGCTGGTTTTGGCAAAGTTCCCCAGCCAAACTGCCACAAAGCATTCCTGGGCTTCAGGATCCCTCCCCACAGCTGGATGCACTGCTCCCCATCACATCCTCTCCCCCGTGCCAGCCCTTCCCTTGGCAGAGATGGAGCACAGTGCTGGTGGGACACCTGGATTCCTGTTGTTTGTGCCCAGGTGGGAGCTCACCTGACTCCTTCCAGGTCCTAACGCTCTCACACAGTGACTGGATGAGGTCTCCCATCACAGACCAGGTCTGTGTTGAGGCTCTGTGGTCTCAGCCTTGGGGTAGAGATAGGTAAATATTGGTAGAAATTGGTAAAATAGCCAAGGGGTGCCAGATTGGCATTTTGGTGGCACCGTGGGAGTGGCCAAGGAGGCTGGCATCATCTCTTGGAGGCTCAGGCAGGGCTGATAAAGTGTTTCTCTCCCATGGAAACTCCACACAGAGTTTGGCCTTGACCACAACCCAGCTGTCTCCTCCACCTTGGAGCTACTGGAATTCAGTGGGATATCCTGGCTCATGTGCAATTCTCCGAGTCCTGCCCTCAAAATCGTCTCTAACTCACCAATGGCCACCACCACAAGCTGTGGCCACGAGGGTCTCAGGTCACTGCCACACGTGGGGTCATTAGAGGTGCTCTGGAACACCTGACACGTTGGGGCTGGGCAATACGATCCAAGATCTTTGGGAGAGCCAGGCCAGTGGTGGGAAGCCCTGGAGCAGCTCTGGTGTCGCACCACCCCCACGCACGCAGCCGAGTCACTCTCCAGGCGTGGCAGACAAAGGACACTGATCAGCTCCAGAGCCTTCCATCCCTGAGGATCTGGGCTAAGCAGGCTGTCCTGGTGCCAGGGAAGGTCTCACCCCTCGCTGCGAGCAACTTTGCTCCACCATCATTCCCAGGCTGGCGCTGCCAGACGCCGACCCCGCTGGGCTAATTCCAGCATTGCTGTCTCACCCCGAGGGTGAAACCACAGCCATGGCACGTTGTTGTGCCTCACGCAGTCCCACTGAGCTTCTGCCACTGTCTGTCACTGGTGCCGTGCCCGGGGTGGGGGGAGAGCCCTCACCTCCGGGTTTCCACACTCCGCAGAGGAATCCCATTGTTGCTGCTGTGTTTACAGAGGGAAGTGTACTGGGATGTAAATAAGAGCCCAGCTCTGTGTGTTCCCTGATTAAATGGAGACAAGAAGGCTCTGTGGCTTCTCTTTGGGTGAGTGGGACCGGCAGCGCCGATGCCGCGTTGATGTGGAGGGTGCTCGGCACCCCCGGAGCTGGGACAGTGGAATCAGGGGCTCAGCACCTCCCAGGAAAGCAATCCCACCAGGACTGACTCCGACACCGGTGTCACTCTGTCCCGCTTTGGTTGTTGCTCTCACCCTGCACCAGGATTGGTTGTCCCCTGGTTAAAGCTGAAGTCCCCTCTGCCCATCTTGTGTCACCCAGACAGTGGCTCCCAGTGGTGTCCCCCTCTGGAGCTCTGCCCACAGACAGGACCATCCTGCCCCACTCCTGCCCCTTGCAGCGGCACTTTAGAGCTCGCTCAAGGCGGTGAGCTCATGAGCAACATGACCAAAGATCTCCGGAGGGCGTTGGACTGCATGCTTGGAGCTGCGTCCCGGCTTTCCTGGGGAGAGACGAGGCTGGTGTGGGCTGGAAGAGGGGAATGAGAACTGGCAGGGGACAGGAAAGGGCTTGGATTTCCCTGTGTCCCATCTGGGAATGTTTGCAGGTCCATGAGGGGCCTTTCCTGTGCTACACAGGACAGGATAGAAAGGAGTCCCTCGGTGAGCTGATTGTCCCCAGGTGGTTACACCAGCGTCCTCCACAGCCACACCACGCAGCTCCCTGCCTTGCCCAGGGAGAATGTGGACCAGGGACTGTTCCCTGGAGAAGGGTGGATGCAATTCCCCTTTTTTTCCTGGGAAGAAGGAAGGATGTATGCCCAGCCATTTCTCTTGTCTTTAGGGTGACAGGTCTCCTCTAGTTTAGCAGCAGACATTGCTACAGGGCCCAGTCAAGGACTAGTTCTAGAACTAGTTCTGACTCAGTGGGAATTGTCCAGGAAAATGTGTATCCTGAGAGCCAAAGTTCTCCTGGCTGCCCCCTTGGTGTCCTCACCCCAGGACATCCTCGGCACCCTCCTTACCATGGAACCAAATTCCAAGGTTAAGGCAGTCTTTGCTTCTCCTGCTTGGGGTGCTGAAGGCACCTCTGCCCAGATTGGCTTCATGGAGGCTCCTGAACCTGGTCCCAGCCTTGGCAAGTGGGGCACAGGCCAGTGGGAGGTCAGGGCTCCTGTGGAGGGGGTTCAGGTGGGTCTGGGCATTGGGCAGACGCCTCTTCACCGTGCCCCTGCTCCCCAGCCGTGCTCAGCCTTCTCCACTCCATTCCTGTGATGGGAGGGGGTCCAACTCACCATTAATTTAACCCAACCCTTCATCCTAAGCCTTGAAAGCCCTTTATAGAGATACTGTCCACCAAAACCCTTTGCTGAAGATCTGCTCATGTGCTGCCTGTGCCCTGCTCCTCTGCCCCAGCACTCCAGACTCTCCCGCCTCCTTTTAGATCTTCCCCATCCCACTGGAGCAATCAGTGACTCTCCCAGAACTCTTCCAGATACATCTGAGCATGGAGCTGGAGCCCACAGCCCGCCCTGGGAGTGACACATCCCAACCCTGCCCTCAGAGGAGCTTTCCGGACTGCTGATCCTCACCTCTCCATCATTCCCATGGCAGCTCCATCAGCCCTGCTTTACCTCCAAGAGCAATCTGGCTTCCTGCTGAAACACATTCCCATGAGATCACTGCCCAGGACTTCACACCATCACAGCACCCCACCCACCAGCTCTGGGGCTCCCTGGTCCTTCCACCCTCTGGAAAAACAGGGGTGTGAGGGGGTCTATGAGGTCTGGAGGGGCACACAGGACCGCCCAGTCTATTGAGGGGATGTCACCCAGCTGTTTGCAGATGTTGGTTTCCCCATAGGATGCTCCACCAGAACATTTTCAGGACAATCCTCCTCCCTGGTTCTCCCACTGAAGGGGATCATGTCAGGTCTGGAGCCTGGGACAAAAGGTTGTGTTCTCACAGCTCTTTCACAGATCTGTCTTCTCTGGCAGAAAGTGTGCCTGCTTTCTGTCCCAAAGCAATAGGTTTCTCTAGGGAGATTTCAAAGGGACTCTTCCCAGCTCTGATGCCTGCAGGGAAGCCAGTATTCCCTTGAATACCTTCATAACTCCCGCCCTGGGCTCTCCTCCTTCGGAAAGGGGTGCGAGGTCCAGTCTGGCTCCAAACAATCACCAGTCTGAGCTTGGTGGCCCCGTTCACCCAGAGCTGCCCTTATCCAGGAGGTGTGATCCATCCCCTCCTGGTCCCCACCCCACGGGTCCCTGCAGGTCTTCTCCACGTGGGAGCCACGGGGGCGTCTGAGCTCATGGGAGCTGGTGACAACCGGACACCGGTGGGAAACCTTGGCTCTGCCATTCCCGAGAGCCGGGAGGAGAAGGTCCCTTTCCCTCCACAGGTGACTGGCAGGAGCCGAACGCCCCCCCACCCCCGGCAGAGCTCCAGCCCCGGTGCAGGAGCGATCCCACACAATGCTGCACACACCCCGTGTCTATGCAGTCCCTTCCCAGGCAGGGGGTCCCCGCCGAGCCCACCCCAGGGCCAGGGCCCCTCCGAGGTGTCCCTGTTTGCACTCCCTGGGACCTGGTAATCGCTGTGAGCCGAGGGCAGCCCCTCTCGCCCTTCCGAGGGTCCCTCGTCCTAAACACGTCGCCGAGTCGCGTCTGTCCTCCAGCAGACCCATAGCTGTCCCCCTCCCCATATTCCCATATTCCCAGATCCCCAAATCCCCATATCCCAGCTCCCAGGAGGGGCCTGAGCCAGCCTGCTGTCCCACTTCACCAGCAATACCAGCCAGGGCTCCCCGGCCCCGCCGGGCTGTGTCCGTGCAGGACCTCCTGCACCAGACCCCTCGTCCCAATCCGGACATTCCCGACTGTAAATTCGATCCCAGCCTCCTGCTTTCATCCCTCCTGTTGGGTTTCTGTCTGTCTCTGTCTCTCTCTCTCTCTCTCTCTGCTCTGACTGTGAATTCAAACCAGAAGTGTTCTGAACTCGACTCCGTCACTGTTTCTGCGTTGACTGTTGCTGGTTCTCCGAACTGCGTTTAACGAGACTTTGCAAAAAAAAAAAAAAGAATAAATTAATTAAAAAAAAAAATTAAAAAAAATTAA
>JAWWEU010000125.1:72757646-72776722 GCA_035583155.1 Acropternis orthonyx | reverse complement strand
GGGCTTGGAGCACCCTGGGCTGGTGGGAGGTGTCCCTGCCCATGGCAAAGAGTTGGAATGGGATGGGCTTTAAAGTCCCTTCCAACCCAAACCGTTTTGGGATCCTGTGATCTTAAAAAAGTGGGGGGGGGAAAGGGCAAACAAACCAAAAAGTGACAGTTTTGTGCTCTGACATCATGAGCTGTTGGGAGAAAAAAATTCTTTCTTCTGTTACTCCTCTCTCCATCCCAAGCCCGGGGCTCTCCTGGGGCTGTTTCTCAGCATCTCATTCCCCCTTCGCTCCTCACACATCCCAAGGAAATTCCACCTCCTCCTGGCTGGGGGTGGAAGCACAGGCTGGGTCCTGTGGGGGTTTTTCCTGTGCTGCCAAAAGCCCCTCTGAGTGTTCCAGAGGGGCCAAAAGCCCCGACAGCGCTTGGGGATGCTCCTCTGTCCCCCCTCACGGAGCTGACACCTCGGGGCGGGCAGAATCCCTCTGGGAATGTTGTTTTCCAGGTGTTCAGCTGCGAGTGTGGCACTTAAGAGGTGTCTCCCATCCCCTGAGCAGCTCCTCGAAGTGCATCCTCAGCCCTGCAGGGCCCAGCTCCAAAACTCCCTGGCTTTTTGGAGGGTGAAAATCCCGGAGGGACTTGCCCAGGGGTGGGAAAGGGGTTTGGCCGTGCTGGGATGTGGAGTGGGAGGAGGAAGGAAGGCTGGTTGGTTGCTCAGGGGTGAAGAGAGGCAAAGCAGGGAGAGGTGTGGGATGAGCTGGAAGAGAAACGGTGTGGAAACTGGAAATATCACAAAGATCTGGGCTGGGGGTGGGTGAAGTCATGGAAAAATGGCTTGGACCAGCCCCTTTCCTTGGAGAGTGTTCGGAACCGCCTTGTCCCATCCCAACCTCGCTCCCCTGTGAGGGGTCTTCTCTTTTTTTGCTGGATTTGGAGCAAAGGAGGGGAGAAATATCCCCTTTCCTGTCTCGTTTCCCAAGTGTGTCACAGCTCCACACGGAATCCGTGCGGGATATTCTTGGCAGCACCTCGCTGGGACTTTGATTCCCTGCCTTTGAAGTGGGGCTGTTGCTGCTGGGAGGGGGCTGTTCCTGGGAACACCAGCGCTGGATTTCGTGGGGAGCATCACCTTCCACAGCAAATGGAAATGGCTGTGTATAAATAACCTGCCTCTGATGGAAAAATAGAGGAAGAAGCACAAAGCCGAGTCAGGAAAGGGAGTCCCTGGGAAAGCCTTGGCTGGATAAACGTCCTCTTGCTCAAGATGATTTTTGGAGCTTGATCCAGCCCCTCCAAGAGTCACCCCCCGCCCCCTCTTCTACCCCCAAATTCACATTTTGCTGCTGCAAAGCTGAGTTTGCCTGCACTGATCCCATGTTTTCCTAATGGGGAAGCTGCTGGATACAAGCAGAGCTCCGAGGGGCGTCCCTGAGGATTTGTTTCCCCACATGGCAGCACAGAGTGTGTTGCAATTGTGGCATCTCTGCCAGGCCTTGGTTTTCCTGGTTGCCCGGTGGCACTGAAAGAGGACCAGGGAGTTCAAAGGCATGGAAAAGGCCTGGCTGGTGGATCTTTGGGTGGGATAAGGATGTGCTGCACAGAGCTGACCCGGGGCTTTATTTTTGCCATCAGCATCTGAATCATCATAAATGGAGCCAGCTTGGCAGCCAGTGCAGGCTGGCAGCACCCAGCTGGACTCCTGGCAGCTTCTCCTCCTCCCCCTCCCTGCTGGAGCTGCTTTAGGCAGGCCTTAGGAAGGCACCGGCCGTTTTTAAGCCTCCTGTACCCTAAAAATAAGGAGAAGCGGTCCCAAATCTGAAGCGTAAAGCCCTGTTCTCAATTCAGCGTGTGACTTCTGCCATGCTTTTCTCCCACTTTGCTTTGGGGCCACGTTTCTTCTTTCCTCCAATCTCCATCTGCAGGTTCTGGGCCAGTTTTCACTCCGTGCCCGGGTTGTTCCTCATCCCATCTCCAGCGCAGCACTCTGGATATTTGGACAACTCCTCCCGTGGTGGTTGGTGCTTCAGACCACGATGACCGAAGCTCTGTTTGAACACACAAAGTCTCTTGAAGCTGCAGCTCTACTGCAAAAACACGTTTTCGTTGTTTAGAGCGAAAGAAAAGCAGTTTGGGTCACTTAAAAACGAAAAATGATGTTTTTTTTTTTTTTTTTCTTTTGTCTTAACTCTCATAGCCTGTGCCAGGTTGGTGGTGTCTGCTGAGTATCAGGTGATGCCTGAGTGCCTTGTACGCCGACTTCTGGTCACCTGGGTGCTTGTCCTGACGTGCCTTTGCACTGGGTGATGCTCCATAGTGGCTTTGCAGGGAACCGGCTGCCCTGTCCGGGGGACACTCCAGCGTCCCCTCCGCTGTCTGTAGCATAAAGGATAACTTAAAACGTGGAAGCCACTCACTCTTCGTCTGCCCTTTTTTCAGTACCTGGAAGCAGCTCAGAGCCCCCTAAAGTTGTGACCCATGGCTACAGTGCTAATGTGCCGAAGATTCCCGAGGCTGAGCAGGGTGGCGGCGTTGTCGACCACAGCCAAGCGCGAGGCCGGGCGCGGGAGCGGCAAAAGCCAGCAGGAAGAGGCTGACCCAGGAGCAGCCACCGCCGGCGCCGAATCCATGGCTACCATCCAGCTGCTGAGCCCGGCGGACTACAGGGTGTCCTACAATCCCTCTGCCTATGCCAGGGGCAGAGCTGGCTCCCAGCAGCACGTGGATAGGGACGGCGGCCAGGCCCTGGGTGACACGGTCACCAGTGCCGCGCGGGCTCCGCCGGCGTTTCCCGCTGCCTCTTCCCAAACCTTGCCACCCATCAGGAGCGCCCCGCCCAAGGCCAGGTCCAGCACGCTGCTCCAGCAGACCATCCTGGCGACGCTCTCCGGGGAGGAAGAGAAGGAGAAGTGGGAGCTGCACGACTCCAAGGAGGACCCGCGCGTGTTTCAGAAGGGCCGGCCCGAGTACAGCACTCTGAGCTGTGACAGCTCCGAGCCAGCAGAGCCGCTGCCTGCAGAGGAAGGGGACTCCATCCTGGGCAGCGTGGCCGTGTCCAAGGCCAGCCCGGGAGCCCTCCCGGAGCATTTCCGCAGGCTGAGCCGGTTGCCGGCGGAGCGGCGCGCGGCGCTGGCGTCGGAGCCGGGCTTCGCCGCCCTGTGTGGCTGCGCCATCGGGGCCATCAGGCTCCTCAGCACCCCGGATCTCATCCACGTTCTGAAGGCCTGCGTCCGCCTGCCCGTGCCCCCCGCCCACCCGCTGCTGGAGGCGTGCGAGGCCGAGTTCTGCCGGCGGGCGTGGGACATGCAGCTGGAGCAGCTGCTGCTGGTGGCGGATTGCTGGCGCTGCCTGGAGCGCAGCGTGCCCTCCTACCTCAGCATCCTCTTCAGCTTCGCCAACCTGCACTGGAAAGAGCTCACCTTGCCCCAGTTTGTGCAGCTCATGTACATCATCGGCGAAGGCCGGCGGTCGCCCGCGGACTTGGCGCAGAAGGTGGAGAGCACCATCCTGAAGCACTTGGACTCCTTCACCCTGGAGGAGCTGGGGGCCATCTGCCTGGGGCTCTTCAAGTCCCTCAGTGGCATCTCTGACCACGTCATGAGGAGAATTGCGGACAGGGTCTCCCTGCAGATGGAAGACATGAGCACCTATGCCCTGGTGAACGTGCTGAAGATGCTCCGCTACACCCGCATGGACCACCTGCCCCTCCTGAAGGAGCTCGGGAAGGTGATTCCCGAGCGGATTCCTACGGTGAACATCCAGGGCATCATGCACATCACTCTCACCTATTCATCCCTGCACTACTTTGACGAGGGTGTTTTGGCTGCCGTGGCCGCCTCGTTGCCTTCCAAGGCGTCTTATTGCCGGAGCAAAGACGCTGCCAAGTTCCTGTGGTCATTTGGGTGCCTGGACTATGAACCTCCCAACGAGGGGGAGTTTTACTCCAGCCTGGTAAAGCAGATACACAGGAAACTCCACGAATTTAGGAAGTTTCCAGAGCATCTCCTTACTGCTCTGCTTGGCCTGGCGTTTGTCAGGCGCTTCCCAGAGGAGCTGATAGACTATGCCTTGAGGGAGGAGTTTGTCCTGAAAACACGGGACAGTAAATATGACCTCAAAAAGGACCTGTTCACTCTTGGGAAGAGCGTTGAAATCGAGTGCCCCACCTACCAAGGCAGCCGCCTCCCGCGTCAGCTCTGCCAGGAGTTCACTGAGATGGTCTTGAGCTTCGCAGAGCAGGAAATCTACGTCAGGCCCGAAATCGTGGAAGCCACGTCCCTCCTGGAGAGCATGCTGGGAGGCCCCGAGTACGTGAAGAACCACATGATCCTGCCACACACCAGGTCGAGCGACCTGGAGGTGCGTTTGGCCACGGATGGGCGTCCCATCCCCTTCAACTTCAAAGCTCCCGTGGCAGCCAAGAAGCTCGAAGACGTGGGAGTCAGCCTAACAGACAGCTTGATGGCTCAGCTTATAAAGGGGGGAGCTCATAGCCAGTCCCCTATGGAAGCGGAAAACGCAGCCAGAATTCCCAGGCAGGAGAGAGGGGACGATGCAGGAACACCGCGCTCAGGCGGAGCTCTCGCTGCACAAGCTGAGCCTCAACCAGGGTGCTGTCCTGGAGCTCCCCCGTCCCTCCCTCGGCCCGAGGAGGTGAGGCTGGCCCTGCAGGTGTCCAACAGGAACCACTACTGCTACGGCTCCAAGCGGCTGCTGGGGCTGCACTGCCTGAAGCGGCGGCAGCTGCGGCGCCTGGGCTACGTGGTGGTGGAGCTGCCCTTCTGGGAGTGGTTCCCCCTGCTCCGGCGCACGCGCTCCGAGAAGCTCAGCTACCTCCACTACAAGGTGTTCGACCCGGCGCTGCTCCCCAGGGCTGGCTAGGGGGGAGGGGGGGGGCGTGGGGCTGGCTCAGAGCCCGGCACGGCCCCCCTCCCCGGGCGTCCCTGCTGCTGGTTACTGGTTAAACTGGTCTCTGAGTGATGGGTCAGTCTTTGGGAGGTCCTCTGGGCCTTGTTGTGTGGCCAGTTCTGCTCGGCTGACACTCTTATGTCCCGCGCTCTCCTTCTGTATCCAGATCCTCAAATGCTCCCACGACAAATAAAACCTACTAACGAATCATTTTGCTCTGTGATTGCTTCTTTCTCTGCCCTAAATCAGAGTGGGTGGATTTGGTGGCTCTGTGAGAGCAGGAACTGGTATTTGGGTGAGGATATTTAGTCATGAGGCTGAGCTGGGTGCCAGGAGCACGCACACTCTTTCCCTCCGTTTCCATCTCCATGAAGCTGGGGCTGGAGGGCACAGTGTGGCTTTCTCCTTTAGCAGGACAGAGTGTGGATGCTGAGGGTGAGATGGAAGCTGGGGCTGAGGGTTGGGGCGTTCTGAGCCTGAGACATTAATTTCATCCTCCAGGGGGGCTTCAATTTGGTGTCCACCTTGCACATGCCTTATTGCAGCAGCTCCATAGTTGTGTGTAGGGCACCAGGAAGCCATGTGGTGATGGGCTCTAGACAGCTTGGTTTGTAATTCCTTTTCCAAGCCCACAGAGGATTTTGCTGGCATAGAAAAGCAGAAAGCACAGCCCTTCAGGTCTGCACTTCACTGCCTCAGTGAAAGATCTTTGTTCACCTTAGGGAAGGCACTTAAGAGAGGGGAAAAGAACACAGCGGCGGGTAAAAGCAGCTCAGCGACCAGCTTTTGCCGTGAAGTTTGTAGCAGAACTTCTCAGTAGAAGGGAGAGCAGTGACTCGGACATGGAGAATAATCCACTTTCTTACTGAGGTGTTGAACCTGGAAAAATAACAGGAGTTGTTTAAGTCTGTCAGGGTCACAAACAGGTTGGAGAAAATCCTGTAAAACATACCTGAATATCCACACAGAGCTCCTCATGCCACAGGAGAGGACAAGCCCAGGAAAGAGATGTGAGGAGAGAATAGAGGGAGGATCTTGAGTCTTCCCAAGGAAGGGAGCAAAGAGAGTTGAATTGCCACTTTTCATAACACCAGTGCTGAGGGCCAAGTGAATGTACCACTTGGTAAATTCAGTTTGGTTCAAAATGAACCCAAAGGAGCAGTTTTGAGGCGGAACTTGTAGTTAAACCCTCAGTTTCCTCCTGCAAGATGTGGATGCCAGAAGTGAAAGCGGTGTAAAAGCCTTTTGGACCGGTTTGCCACTGGCAGCCTCTCAGACTCAGAAAGCAGCACTGGAGGAGAGTTGGTTTGTGCTTGTCCTGTTCCTCTGTTCCCTGGTGAGGAGCAGGAATTGCTCCTCTTGGCTGCCAGACCAAATGTTGGAATAGAAGGGCTGCTCACCTGGCCCGTTGCACCTCTGGTTGGATTCCCGCCTGCTTTGGTCAAGCTCCGCTCTCTGCAGGCTCGGGTTCCATAGTGTGTTGGGTTTTACATGTGGGATCCGTGCCTGGGATACCCCACCTCTCTTCCTCTCAGATGCAGCTCATTAACTCTGCCTTTCCCTGGCAGCACCAGCGTGCCCCCAGAAGGCCAATTTCATTTGGGCTGAACTAACAACTTCAGCAGAAAATCATTAAAGGGCTGCTTGCTCTTGAAGGAGGCAGCGAGTTCCTGATTTGCAAGGCTGCCCAAGGCAGTGACATATTAAAACTGGGGTTAATGTGAGGTTAAAGCTCTTACCATCACACATAATTTCATTCTTAAAAGGGATCTGATAGAGCCAATTCCAGCCACGGTTTTTTTCAATGGAAAATAGGTGTGTTCACTTGGGTTTCTTTAATGGACACTGGCAGAAGAATCAGCTGTTGGTGTTCAGAACTCAGACATCTCCCTCAGAGCTATTCAGAGCTCAGTCCCCTTGGATTTATTAAACACTGATTATTAATATTTGTGGTTCATCTTGGCTCCCACCACCTCCTGTGGCAGCCTCGTGTGCTGTGCTGGTTCTTTACTGCATCTACAGAACCCCCTGCACCTTTGTAATTCCATATTATTTTGTTAAAATAGCCATTTTCTCTCTAATATTTTTCCAGGGGCTCACTAATTAATGTGGTTTTTTTCCCTCTCAGTCCCCTCTCTCCACCACAGTCTTTGGGTTTATATTGGCTTCACCTCTTGAACTCAGATCTGAGCTGCATTTTAGGAATTCCCAAGCCTTGACCTCATCCAGGCTCCAAAATGTGAGATCCTTTCGCTGTCCATGGATATTCACTGCCTTGATTTTTAATTTTTTTTTTTTTTTTTCACAAGCTGAATCTGATGCTCAGAAAGTGACCCCTCTCCAGCTGCCAAGATGGTAATAAACGTCTGTCTCCCGCAGTTCAAGCCAAGAATTCACTGCAACAAGGTAAAATAGTGCTGGGGGGGTTTTTAGGGAGCAGGAGGGATGGAAGTGACGTGCTGGGCTGGCTGGGGAGGGTTCACTGCTCCTCTGGGATAATTAACATCCCTGCCCTGATGTGGCACACACTGAAGGTGGGAGGGGAAAGCCCTGATTCTGCAGGATCTCATACCCAGACAGCGTTACGTGCTCTCAGGTGTACGTTCTTTGACCTGAGATCCCTTTTCCCCTGCGGTATTCCAGCTTTCCCTTGGTCCAGTGCAACACGCAGCTCCTGCTGAAGTTACTTTCCAAGTACTTCTGTTTTCACTCAGCACATCAGAACTCCTTAAGAGGCTCAGTTTTAGTTCAAAGCTGTTTTTTAATTCTAAGTTTCCACACCAACTCACCCCAGATTCCAAGACAGCCTTGGGTTTGGAAACACTGTGCTGTAAAAGCAGCAGTAGGGGTGTGACCATCCCTCCAGGCGGTGTGTGGGGAGACCCAGCCATGCCATGGAGTGTCATGAGCAAGACCGTATCAAACAGATGAAATAATAGATATTCCTTGCTTTTGTTTGTTCATTTAGCAAGTGCTGCAGGTTTCTTAGGCCCCCAAGGCTTCCAGGAGAGGGAGTGGGTAGAGCCAGCCTTGCCAGGAGCAGACCAGAGGGTGGGATTGGCTGTCCTGGGAGGCAGAGGATCCAGCCTGGTTTGGGATGGGGGCAGGGTTGGTCCCAGAGGCTGGCTGACCTCCAGAGGGTTCTCTGGGATCCTGTGCTGAGTCCAAGTGCATTTTCACACAGCAGGATAAGCTGACCTAAGGAAAAAGAGGAGACTCCCATCTGAAAAGGAGACTGAAAGAGGAGACTCTCATCTCCCCCCACCCCACCTCTGCTCCCAGCCACCCTCTCCCACTTGATTTATTCCACTGACCCAGCCAAAACCACAAACCATCCCTAATTTTCCACTCTTCCAGCAGTTGAGTCAGCTCTGCCCATGGCTGAACAGGTGACAGAGGCTACAGGAAGAGGGAGTGGCTGCAGGAGGGTGGGAGTGGGTCTGCTCTGCCTCGGAGCGGGGGTCTCCTGCCCTGCCTCAGCTGCACGTAAACCACAGCCTTGGCTCTTGTTTGGTTCTTGAGCATCTACCCAAGCGCTTGTGAAATGACTTCCCCTTTGATTTTCTCGCTCCAAACTAAATCCGGTTCTCTCCTGGAACACAGATCTCTGCCGATGGCTACGAAGTGGAGAACCTGATCTCCGAAGACCTCGCCAGGAGGAACCGCGGCTTCCGCAGCGAGTACTTCATCAAGCCCCCCGTCCACGTCACCATCTCTTTTCCCTTCAACATCGAGATCTGCAGGATTAACGTCGACATCTCCTCGGGGGGATACCAAACCTTCTCCGGGCTCGAAGTTTACACCTCTACCTCAAGCCACAAGAGCTCTTGGCAGAGCCCCGAGGGGCAGTTCTCAGGTCTGGCCGGGCAGCCTGTGTCGGACAAAGACACTTTCACGCTGGTGGGCAAAGCTGTCCTGAAAAATCAAAGCAAAGTGACTTTCGGCCACAGAGGCTTCAAGCCGAGGCCTCCCTTCCATCAGATGGAAAATGTCTTCTCCTACCCCGGCTCCGTGTCCCAGGACCTCTGGAACAAAGGCCCCGCCTCGCTCAGCAACGTCTCCCACCTGAGGATCTGCATCACGCACGTGGCCGGGGGCGGCTTGCCGAGCATCAGGAGGCTGGAGGTGTGGGCACAGCCTGCCAAGTCCTGCCCGCAGGAGGTGATCGAGGGCGTCTTCCAGGTGGCCTCCCAGTTCCTGGCGCAGGACGCCGGCGCCCTCAAGCCGGAGCTGTGGGCGCCCATGGAGAGCGACTGCGTCCCCTTCAGCGCCAACGACAGCGAGCGGCACGCCCTCCGCAAGCTGGTGGACGTGGTCCAAGACGTCCCCGAGGAGTTCCTGGACCCCATCACCCTGGAGATCATGACTTTGCCCATGCTCCTGCCCTCCGGGAAGGTGATCGACCAGACCACCTTGGAGAAGTGCAACCGGAGCGAGGCGTCCTGGGGGAGGGTCCCCAGCGACCCCTTCACCGGGGTGGCCTTCAGCCAGCACTCGCAGCCCCTACCTCACCCCACCCTCAAGGCCAGGATAGACCACTTCCTCCTGCAGCACAGCATCCCTGGCACCAACCTGCTGGGGAGGGCTCATGCCTCGGAGACCCTCGTCCCCTCTTCCGTAACCATGTCCTCCCTGAAAAGGAAAATGGACTGCCTGGACCAGGGCTCCGTGCAGCCGCCCTATTTTTCTGCTACAAACTTACTTGTCTCGTCTACCTCAGAGAGCAGTGCTAAAAAACTGAGAACTGACAGTGACTCCCATCTGGCCCAGATGGACTGTTCCACAGGTACCGTGGCTCCCTCGCTCGCCTCTGTCCCTTCAGGGTTGTCACAGCCTGAGGTTGGGGTTTCAAATCAGGAGGCTCCAGCACAGATTCCCATCCCACCTCTAGGGAGCTCCCAGGCTGCGTTTGGCTGTGGATGGGTGTGGTGGTGCCAGGCCATTTCATTCGCCTCTGGTGTTGCCTGTGCAGTCTGTGTCACAGCCCCCTGGTTTGCTCAGGTCACCGTGTTTCCCTTTTAGTTTGGATTTCATTCTCCTCCTCCCTGTCCGTGTGGAGACAACGTTTTTCTCACTGTGCTGGTTTGAAGTGTCTTTATCCAGGGGGATTTATTATGCCCTGCAAAAACAGGAAAGGAGGTGTCTGGCGGTGCAGCAGTGAGGGCACAGGGAGTCCTGGCTGTGTGGATCTTGTGGGGAGGAAAGCAGGAGTGGGACACGCTTGGAACCAACCACAGCAGGGAGGAGGGACAGCCCAGGCTGGGAGAGACTTGCACAGGGTATTCAGGTGGTTAAAGCAGAAAAGCAGGCAGAGACTAAATTAGAGAAGGGATGGGATTTGTGGCTACAGCAGAAGGAAATGGGCACTGGTTTCCTTTTATCCATGCTTTTCTTGGTGATCTGGTAGCAGCACTGCTGGGAATACAAAATGTTCTCCCAACCTGGAGAAAAGGAGGCTCAGGGGGGACCTTCTGGCTCTGCAAGTCCCTGCCAGGAGGGGGGAGCCGGGGATGGGTCTGGCTCTGCTCCCAGGGAACAGGGACAGGAGGGGAGGGAACGGCCTCAGGCTGGGACAGGGGCAGTTTAGGTTGGATATTGGGGAAAAATTCTTCCTGGAAAGGGCTGTCCATCCCTGGCACAGCTGCCCAGGGCAGGGGGGAGTCCCCATCCCTGGAGGGATTTCAAAGCCCTGTGGATGTGGCACTTGGGGACATGTGGTGGCCTTGGCCGTGCTGGGGGATGGGTTGGGCTGGATGATCTTAAGGATCTTTCCAACCTAAATGATTTTATGATTGTGTGAAGAGGATTAAAAAGAAGAGGGCCCAGTGAAGGGCTCACTTGGGGCAGAGATCATTAAACTGAGTTCCTGCTTGAGATAATGATCCTACTGGAGGAGAAAGGGGATCTTAAGCTGGCAAGTGGGAAAGAGAGGGGTGTAGCAGCAGATGTTTAGATGAGGCTGAAGGGAGCAGGCTCTGAGCTGAGCAGGAGGCTGTAAATACAGGTGTGTGGGTATCCTGTGGTCACACCAGAGCTGGATCCTGAGGCAGGTAAGTCCAGTTTTCTTGTCTTCTCTAACCTAGTGGTCTAAAACATCTCAAGAGGTGGCCCAGAGCTGCTGACTGCTGCGACCTCTCACTGCCTTCAGCTTTCTCCCAAAGTGCCAAAAAATGTTTTGAAGAAAAAGCTCAGGTGGTAGTTTGATTTTAAACCAATTCTTTGGTTGAAAATACCTGCTGTTTTTAGTGGTGCTAGAAAGAGCAGGGAGAAGTCAGACTGCACGTTTCTTCTCTGATCCCTCGGTCTAGAGCTGATTCCCTGGTGTAGGAGGAATCATGAGTTGTTTTGGTTGCAGAGGTGTGTAACAGCTCCTGCTGGGATGTGCCCAAGCCCTGCAGGAGCAGGGGCTGGCTCTGGAGGTCCTGGAGCTCTGGAGTGAGCTGTGCCAGTACATAAATAAGAGCACAGTGCTCAACCCAGCGAGCTGTGCTTCAGTATGTCATCAGCCTTGATTGCTGGGGCAAATGTGCAGCACTGATTCCAAGATCTTCCTCTGGGAGATGGATTTAACAGAATTAGTGATGCAGACAACATTCTTTTGATGCTGAGTCTTAATTAACGCCTGCAGGGAGGGTGCAGCCCTGGGCCTTGGGCTCAGAACTGGGACAGAGAGGGGAAAAAAACAACCCCACAGATTGTATTAGTGGTTTAAATGTTAGCCATGAGCTGCAGGGTTGGAAGTGCTGGGCTGGGATCCTCAGGGAAAGGGCTGAGGGAGCGCCTGGGGCTTCAGGGAAAAACAAGTTTTGGGGTTATTTGGTGGTTTGTCCTTTTTTAGTCCTGCAGGTGCCTACAAGTCCCTGACAGGAGGGGGGGAGCCGGGGTGGGGTCAGGCTCTGCTCCCAGGGAACAGGGACAGGACAAGAGGAAACAGCCTCAGGTTGTGCCAGGGGAAGTTTAGGTTGGATATTGGGAAAATTTCCTCCATGGAAAGGATTGTCCATCCCTGGCACAACTGCCCAGGGCAGTGGTGGAGTCCCCGTCCCTGGAGGGATGTGGCACTTGGGGACGTGGGTTAGTGGTGGCCTTGGCAGTGCTGGATTGGCTGAACTGGATGATCTTGGAGGGCTTTGCCAACCTAAATGATTCCCTGATTCTGTATAAGCTGGCACTGGGACACCACAGGAATTTTTGGTTGTAATCCGTGGGATTTTCGCCTTTACGACCCAGTGAAGATGAGACAGTCCATCCCTATCCAGGCACCTTGGTGGGGAAAGACACCTCTCAAGAAAACAAGTGGCAGGGCTCCTAAAATCCTGAGTGTTGTCCCAAAGGCTCAGAGCCAGAGCAGCACTTCTGTGGCACATTCTTTTTCCCAGTGTCTGCTTCTTGATATTGTTCTTCCCTTTGCAGACCTGCTCCCTGTGCCCCTCTTTGCAGACCTGCTCTCTGTTCCCCCCTTTTCAGACTGGATCTCTGTGCCCCTCTTTGCAGACCTGCTCTCTGTGCCCCCCTTTGCAGACCTGCTCTCTGTGCCCCCCTTTTCAGACCTACTCTCTGTTCCCCCCTTTTCAGACCTGCTCTCTGTGCCCCCCTTTGCAGACCTGCTCCCTGTGCCCCTCTTTGCAGACCTGCTCTCTGTGCCCCCCTTTGCAGACCTGCTCTCTGTTTCCCTCCTTGCAGACCTGCTCTCTGTGCCCCCCTTTGCAGACCTGCTCCCTGTGCCCCCCTTTTCAGACCTGCTCTCTGTTTCCCTCCTTGCAGACCTGCTCTCTGTGCTCCTCTTTGCAGACCTGGTGTCCCACGAGCAGAAGCTGTCGGAGAGCTTGGACACTGCCCTGACCTCGGCGCTCAGCTCCATGCCCTCCTTCACGGCCAAGCTGATGAAGAGCCAGCAGCAGGCTGCGAGTGAGGGGGGCTGCAGCAGCTCCTGGAGCGTGGGCACAGTCCTTGGTAAGCAAGAGCCACCTCTGGATCACCTCTGGAGGCAGGAGAGGCAAGGAGAGTTGGGGCTGGCTTAACGGGGAGGGTTGTGCTGCTGCCCAGCGTGTTGCTGTGCCTCTCCTGACCCCAAAATATTATCTGTTCAATGTTAAAATGTTACGTTGTCTCCCAGCAAGCTTTACTTCACAATCCTTAACTGTAACTCAGCAGTGTAGCGGTTTATTTTCCCCGCTGAGGTAGGTTAGACCTTGTTGACCCCCAGGAAGCATGGGATGTGTCCATGCCCACGATCAGAGCAGGCTGGGATGTGAGTCCTGTGATTTTCCCATGTTTTTGGTTATCCCATGTCTGTGCTGCCCAAGGGTGCTCTGGGATGTGTTGTGCTGGGACACAGTGCTCAGCCCAGCCTGCTCCAGGTTAGTTCACTGTTCCTAGAGCTCTGCATTTTGGGCTGAGTGGCTTAAATGTTACCTGTGAGCTGCATGAAGCATGCTGGGGAGCTGCCACGTGCATGGGGAATGAGTTTGGTGGGGAGATACCACTGGAGAGGTGCAAATCCAGCAAATGTGGAGGCCTTTCTGCGCTTAAAGTGGGCTTGTGAAAAATAGGGAGAGCAGATTTTTACACAGGCAGATAATGATACAACAAGAGGGAATGTTCTTAAACTAAAAACGTGGGTTTAGAGTGGCTATTAGGAAGAAATTATTCCCTGTGAGGGTGGGCAGGCCCTGTGCCAGGTTGGGCAGAGAAGCTGTGGCTGCCCCTGGATCCCTGGGAGTGTCCAAGGGCAGGTTGGACGGGGCTTGGAGCACCCTGGGCTGGTGGGAGGTGTCCCTGCCCATGGCAGGGGGTGGAACTGGGTGGGCTTTAAGGTCCCTCCCAACCCAAATCATTCCATGACTGTTTGAAATACCACATGCCAACCTGACCCTCAACAGGAAACAGGTCACAGCAGCAACATCACAGGCCAACCAGCCACGTGTGTGCCCAGAATCCCATGAGGGTTGAGTGCATAAAAACCAGGCTGCCGAGTCCTTGCTGGCTTCATCCCACCTGTGCCTGGGCCCTCTCAGCCCGCTGAGTGTGCCTTCCCAAAATTATTTCTTTGGGACTCAGGGAAGCATTGAACCTTCAGTTGTCCCTCCCCAGGCTGATGTCCAGTGCTGCCTTCCCTCCCCTGGGTGAGGCTCTGCCTGCTCGTGGCCAGGAAGGGCATTCAGAAGGACCAGATGACCCCATGGAATTGCCAGGGCTCTCTCTCTCTGTCTGTCTCCCTCCCCAAACAGCTTTGCTGTTTCACACTGACATTTCAGCTATTAAGCATTTTCGTGTCCCTTCTAAAATTGCTGCTGTTTAAGAGCTGACTGAGTAGCCCTTGATGGGTCGTGTGTGACCGGAATGCAAAGCGATACCTAAAGTGTTCCACTCGGGAATCGCTGCCTTTCATCCCTGTCGCAAGAGCGGGAGGGAGGATGAGTTAAGTCTCTGTAAAAGTGAAAAGCCCTTTCTTAGAGTCATCTGTCCTCAATTAAAAGCCTGATGGTGCAGGTGCTGACGTGATCCCGCCTTCTCTGAGCACAGCCTGCCCTGGGAGCGAGACCATTCCCTTTCCTTATGGCAGTGACAGAGGAAAGGGGCACAGTCCTGAGCCATGAGTGCTCTGTGTCTGCAGGAACTGGGGCCTTCGTTTCCTGGGCAGGATCGGGCACGGAAGGGGTGGCCCAGCCTGGGCTTGTCACCCCACCCCACCACTCCACTTTTCCTGTCCCCTTTTTTTATAGCCTTAAGCTGCGCCAGGGGAGGTTTAGGCTGGACATCGGGTAGAATTTCTTCATGGAAAGGGTGGCCAGGCATTAGAAGGGGTTGCCCAGGAAGGTGATGGAGTCTCCAGCCCTGGAGGTGTTTAAGGGAAGCCTGGACGTTGCTCTCGGTGCCCCCGGGCAGGGTGACAAAGTGGTGATCAGCCACAGGCTGGGCTCGCTGATCTCAGGGGTTCTTTCCCAACGCAAAACATTCTGTGATTCCTTGACTTGCAGAGCACGGCAGGAGCAGCCAGACCCAGGGATGCTCTTCCTGCGGCAAAACCTTCTCCTCCTACTTCAAACCGGAGCCCATTTACCAGCTGCCCTGCGGGCACCTCGTGTGCCGGCCGTGCCTGGCCGAGCGGCAGAAGGCGCCGTCCCCCATCCACTGCGGCAGCTGCAAGAGGTCGGCAGCCACCCACGACGTCAGGAGGGTTCACTTCTGACCCCGCCGCCGCCGGCAGGACGAGGACAAGGAGCTGCTGCTGGATCCGCCGGGGCATCAGCGCCCCCCTAGGAGGAGCCGGAGAGCGGGAGGAGGACTCGGTGCGGGTTGGGGAGGGGGGGCGAGCCGAGGGTAACAAAAGCCATAGCTTCTTTATCGAGGAACGTGTGTTTCCGCAGGACTGAGCTCCACCCGCCCTCCCAGCGCCTCCCCGTGGCTCAGTGGTTTAGCTTTAGGTGCCTTTCGGACCGCGAGTGCAGCTTCCCCTGGGAGCTCAGACCACACCTCCGACCAGCAGCCCTTCGGCTGTGGAGCAGGCAAAGTCCTTGCCAGCGACAACACAGAAGCTCCCTGACTTCCCCCCGCCCCTTCCCCGCCTCACCCCCTCCTCCCAGAGCACATCCTTCATCCTGGAATCCTCCTCCATCCTGGAATCCAGCGGTAAGAGGCCGTGGTTCAGATGTGAGGAGCTGGCAGTGATCTCACCCTGCTCGTACCAACTCTTGTAGAAAAGCCATCCCATCCCACCCGACGTCCCCCTCGGTTTATGTCGTGTGACTGGACCAGCTCCCCGCTGGCTGATAGACATTTAAGCCTTAATAAAATGTTTAAAGTCAGGTTTCTCTTTCTGGCTCCTAATTGGTCTCGTCGTGTGGCTTAATGATGTCGTGGAGTGAATCTCTGTGCAGAGCAGGGATAAATGGGCTGGGAAAAGCTAAATCAACACACAAGGAGCTGCAGAGCCGAGATGGGGTGAGAGGGGTTGTGGCAGCAGCCTTGGGGATCACGGGGTTGAGACTCAGACACCTGTAGCTGGGGGGTCTGGGATCCAAAGAGCTGCTCAGGGAAAAGCCAGGAGGAAAAACGGCTGGGATACATTCCATCCTGGATGTGCCAGAGGGCAAGCAGAGGGTTTGTCACCTCTATAACCCCCTGCTGTTGGCACTTAATTGGTAATTTCTCTGTCCTTTGCCTGGTGTTCTGGGCCATGAAGAGCCTCCAGCTGACTCAACTTGCCTTTGTCACACCTTTATTCGCTCTCAAAAGGCACCTGAACAACCTGTGGTGTTCCTGACACGGGAAGGAGCTGCTCATGGAGTGGAACATGGCTTTGTCCTGGCATCGCAGTGATCCTGCTCCCTGTCTGCATCAGCAAGAGTTTATGGCCTGCCTCCGTTCGGGAGCCAAAATAGAAAACCCCGCGTCTTTAACAAAATGCTTGGGAAACCGGCAAAAACTTCCTAAAAATCCCACGATTCAAGAGGCAGCAAAGTCGGCCTCGTGCAGCGGTGGTGTGAGTTTGCAGTGAGCCATCCCGGGGTGATTCAGCTCTCACACCTCCTCCAGCACGGCTCTCCAGGGGAGGGAGCAGGGTGGGCACTGCAGGAGCGCCGGATCCGCACAGCTCTCGCCTTCTCCGGCAGTAACAAAGCCTGGATGCTTCCAACAAAACCAAACCCAAAGCCATGGGTTCAGGCAAGTATCTCCACTGCCTAGAAGCTGCCTGTGATAACCTACTGGGCAGTGATCCAGGCAGGAGGCATCTCCTGAGTTATCTCCAGGTTCCCTTTGTTACGCAGGGAGCCAGCACAGAGCACAGGGTGGAAGGGGTGTGGTGGTGGTTGGACATCAGGTCCCTCCCCTGCTCAGAGGAGGGCTCATCTCCGCCTCATATCGACTTTCTCAGAGCCTTCATCCTCCAATTTCTCCTCCTCTTAACCCTCTGGGACCCTTTGGCAGCACGTTTCAGCCGCTGTGTCCCTTCTTGCTGGGGATCCAGGGATGAGTTTCCCCCTGCACCCACGTTGTGGAGCTCAGGGAAGGGCCCTGTGTCCCAGCTGGGAGTGAGACCCCCTGATCCCAGGGCACTGAAACCCTCTCTGGACGCCAAGGTGATGGCCTGGGTGGTGGATGACACAGAGCCAGGAATTCCCGTGAGTTCCTCTCCAGGACCCACAGCAATCCCTCTTCAGCTCCCAGACACCACCAGCAAATTTATTCCTGGCACCAAACCTGGCATCTCCCGCAGGAGGTGTGGAATGGTCTTTGAGCAATTCCCTCTGATGTTCTCTGAGCATTTTTAGGATAAATCCATCCCTTGTTGCTCAGTGACCTCCCAACGTGACGTCCACATCCCAGTGGGATGAATTTGGACAGTGAGGCCATCAAGGCAGCATTCCAACCAAGCCTGACTTCCTAAAGGAGCATCAAAGCTGTTTTCCAGCTGTCAAGGGAGCAGAGGAGCATCTTTAGCCGTGACATGGACAAGGGAGGTGCCTGCTCAGGCAGGAGGTGCAGGAGCCCCCTCTCCACCAGCCCCCAGCCATTAAACCCCCCTGAGCCGTGCGGTGACAGTGACATGTTTGTGGCAGATCCATTTGAGGAGCATTAATCCTCCCAGGCAGGAGCAGGGAGCTCTCCCTTGCCAGCCTAACCTGCTCTGTGTCCCCAGGGCATCAGTGGCATGTTCAGGAAGCTTCTCCTTCCTTGCTGCATCCCCTTTCCAGCCATGGCAAAAGCAGGAAAATTCACAAACCGGAGAAATCCGTCCTGTTTCCCAACATCCTCTAATTTATCCTGGTTAAATGTTGTCATTCTAATTTATCCTGGTTAAACTTTGGCACTTGTAGCATGGCAATCCCCATCCCTTCCCCTCTGGAGGGGCTCTGCCAAACCTTGTGGGAGGCTTCAGAGCTAACGAAGCTCCCACTGCTAATGATGGATGGGAGAGGTTTAAATTGGATATTTGGGAAAATTTCTCCGTGGAAAATATGGTCAGGCATTAGAACAGGCTGCCCAGGGCACGGGTGGAGTCCCCATCCCTGGTGGGATTTCAAAGCCACGTGGATGTGGCACTTGGGGGACACGGTTTCATGGTGGCCTTGGCGGTGCTCCGTGGACTCCGTGACCTCGGAGGGCTTTTCCAACCTGACTGATTCCACGAGCTCCGTGGTTGAGCCCCTCAGGCAGCCCCAGCCCCTTTGCCGGTGCCCACGGGAGCTGAGGCTGGATTTTGGCTTGAGCAGGGGGGTGGGTTTGAGGGTGCTGCTCCCTCCCCAGCCCCTGTCAGGCCTTTAGGGCTTCCCTGGCTCCCGAGGCGAGCCGGGATCTGGCCGGCAGCCGCTGCCTGTTGCCCATGGATGCCACGGCGCATGTCGTTAGGAGATCAGCGCTAACGAAGGGGATCCTCTGGGGCCCCGGGAAGAGCAGGGACGTGGCAGAGCAAATCCGGTGCTGGAGACGCGGAGAAGGGACCCTGGGGCTGCTGCTGGGGGACTCGGGGCACGGCTTTGTGTAGGGATGTGGGATGGGAGCCCCGCACCATCGTGGGTACCAGGGAACATCCGAGCCCACCCCTGTGAAACCCATCACCCCGAGATCACCTGTCCCATGACTCACCTCAAGTGGCCCCAATATTCCCCCCCCTGCCCCCCAAAACCCCATTTTCATGTTTCCTACCCGCTTTTTCCTCCCCGTTCCAGCCTCGCCCTCCCCTTGATTCCCATAAGTGATTCTGCGTTGTGGCTGCGGAGCCTCTGCAACTTGGCAAAACATTTTATTAACCTTCCTTGACTTTAAAGAGCATAATTACATTTTAATCTCATATTCCTGCGTTATCATTCCAGACACAGAGTCATTTGAATGCAGATCATTCCCGACTTAATGTAATTTTACGATACAGTAATGAAGAGACGGAGCAGGAGCGCGGAACACCCAATTTAGAGCTGACATTTGGGGTTCTTTTAAAGCAAAGTTTTCCCAGCCGAGGGCTTTTGCGTCCTCCTCGGCCCTGCAGCATAAGTGGGTTTGGGCTCCCGCTGTGAAGGGATGGATTGGGACGGGAAAACGTGGCTGCTGCTCATGATGTTGGTCATTAAATCCCCCACGGCTGCCCCACGTGGGTGGTTCAGCGTCACGGGGCAGGTTTGGGAACTCGCTGCTCCCTCGGCCCCGGGGACAACTGAGTCAGGGGCTGCATGACCCTTGTGC
>JAWWEU010000125.1:72711735-72723617 GCA_035583155.1 Acropternis orthonyx | reverse complement strand
AGCCGGGGGGGGGGTCGGGCTCTGCTCCCAGGGAACAGGGACAGGAGGGGAGGGAACGGCCTCAGGCTGGGCCAGGGTGGTTTAACTTGGATACTGGGAAAATTCCCTTACCAAAAAGGCTGTCCCTCCCTGGCAGAGCTGCCCAGGGCAGGCGGGGAGTCCCCATCCCTGGAGGGATTTCAAAGCCGTGTGGATGTGGCATTTTGGGACATGGGTCAGTGGTGGCCTTGGCAGTGCTGGGTTAAGGGTTGGACTGGATGACCTCGGAGGGCTTTTCCAAGCTAAATAATTCTGTGATCCTACGATAATGAACACCCTGGGATCAAGCTTCACACCCTCACAGGGTCAGGACAGGGTAATGAGGCCCAAGCCATCAGTGTTGGGGGACAGAAACCACCTCGCTTTGAATATGAACTTCCCCCTCTCTCACATGGAAAGTCTGGCACCACCACAGTGACACAACTCCCAGGAGGACACAGCAAAGGCAGCTGCTGCTTGTGTTCCTCAGCACAGCCAGGAAAGGCCACGCCAGGGTTACACCAACACAGCTGAGGGTTTATGAAGTTCACACCTCGGTTTACAGTGATGTAAAAACGGGCAGGGAAGGTCTTAGCAGCCAACATGAAAAAAAAAAAAAAAAAAGGTGCTGAAATTCAATTAGTGCTTCTCAGGTGTTTGGTTTATGTGAAAGGAGCTCAGAAAAGCATCTGAACTGAGAATAAGAGGTGGTGGTTCCTCCTCGGCTCTTACTTTGGTGTTTCTGTATGGATGGAGATGCCCAAATTCAGACCCCCAGTGGGCAGCTGTGGCTCAAAGCTCACAAGCAGAAGAGTTTAGACATTACAGAACATGTGAACAAGGCTTTAAAACTGCATTTGTGCATCTTTAAGAGGTGCAAAAATGTTGTATAATGAAAAACCAGTGTATTTCCTGCTTACTCCCGGCAATGTTAGTTTGGTGTCTACAGTCAGTGTGAAAATCTGAGTTTAATCAGACCTCATCCTATTTCAAAAGGGTAGAAGGATGTTCAATTATTACCCAAAAATGTGTTGTTTCAAAAAAGCTTCTTATTTGAATCAAAGAGATCCTATGAAAACTCAAGAGAAACGGGAGTAGTTCAGTGTTGGAAATGATCACCCATTTTAATATCAACTACGTGAGGGCAAAGATGTTGTTGAGGGCAGGGGTGGAGTCCCCATCCCTGGAGGGATTTCAAAGCCCTGTGGATGTGGCACTTGGGGACAGGGGTCAGTGGTGGCCTTGGCAGGGCCGGGGGATGGTTGGAGTCAATGGCCTTAGTGGTCTTGCCCACCCTAGATGATTTGATGGTTCCTCTGTAAGAAGCATTTTTGCTCCCCAAGGAGCCTCACCTGTGTCGTCTGTCCGGCCGTTGGACAACCGAAAGGAGTTGGAGTGACTCCCTGCCTGCTTGTATTTCTTGAACCTACCAGAGAGAAAGGGAGGGAAAACATCAGTCGAAGCCCAGGACACCTCCTGGAGGAGGGAGGAAGCCATGAAGGGTGTCCCACACTTTCTCATGGCTTCATGAATGAGCTGGTGGGTCCAAGAGGCTACGGGACCTCTAAAATCCTGCCTATGGGGCAGAACTTCCCACCGGCCACATCTGGAACAGCTGCAGGAGCCCAGAGCAAGGTGCAAACCAGGCAGAGAAGCTTTAAGACTGCTCTTTATGGAGGACACCCCAAGAGGTTCCTGCTCCCCAGCAAGGCACACGAAGCCCAGGCTGATCCCTCCTGCGGCAAAGGCCTTTTCCGTGGGATTTGAACTTGGAGCAGCTGCTCACTGTGCCTTTGCCTGGAATCCCGAGTTTTGCTGAATCACTGGGCAGGCAGCAGCGAACAGAAACCCTTTCCCCGAGGGCTGCAAGCCAGGTGGGGAGGACTCAAACTCTGCTGCTGAACTCCTGAGGCAAAACTCCCCTCAGGTTCACTGCTGTGAGGGCAAGGGAAGTTTTCCACTGCTTTTTTTTTTTTCCAGACTTATTTAATCACCAAACGGGTGAGCAAATTAAAATGCTCGCTGGAGGTGAATAAACACCCTCTTCTGGCTGAGCAGATATGCTCCCAGGAGCTGGGAATGCTGCACTTTGAGCAGGCCAGGTGCTCGGATTTTTAAAATTGGACCTAAAAAGGCTTTTTTTTTAATGCTGTAATTCCAATTACGGCACCTCCTAACACTCCACATAAGCTCCAGTCACACACCGCCTCGCAGTGGAAGGTGCACAAGCACAATGTGCAGGTTTGGTATCCAAGGCAGAGCTTGGCTCTGGGTGTTGGATCCTGTTTGATATCAAGATGGGAATCAAGGAATAACACAAACACAGGCCTTTCTGGCTTGAGTGCTGCGTTCAGCCTCCTTGGATTATTCAATCCACCACCCTTTGCCTCACAGGGAAACGTTACCTGCTTTCACCTGCCAGGACTTTTAATCTACCCTAAATAAGACATTCTGAGGAGCAGAACAAGAATTCCCCACACAAGGAGCAGCTTTATAGAGAAAGGAATAAGCATCATTTCCTGGATAACCCCAAACACCATTTTCATTCATTGTCCTTAGAGGCTTCTTTTCAAAGCACCAGCTGTGTCAGCCTTTAAGCTTGGGGAGCAGCACAAAAGGCTCATTCCTGTTCATTTCAGGAACTATTTCTGTCAAAAAGAGGGGATTCAGCAGTAAAGCAGCTCTTACCTCAACATGTACAGCACAATAATAATAAATACTATGACTAGAAGGGAAGACAGGGCCACCATCACAGCTATAATTGGAGTCTCATCTGCAAGAGGAAACAAAGGTGTGGTTATGGACACTGGAAAACACCCAGCCAGAGCCACCATTTGACAGGGCTGAGTTCTACAGTTGGTGCTTGAAAAACAATTATGATGATGATATTACTAATACAAATAATGATAAATAGTATTAAGCGATGTCACATTGCTCCAGGCTGAGAGTAAAGACAGAAACAGGACCTGAGGGAGCACCCCCAGGTCAGATTAAAACCTGTAACCACCACCCAAAGCACCACAACCTTCTCCAAGAGTTGGTCACTGTGGAATTGTCACTTTGCAGGTGAAAACAATTGATTGAGAAAGTTGGGACTGGGCTACTTTTGAGGTTTCTTTTACACAATGTAATGTGCACGTGGTGGGCCAGCAGCCACTGGTAGAAGTTTGCTCTGTCAACTGGGGATCCACAAAGCCTCCTGCCTGAGACTGAAGGATGCACAGAAGTTCTTAACACATTCCTGAGTTTGCTATAACGTGATAAGGAACTTTATATTAAAATAGGTGAACGTTACGGCCTTTGTAAGATCCCACAGATCCTGCATTTGTAACCCCCACCACTACTTTGCCTTCTGTTCCTTGGCAAACAGGACAAGAGGGCAGTGGGGACGTGGGATCTGAAGCCCTTCAGGCTGAGGTTTGGTCTGGACCAGCTTTGCCCAGAGAAGCTGTGGCTGCCCCATCCCTGGAAGTGTCCAAGGCAGGGCTGGAGCAACCTGGGCTGGTGGGAGGTGTCCCTGAGGTTGAACTGGATGGTCTTCAAGATCCATCCTAACCCAAACCATAGGATAACTGGGGTTGGAAGGGGCCTCCAAAGGCCATCTAGTCCAACTCCCTACTCTTTCCTTCCTGGCAATCCTGAGTTTGGAGAGCAGGGGATGTCAGTCACCAGGTGGGAGTCCATTTGGCTGCCGTGCAGAAGCTCCTCAAGAGGAGGCACCACACAATTGTCCTGCACTCACACTTGGATCAGCCACAGCTGGAACATTCCCACCCTCCAGGACCCACAGGAGAATCTTATCTTTTAAATAAGCCGTTTGTAGCTTGTCCTGGAGGTCAGTGGAACAGCAGAGCAGATGACCCAGATGGATGAGAAGCCAAGCAGTGCCAACCAGAGAGGAGAATGGCCCTGAAGGGTGTTTTTGCAGATAAATGTGGATGCCAGCGATGCCAGCTGGGGTTGTTTTCCTTTTCCATGAGCTCCCTCCATCTGTACTGGCCACTGCACCATGTCTGCAACACCTCAGCCCCCCTGAGGCTGCAGGGCACGACCCCCCTCTCCACCTTCTGTGCATCCATTTGCCTGCCAGGGCAGAGATTCCTGCTCAGCAATTTCAGATTTTCTTAGGTGGGCTTTATTTTGTCCATCCCTGAGCTACCCGGGGATAACTCTGGTTGTATTTCTGCATTTTGTCCCTCTGTGGTGTGAGGTCTGGGAATGTTCTTCCCACCAAAAGCCTTGATTTTTTGTGTAACGATTCCAAGGCAATGCCCAGGGTATGGCAAATAAAAAAAATCAGGTTATCCTGGGTTTGCTTGTCTTTGTCCTTTCCACCCAGTGCCCTAATGCACCAGCATCTCCCCCAGCCCAGCAGCAAAAAGCCAAGCAAGTCACTGGGAATTCTGCCTCCTGCACCCCCCACAGGTGCTTTGAGCCTTGCCATTCCTCACCTTGAAGCTTTCCAGGATGGCAAAGCAACCCACGGAGGGTTTTGGCCCCACCACAGCCAGCCCAACCCTCTCCCTTAACGAGCTTTCCACTGAGCCTTCCGACCATACCCACCATCTCCATCCTGGCTGCAGGGGTGGAAGGAAGAGCTGCCTTCCCCAATCCTCTGCTGTTCTGCCCGCCCCGCGCACCGTTGGACCCTTTTTCCTGCCTTGGCTGGAGTTAAGCTCGGCCTAACCGGTGCTAAACCGGGCTGTGGTCGGCAGGAGATGTGATTTACGGGCAGGGGTTCCCCTGGCACAGCGCTCAGCGACTCTGGAGGGTTTTAGGGGGCGGTTTTGCAGCCGTTCTTTGGACACATCTGGCGGGAAGAGCTGGAGCTTTCCCAGCGCGGCCGCCAACGGCCGGAATGCTGCCAGGCCCACCCGGCACAGCTCCTGCAGGAAACAACCTGGAGGGTTGCCCAGCTGCCCCCTCCTTGCCCAGCCAGCCCTCCCACAGCTCCTGTCCTGCTCCAGTGGCAGCCCTGAAGGGGGGGGGTGTTTCCCAGTGGCAATTCTCCTGGAAAAGGGACAAGGAGTCAACTCTCTGCTTCCACAGAGCCGCGGTGCTGCAGCACCCACTGGGCATTCCTGGAAGGCATCAGGATGGTTAAATCTTGTGCTGGCAGCTCCGAGGAGCCAGTAAATCATCTTCTGGTGCTTGAGATCGTGTCCCAGCTGGAGGCAGAGGTGCCCTGAACACCACACAGAGCAGCCACACGGCAGAGAGGGACAGGGATGAGCAGCCTGTCCCTGCCCATGGCTGCCAACATCTGCCCAAAATCAGGGAATCACAGAATGGCTTGGGATGGGAAGGACCCCAGAGATCCTTGAGTTCCAACCCCTGTGCCGTGGTGAGTGACTACATACCAAAGCATGGAGAGATGGGACAAGGGGGAATGGCTTCAAACTGCCAGTGAGCAGGATTAGATGGGATATGGGGAAGAAGTTCTTGACTGGGAGGGTGGGCAGGGCCTGACCCAGGTTGCCCAGAGAAGCTGTGGCTGCCCCTGGATCCCTGGGAGTGTCCAAGGGCAGGCTGGACGGGGCTTGGAGCAACCTGGGCTGGTGGGAGGTGTCCCTGCCCATGGCAGGGGGTGGCACTGGGTGGGCTTTAAGGTCCCTTCCAACTCAAAATTAGTCCCTTTAGAGTCACTGGGAAGACAACACATCCCCAGCATGACCCAAGCCAAATTTTCCCAACAGCTTTACTTAGTGTAAAGAGCAGCCCTTCCACTTTTTGCTGTCACAGTTTTGCTCCCACTGCTGCTTCTTGGTGCTGGGGAGCCAGGAATTGTGACCAAAACCCCTAGAATAATCCTCCAAAGTGACAGGACTTGGGCAATACTATTTTATTAGTATTATCAGTAACCATAGAATCATTCTATCACAGAATGGCCTGGGCTGAAAGGGAATGTAAAGATCATTTAGTTCCAACTCCCTGCCATGGGCAGGGACACCTCCCACCAGCCCAGGGTGCTCCAAGCCCCGTCCAACCTGCCCTTGGACACTCCCAGGGATCCAGGGGCAGCCACAGCTTCTCTGCCCAACCTGGCACAGGGCCTGCCCACCCTCCCAGGGAAGAACTTCTTCCCAATATCCCATCTAATCCTGCTCACTGGCAATTTGAAGCCATTCCCCCCCCCACGCTCTTTTAAAAGTTCCTTATTAATAGTAGCAATATTAATATAAATAATGTTAAGAAGTCAGATTTACTTCCATTTTTTGTTTCTTTGCTCTGAGGAACAGGAACGAACAACAGCACAGTGAGCACAAAATCAGACCTAAGCCCTGCCACATCCAAGGGAATGACACTGAGCATTTCTGCAGTGGCTTCACCACAATTTAAAATGAGTCCTCTCGGACCTGCATCCCTTTTATTTCCTCTGCTAAATGTGTTCTGACAGTAGCTGCTGCAGAGCATCTGCCTGTTCCTCTGGACCATCAGTGGGGTGGGGTGAGCACACCAGGAATGCCAGGGACTTTACAGAGCTCAAACACCCATCAGAGCCGCGCTGGGAACACCCAGAGGCAGCTCATCCCTATGGGAATCAACCAGCCCTTGCTGCACCTCAGCTCTGCCCGCTCCTGGAGTGCCACAGCCAGGAGTAATTACAAATACCCTGGCAGAGATGCCAGTTCTCAGAGCCCAGAGATGGAAAAATGTCCCTAAGCGCTGCTCTGTTACAAGAAATGGATTTGTGCTACTGCTTGCCAACAGAATGAAGGAGAATAAGAATGATTCCCATCATCTGCAGAAGGGCTTTGGATCAAATAGGGTAAGTCACAGTCAATAAAGAAAAGTCAGAAGCAAAAAAAAAAAAAAAAGGCAACAAAAGGAAATTTCCTGAATGGCTTCTTAGGCTTTGGTCATCCAACTGCAGGGACGTGCTGACATTTTCAGAGTGTTCAGCAGGAACAATTTGTGTCTCACAGGACATGTGCAAATTGGAATGGGATTGTTTAGTTCTAAAAAGAAAAGCCCAAAAGAAATTAGGATATCAGTGTGTCACCAGCTCTTCTAAAGAGCTCAAGGCCCTTTGCAAAAGAACATTTGGAAGCCCTAAGGAGAGCTCTCTAATAGCAGAAGACTTCTGGAAATGTTTTTACTGACTAAAGAGCAATGAAATATAAAATTCTTACCTCTTCTGTCAGGGTTACCTGCAGAAAAAGAAAACAGAAATCTCGTAGCAACAAAGAAATCAGACATTTTACTAAGTCAGGAAGGATCAAAGACCAAGACAGGAACAAATTTAGTAACTCTCATCATCTGCTTGTAAATCTTTCCTTTTAAAACACCAGCTGGGTGTTAGAATAAATCCCTGAGTAAGGAAAAAGGAACAAATCCCAAGTTTTTATCAGCAGAGCAGTGAGCTGCAGCTGAGCTTTAACATCCATAAACAAAATTCCTGCTCCTAATGATCCCAAGCACTGTTTGAGCCCATGGCCAGCGAGGCACTGGTGTAATTCATTAGCACTTAAATATTAAGAGGTAACACTTGTGCATAATTTTAAGAGAGTGACTGAGCCAAGAACTCAATTAAGAGCAGCTGGGCTCAGGGATGGGGGCAGGAGCTTCCAAGGAAAGCCTCTACCTGCTGGGCTGCCTCATCCAGAGGACACCAGGACAAACCCTTGCCAGTGGGAGCAGCTCTCCTGGGGCCCTAATCGACATGTGAGGAGCTGCAGGACAGGGTTGAGGACAATCCTGGTGGGTTTGGAGGGGCAGGAACTGCCTGTACCATGTGTGGTTTATGTGTCACCTGTCCCAGTTCCCCTCTTGAGCACCCCTTAATTCTTCCATGACTAATACCCACATTTCCCGTTGAGATTAATGGCAAGGGCAGCTCTAAAAACCCATTTTGCTCCTTGACAAATTACTTGAAATAAAGAAAGAATCAGGTTTGGTCATTTGTTCTTGGAAGTGACATCAAGTGAGAAGCCACTTCTGGCCTGGATGGCTCTATGGCCAACGTGTCACAGCACACAGAGAGGGAGGTTCACCAAAACCAGTAACCCAAGCCACAAAAAAAGGTTGTAAAGACACAGAAAAGAGAAATTTAGTCCCCCACTAGCAGAGATTGTATTACAAAATCCAGATATTAGGAGACTTTTGCCTCCGTCTCTCCATTTGAAGGCTACATTTACTGTGAACTTGCCCCATATGTGTACCAAAGGTCATGCTGGACCCTTTCGCTCTGGAATAACAGGATCTGTGTTTGGAAGGAAACTGGATGAGCTCAGGGCTGGCAGGACAGAGGAAAGCAGGGCTGTGAACATCCTTCAGCCACGTCCCTTCCTATGACACCTTCACTGCAGCTTCCCGGGCTGTGCAATCTTCCCAAAGATTCCCAGAGGAAGAGGGCACACACATCTCACTGAGGTGCTGAGATTCCCAACACCCAACATCCCTGGAGAAATCTGTTCTTATGGAATGTGCATTTGACACCTCCCTGCACTAATTCCACAATTATCTTCTTTCAGCTTTTCCTACCACACCACCAGGTTTACCAATCCTGTTTTCCCACTAAATCCCACCGTGCCAAGGCTTTTGCTGTAGGGTCTGGCAGGCACTGCCGCCTCACTGTTGCAGCTCTGAGGCTGCAGTTTCAAACCCGGGTCTCAAACTATGCACCAACGAGCAAACCAGGGCTGAAGAGCCACTCAAAAAGAGTTCTGGTCACCTCAGCCTCTTTTTGCCTGATTTTTTGCTCTTAACCTGCACCGAGCAGCCAAACTGCATTCTGCGGGGCCACTTCTCTGATGTGCCAAGAGGGGAATGAGAGCAGGATGGATGCAGAGACAATTCTTGCTCGTCTAGACCTTTCCAAGATTAAAGTAGGCCAAGTAATGGGGAAAAATTATAATGTAAGGGTACAATCACAGAGTAGTTTGTGTTGGAAGCAAAGATCATCTACTGCAATGCCCCTGGACAGGCAGGGACATCTTTCACTAGATCATCTTGGCCCAAACCTTCGATAGGACAAATCTCTTCTGACCTGGGCAGCTCAGGCAGTCACATTGTTTCCTATCACCACGGAATTTGCCTCAAAGTGCTTTCTCGCTCTGTTTTGTTCAGCAAAACAAAAGCAGAAGCAAAGAATCAAACCCAGAGGCTGGGTGGCCTGGAGAACCAGAGGTGGAGGAGCCTGCCTACCGTTGTGGGAAGCAGAAGAAGTCTCTTGAGTTGTCATCACCATGCTGAAATTCCTCTCCGTGGCCTCCGCTTCCGTGCTGGGGACAGTGGTGTGTGGAGCAGAGGGAGTCCTGCTGGGGAGCAGGGAGGTGGCTGGAGGCACAGGCACGGTTGTCCCCAGGGTGGAGGAGGTGTTGAGGCTGCCGGTGGTGGCGTTGGGGGCGATCCTGGCCGCTGTGGTTGGGGTTGGCTTTGAGGCCATGGTAGAAACAGTCCCTGGAGTGCTCACGTTGAGCCTCTTGGAGCTCGTCGTAGTCCCATCCTCAGGACCTGCTGTGGGAGCTTTGGTGGGGCTCCTGGGGGAGGTGGGCACTGTTGTGGGTGGCCCTGAGAGAAGAAAAACACAAGGGAATCTCCATGAGATTCTTTTCTGAGACACTGGAGGGTTTAGACGATGGAGATTGTTGTGACTGTAGTTATAGGGATGAAATGACCCTGGACAGGGAGTGCTCTGCACAGCAGATGCAAACCTTATAAAAGCATGTAACTTGAACAATCAGATCAAGGAGGCACAAACACGAGAGCCCCTGGAGATGAGGGGCTACTTGCCAGAGGCCAAACCTGTGGGTCCCATTCATGAGCACCTGCAGCCCATCACCCTCTTTCCAACACTCATGTTACAGTTATGTGGAGGGCAGGAGGACTAAGACACTGAGCATGTGAGCTCTTACTCCTCTGGTCCTAAAGATGGGATAAAAGAGGGGACACAGGAGCTTAGTTTACCTGTTGTGACGTTGTTAGCACCTACACTTATCAGGCCACTTCCAAGCAGAAGGAGAAAGAACCACAAATCCATGTTGGCCTGGGGAAGAAAGCAGAGAACAGTTACTTAAATCCTCATGAAACATCATCCTGAAATAATTCAGACTGGAGATGCTGCTGAGCATCTTGTAGGGCTGGAAGGGAGGAGTGAACATGTGGCTGGAGACCCTGCAGGACACGGATGGGAAGGTTTTATGGGTATCTCCCAAGGGGAGACATCCCAGTGTGGTGGAGCAGCAAAGGTGACCAGGGATGAAGCAGGGAATGGATGAACTGTGGGACAGCACAAGAGGAACAAGCTGAGCACTAAAGACAAGTATCTGGTCTTAAAGGACATTAATAAGTTGTTCATATAATGACCTGCAAATGACTGTACTGTGAGCAAACTCCAACACAATGCATGTGAAGACATTGGCAAAGAGCTTTGATCCCAAATGCCCCAGAACTGGAGGCAGGGATGAAGCAGAGGTCAGCTCCTCCTGCAGGCAGTGCCCCTGGATTCCCCCTGGCTCACCCACACCCTGAATGTTACTGGGAGGGGCAGGGCACCTGCACGAGGCCACTCCCAGCTCCATCCAAAGCCTGCAGGGTTCCCTGCACACGGGGATGAGGAACACACCCACAAATAACCCGGGACGAGGAGCTGCACGCTCGGACTGCACGTCCTCCCCAGGAAACATCCAGGCAAATTACAGGACGAGGACATCAGTAAAGCTCTTTTAAATACAAGGCTTTCATGGTGGTTTCTTCCTTCTGGAGACCTCAGAAAGCTCCTGAGAAATGGGTATGGTTATCTCCTCCCAAACACCTATGGATCCAGAGGCTCAGGCAGCGAGATGTGAGACGTCACCGTGCTGGCCAGAGCAGAGCCCAGAGCTGCCAAGGCCCAGACCAGCACATGGCCCTGGGGCCTCCCAAGGACGGGCCAACATCTTGCCTCTGCTCTGAGCCTGGAGAGGGCTTGGAGACAGCTCTGGTATGTGCCATGGGCCGGCAGCTGCCGCACGACTCCCCGTCCTTCAGGCTCTTGTCATGTGTCCAGTTGCATCTCCAGGATCTCCTGGGAGAAGGCTGCGGGATCTCGCTGCCAAGTCAACTTGACCGGCTGCCAAGGGAGGGTTTTATTCCCGAGGCACGGACTAACCCTCCCCCCTCAATGCATCTCATGCTGTTTGTGCTTGTTCTATTTATTTAAATCTGCTTCATTTAGACCCATCCCAAACTCCGGGCAAGAGGACAACGCTGAAGTCACCCACACGCTGGAAACGGTATCCGAAGCACAAGAGCCTCCCACCCCACCCGGGAGTGTCCTCCCACCAGCACCACCCACTTACGTGTCTTTCCTCCCCCTCCGAAAGAAAACCTGGCAAAAATCGACCTTACTCAGTGACCAAAAGGTCAGACAAACCCTGACCCAGAAGGAAACCAAGCTCTGGAGATAAAAGCGTGCCTTGGGCTCTCTCCACGGCCAGCCCTGCTGCTGCAAGCAGGGCAGGGCTTTCTCCAAGGGTCCCACTGGTGTGAGCAGTTGGCTTTCCAGAGGGTTTCATCACTGGCTAAAATCTCTGTCTGCATGAATTCCAGCTGATTTGGCCCTCCTGCCACTGGGGAGAGCGGGACCACTCCTGCAATGCCTCCCCGAGGTGTGGGATGCTGGGAAAATCCCCAACCAGCAGTTCGATGGTTTGATGCCATGCCCCACTCCTGGTGATTTACACGCCCCACTCCTGGTGATTTACACACCCCACTCAGCTCGGGCAGCCACCTGCCAGAGTCTGAGATGAGCTTGATCTCAACTGGTTGGGCTTTGTGGAGAAAACCTGATGTTTATAAGGAAGAAATTGGTGGCTGGGAGGGTGGGCAGGCCCTGTGCCAGGTTGGGCAGAGAAGCTGTGGCTGCCCCTGGATCCCTGGGA